>CM017445.1:12287590-12562734 GCA_007726485.1 Eragrostis curvula | reverse complement strand
GTACTTCCGGGAGCCTGGGAGTTCAATAGTGGTCCGGGATGGGGGCTTTCGCGCGTCGAACCGCCGGCACCCCCACAAAGGGCCCTCACCCTCGCCATGTCCGCGGGCGCGGAGCTCGTGGGTATGGCGGAGTACGACTACGACAGCGACGAGGATGACCTCCGCACTACGACTCCGACGCCGGCAGCCACCATCCTTCGCGCGAGGTGCCTGGTGGTGGAAGCCGGCGGAGGTAGCGCCGCAACGTTCACGACGTGGCGGCGCAGCCAGACCCGGCAGGCGGCCGCGACGACGGCGTACGCCGGAGCGGCCGCAGAAGCCGCGGCCCCTGCTTGTGACCTGGAGCGTCTGCTCCAACGCCCAGAGCTCGCGGAACCCGCGCGGCGCTCAAGGAGGAGCGCGAGCGGCCGAACACGAGGTGGCGCAGCGCCAGGCCCCAGCGCGAACGTGTGCGTGCCCATGGGCGCGAAGCCCGGCATCTGATCTGGCCGAGGCGGGCAACCTCTGCCCAAAGACGAGGCCCAGCCAGAATGTTCGCCGCGCTGCGACCACTTTTGCGCGCGCTCCGCCAACCGTCGCGGGACCAGCGAGAATCCAGGGGGAGCTCAAGGACCTCCTGGACTTGGCGGCGGTGCAGCAGGCCGAGGCGCAGCAAAGCGCTGCTGCACGGCGGGGGAACAGCGTTTCCTACCGCACGCCAAGCAGCCGCGGCGCAACCCGAAATTCGTCACCAAACCCCCGAGCAAAGTGGACTGGGGAGCGCCGCCGGCCATCAGCGGATCGCAGGATCCGCGACGCCGCGACATTCTGCGGGCAAGGCGGCCGCGAGCAAGGGCGAGGTCCACGGTGCGAAACCGAGGACTTTGTCTACGCTCCGCGGCGTGGCGGGAGGTTTGACCCGAGGAAACAAGCTCGGGCTCCGGTCCGGCCGGCCCACGGGGCTTTTGGCCGCGCCTCTTGCGGGCTCCCGTCCCCCAGCGGTTTGGCCGCCCAGCAATATCACGAAGTACAACGGGGAGACGAATCCCGCGTTGTGGCTGAGGAACTACCGCCTAGCGTGCCAAGCCGGTGGTGCCACCGACGAACGGTTCATTATCCGCAACTCCCCCTCTCTTGGCCGACTCGGCCAGGAACGTGGGCTTCGAGCAGCTCTCGCCGTGGGGTTGGTAGTGGGTATGGTTGTGTGTGGTGTGTGGTGGGTGGGGGTGTGTGTGGGGGGTGGTGGGGGGGTTGGGGTGGTTTGTGTTGTGTGGGGTGGTGGGGTGGGTGGTGTGTGTTGGGGTTTTGGGGGGGGGTGTTGTGGGGGTGGGGTGGGGGGTGGTGGGGGTTGTGTGTGTGGTGTTGGGGGGTGTGTGGGGGTGGTGGTGGGGTGTGGGGGGGGTTGTTGGGTGTAGGTGGGTTGGGTGGGTGGTGTGTGGTGGGGGTTTTATTGTGTTTTTGATCGTAGTGTCCTCCATGGAACCCTAGAGGTGTTGCCCTCACCTATCGATTGAAGATTGCTGCCGACGATCCCTTGCCGGTTGCTGAAGTTCGTGATCAGGCGATCTTTCTCCTGGTACGTGCTGGAATCCTGTGGTTCCCCATCTCTAGATCGTGCTCATCTGAGTTGCGGGTTGGAGAATTTATCTAGCTACTGCTGGTTTGCATTTACATCAAGTTCTTGTAAGCCGACATTTATCTATTGTGATCTGGATTGCTGCTGGTTTGTTATTGCTAGTATCGACCCAATCTGTGGTGTGCCTTGCTGAATTTGTTGGATAATTCAGTGGAGGATTGCTGTTCTATCTGCATATTGTTCATATAACTCATTGATTCCTATTGCTACTTGCTGTACCGTGAAAGATTGGGACAAAATTCTGGACATTGCTAGGCGTGTCCCTATCGTAAACCCATAATGCTTTGTATTCAGGGACAAAGAGAGTAGTAAAAGTTGGTAGAATGACGGGTGTGTTTGGCACCCGCTTTTGCACCGGCTTATTGCACTGCAGCGTCACTATTTGACACTGTAGCTGTTCATCTGGAAAAAATGGTGAAGACGGAGAAGCTGGGTGTTGGGTGCGCTCATTTTACAGTAGCTACAGTAAAAAGCCCAAACCAAAGCTGTTTTCGTCAAATAAACCCATGTTAAACATTGACCGGTTCGTTGAGTGCCCTCACATCCATGGATTGGAATTGGCCTCGCAGGTAATCGTGAGGCCAATTCCTCTAATTAGAAAGTGTACCAACCAATATATTAATACTTGAATGACAATTAAGAGATTCCTCTAGGGGATGTTTTTGCAAAATGTTCCGGAAACCTCCCACCGCAAAGATCAAGTTCGCCACAGCACTGGCAAAGCCACGCTCATGTACTCTAAGAGCACATGCCCCATGGTATGTAGTAGTATATATCTAGAAACTCGAGCGGCGTCATTGCCGCTCATATGCTGATTTTTTTATATGAACCCTATTGTTAGTATTGTGTTACAAATTTAAGAATTGACAAGCTCAAGTAGTGCATATGGACCTCTGTATTTATTACAATTTGAGATATTGATTAGCATCTGCATTTTTTATTTTGCGACCAGCCACTTAATTGGAATTTGTTATGTATACTGCATTTTCTATCTTACTATCTCCAAAGTAAATAAAGAACCCCCATAATAATAGTTTATGTAAGCACATATACCGCATGGATTGGCGTGAATATGCACAACTCGACAAATTTTAACTATGTTAAAAGAACAAACAAATTTTAACTATGCTGTTACGATGATGACATTGCACGAATGGATAAGCATCTACAAGGGAAAAAAAAATCAAGCATGCATATGTGATGACGATGTTGCAAAATAAGTGGACGTTGCTTTTTCTAAACATGCTATTTACGCGTAGTGTTACACATATTGTACTTAACTAAAAAGAAATATGTGAAACTTTTTATTCTGGGCGAAGTCTTGTGTAGATTTCGATGTGTGCTTGAACACGGCTTTTGCCCGCAAGCCTCCAAAGAGAACGGTATGAGGGAAGAGGATAAAATGCAGTTGCTACTGCGACTGCAAGATAGGACTGGACGCATTGTACGCCATTGGATTTACAGGTGAGCGGCTCAGATTCGTTGCTACAGTGTTCCGTCAACAGTAAATCTCTACAGTATTTTTCGGTGCAGTGATTTGCTACAGTGTTCCTCTTCATCTTCCCCGTTCAGCTTTGATCCAACGGTTCCTGTGCGACTGCTTAAGTTGCAGTCACACTAAGGACTGCACAGGAACCGAGTCCCGGTATGAGCCTTCTTCCTCCCAAGTCCCAACAGTAAAACACACCCAGCTTTCCCCGTCGCCGGCCAGATCCGGCCCCTCCCCTCCTCCTCCGGCCTTCTGCCGGCGTTGGATTGGGTGAGGGACCCACTTTGTACATTAGTTTAGTAGTATCTTGTAGTTTAGCTGTAGTATTGAGCTTCTCTCCGGCTGCCGTCGTCGCCATCGTCTGGCTGCGACTTGTCCTCTCCGGTGCCGGCTTCGAGTGCTCCGTATGTTTCCCTAGTGGTGTTGCCGTGATGGCCTTGTTGTCCCCGTCGGTTTCCTTCCCGGTGGGTGTCCTCTCTCCTTTCTTCTCCGTTTCGCTGGACATGGTGTTGCCTCTTGAAAGATCAGGTTTGTGTTCTGCCATGGCTGAGGACCATCGAAATCGATCTCCGTGGCGGTTAATGCCGAAGCCGGGTAGATCTCCGGTTGATGCTGATGCTGATCCCTGGCGTAAGGTCACTTCAACCTCCGCTCCTGACGAGCATTGGAGGCTTTCTTGCTCCCTCCGCCTGTCGTCCATGCAGGTCCCGAGCTCATCTCGGGTGGAGCTCTCGCTGCGATCTGAAGCTCATCGCTGGTGTTGGTGGTGCTACTATGGGAAAGGCCCTGATGTAATTTTTATTTTCTTTGATATCCTTTCCCTTAGATTAAATGGCCTCAATGTAATTTCTACTTTCTTAAAGGGCCTATCTGTAAAAGAGGCAGCTGTACTGATTATGCATCCAGTGTAATGGAGAAGCTTCCAGCCCCTCGGGGCGTGTTTCCTTCAAAAAAAAAAAAAAAACACGGCTTTGACCCCAAGTCTTCTTCGAACAGCTTGCGAGAATACATCCCTTTGCAAGGCAGTCTCTCCTGCTCATGCGTGGGCGTGGCGGAGGAGAAGCGGTGGGGAGAGCGTCCCAGGCGAGGCCACGCGAGCCTTGCCCGATACTCCCGTAGGCCCGTAGCTCACGTTGACCGGCCGTGTCCCCGGCTCCGACACGACTCGTTGGTAGACCAGCGACGCGTTGGGCCAAAACGTAAGTCCGACGCTGCACTCTTCACCCTGCGCTAGCATCCTGCTGGTTCCCAAAATCGTTCTGCCGGTGAGAGAAAACCACTGCCATCCTCTACTCACTGAATCAGCTTGTTCGCCTGGTTATTTTGTAGCAGCTGCAAATTAGCCGCTACAGTGTTTCAGTTATTTTTTCCAGCAGCAGCAACAGTATTCGCAGTTATTTCTTCAACAGCTGCGAATCAGCCGCTACAGTATTTACCGTTATTTCTTCAACAGCTGCTACAATAAAACAACTACGATTCAGCTTGCCGAACAGGACAAATATTCGATAACCTGCTGGTTACCAAAATCATTCCATTTCGGCATGCAATATAGCTGATCCATCTCCGGGCAGTCTTGCAACCGAACCGATCGGGATCCTCTGAATTACTGAAGGAAATTCAGAGGCGCTACAGTGCGCCGGAATTAGATGAAATCTCAGCCGTCGGATGGAAAACGAACGGCCCAGGTCGAATGCTACAGGAACAGGTGAACAGTAAATATGAACAGTAAAAGCAAAAGAACAGTAGCTCCGGATACTGTTCGCTACAGTGTAAATTTAGGGCACTGTAGCTCTCCTCACAGATTACTGTTTCGATCGCTACAGTACCCTGAATTTTCTTCACTACTTCAGGGGACCCGGACCCGCAACGAACATGCAGACACCATCAGGTCTCAGCATAATGAACGAGTAGACAGTCAACGAACATGCTTCTTGATCCTTCTGTTTTCTGCAACCGTAATCGCTTCCTTGGCATCACTGGTTAGTTATTTACTCTCTCTAACTCTGAATATAAGGTTTCTAAGTTTGGTCAAAGTCAATTTTTTTTAACTTCAACTAATAATATCTATAAAAATAAAATATTTTAAATAAAAAAATTCACATATTATGATAGTTGGATTTACAGTGAACCTACCAATATAATTTAGACTTTATTAATATTTTTAAGTATTTTGTTATTTATAGTCAAATTGACAGTGTTTGATTTTGACCAAACTAATAATCTTTTACATTGAGGAATAGAGAGAGTAGTAAAAGTTGGTAGATGACGTTGAATATTCGGTTCATTGAATGCCTTGAGATCCATGGATTGGGATTAGCCATGCAATTGACCGCGAAGCAAATAGCCGGCTATCGCTATAGCTGCTCGCATGAGAAAAGACTAAGAGAATCTCCATTTAGCGCTAAGCTCCGTAGCCTGTTAGTAATTTTATTTAGCCAACTAAATCCGCTAAATCAAGGTGCTTTAGCCGGTTAAATGGTGTTGAATCTTCTGAACTTCATATAAGTTTTGCTAAAACTAAACTACGTGTTTGAATGACGATGTAATGAAGGCATGATGTGCTTGACTTATTTTAGTTCATGGAAATCTCTTGATTCTATGTTTTACGTATAATTGTTCACTAAGTTTTTAAAGGTATTGCAAAACCTTTAAATGGGTTTAGCTGTGGCTATAATCCACTATAGCCTTTCTTAGCCTTTGCGAACATCAACCGCTAAAGGTCTTAGCCAGCTATTTAAACCATTGCCGCGAAGACTTGATGTACTAGCTTCATCTGCATTTGTGGACGACTGATTTTGGCTGCAAAATAGAGATTAGTAAGCCGGTGATGGTTACCTGCAAGCGCCGGCGAAGCTAGGTTCAAGTTAGGGGGTGTGTGGGGGGGGGGGGGGGGGGGGCACATGCCCCATGGTAAAAATGATTTTGTTTTGTTAATTGTATATAATTGGCTAAATATAACTAAATGATTATGTACTTTTGAAGGTGAGGCCCAAGGGTCTTCTCCACTCTATTTTTCCCATTCCGTTTAAGCTTTTGCATTTCTGAGAGTGATACCTCATCAACATCAAGATTGTATCACTATGTTGTATCATGTTTTGCTATATAGAATATTTTTTTTTTTTTGAAAATATAGTAGGTGTTCTGCCTTTTTATTAAGAATGAAGAAAAAAACACTGAGAGTTCAAGTTCCTCCCATTAGCAGCCGTAGTTGTCAAAGTCTATAAAGAACAAATTCGTGCTATTGTAATCCGCTAATTAGCAAATTAACTGTGAAATAGAATGAGGACCCAGATGTCCATGGACGGCTGGACGCAGCAACCATGCGCTCATTGATCGAGAGCAAGATCAAGGATTGATAACTAACCCTGCAGACGAACTAATCCGACACGCATTGACGGAACAACAGACCGATACTAGAGTAGTACTCAAACAATCTGCATTAGGCCACGGACGCGTGCCTTGTGATAATTGTATGAAACTACTTTCTTATGCTGTTTCTGAACCAGGAACACACGTACGTGCATGTACATATGCAGGAAAATCTGAATTCAGTTTACAGCAACCGAGATCTAGCGAGAGTGGGTTTGGTGCAGGTCACATGGCCTCCACATCCGTCGGTGTTCTTGTTGTTGTACCATGTGTCTGTCTGCTCCTTAGACCTAGAGGCCACCAATAATGCACCGTGCCATGCATGGTAACACCAAACGAATCGGACAGACATGCCATATCATTACCGATTCACTCTTTTTCGTAGCTTCATATATCAGTAAACGGATCACTGATAGGGTTCAGTTTTGCCTAATTCCTTTCCATTCAGCTTGTGGACATGCATTGACCATCATTCGCAGGTTCCATCGATTTATGACATTATATATAGTCGGAGTTCGTTAATCCATCTCAACTGTTCTAGCTTTGATCCAAATAAATTCTGAACAGTTGGTCAGGCATGGTCCCTGACTCACACATTTTTAGGTGGCTCCAATCATCGCAACATCGACTGGTCGGCCGGATCGCTAACCCACCGGTGTGTGTATATATCGTGCACGCTTGACTACTTTTCATCAGGGGATGCACTGTTCAGGGAAAGAAAGTCTATGTTGTAGTAGCACAAAAACTAAACAGCCGAAAGCAAACCTATCATGTCCAGGTGTTGCAAAAGATGCAATCTTTGCCGAGTGAAATGCGGATAGGATCTCAACATGGCTTCATAGTAGAGGAGAAAAGGGGGTCAAAGGACATCATTGACATTTGAGCCATTGCAAATAGATGGCAAACTGTTTTTAAAAGGACAAGTTGTGACCATTTAAGAAGGAAAACACCGGAATGCAGCTATAGAAGCTGCCTTTTCTTTTGCAGGGAATATAGCAGTTGTTTAGAACACTGGTCCTTAATAAAGTGCAAAGGGCGCAGGACCCTTCGAGGCCAGAGATCTTTTGTATGGCCACCACCACAACCACATGCCTGAGACATGGCCGATTTTCTTTCCTGGTCTTTGCAAAGTTCTCAGAAATCATAACATGCAAATTTCAGGGGAAATTGATCATGTATCAAAGCGATGTGGACATGCCAGAGTTTCCGGTGTATCATCAATGTGCAACAACTTGTAACAAGGTAGTTGGGGGCATCCATCACAAAGAAACAAATCTGTTTTATTCTTCAAGCATATATACAAGGCGCAGGCAGCTGGGAGAAATGCTCATGGAAATAAATAACATGATGACAAGTAACCATCAGCACGGTGCGCTGAGTAGGAGTACTTGCATATGAGCAGCGCCCAGTTCGTGTTACCCACCATGAACAGTGCTGACAGGCAAGTGCGTTACACCAAGACGAAGAACGATACCAAATGAAACACGCCCATGGAAGCTTGTCGAGGCACTCAACAGGACTGTCACTGCCATCGATGGGGTGTATAACATGTACATATCGGCTTCTGGCAAGGCGGAGAAGATAGGCACCGAAGGGTTCAAACTCAAATCGATCAAATCCTTAACTGGAAAGGAAATGGGAAATTCCGACCCTACAGGCGAAGAAATATTAGATTATCATTCCGATCCCACTTCCGTTTACTATCCTATTGCCACAACAACACAAATCCATTATAGCGACGGACTTCTTCCCTATGGTCCCTTGTGAGAAATGTTGTTACATTTTCCTCGTCTGGCTGCCTCGTGAACTCATTTCAGTTCAGGAGCCGAAGAAGTCCACAGCCAGGGGAGTTAGAACCTATACTGTAGAATAGTTTGTGGTGCCTTTCGCTGGCTCTGTTGCTGTCATAATCCCATCACTTACTCTCTTTTATAACTCTTTAGTAACTCTTTCAGGGAGCACCAAGGGAGGAACATTCAGCTGGGATCATCAGCAAGTGTGCAAAAACGGTACTACTCTCGTGCATCGCGGTACGTGTGGTCCTAATCGAGGTGGTTAGCAACAATCTACAGAAAAGGAGAGCTAATCTACCTTAACTAACCCCAGCATCAATTCCCGTGTGGCTTGCTGCAAATACAGATGCAGCTTTGACTCGCGTGCGACTGCGAGAGATCTGGTGGGGTAGGAGGAGAAGAAGCAGGCACGTAGTATACGGCGACAGGAGTCCACGGGTGCTTGACTCAGAAGCAAGCAAGAGACCAAAGAAAACAAAAGAGGGAAAAGCTCGCATCACCCTCGCTCTCTCACATGCGCGCGTATCACCCTCGCTCTCTCACATGCGCGCGTTTGGATGCTCTCACCGCCCACCCCCCTGCCTCCGAGATGAGATGAATACAAATCGCGGCGAATACGGCCAGCCATGGCGCAGGTCATGCAGCATATGCATTCAAACTTCCGAGTCGATCGTGTGTTTGTGTGTATCAGCTCGGCTGCCAAACCTGCTGCCCCTAGCGTGTTCGTTTGTAAACCTTGGTGATGTCAGTAAGCGGCGAGTTTGGATAGAGAAGGAAGAAACAAGTCTATCGGTGTTATCATCCCTGTGAAATTTCTCCAAATTTTTCCTGTTTCAGTTACACCATGGTCTCATTTTCCTCCACTTCCCGGTGTTTATCTAACTAGAATTTTACATCTACAAAAATGAAGAAAAGAGCCGTCTTCAGTGCTCTGCTGGAACTACACTACAAAGCCAGCCACTGGTACGAAAATCTGGGTAGGAGGTTCTTGAGAAGTCTCTCCGCGTTCTTCCTGTGGAATTATGCAAATTTCCTTGTTTCAGTAATTCAGTTACACCCCGCCCCGGTGACGGTGGGCATCTAACCGGAATTTTCATCCACGAGAAAGAGAAAAAAAAGAAAAGAATTGCTGGTACACACTACGCTCCCAACAGACTGCCGTCCAGGTCAGACGAGCCGTGTTCATCCACCACGCTCTGCACGTACGAAAATCTGTTCACTCTTTCACTTGCTGGTGTCGGTTCCCACTGTTCGGTGCTGCTTCTGCTTCAGCTCTGTCTCCTTCCCCATCTCATGCCCTGTTCATGCGTCTTCTTGACTGATCGATCCGATCCCCAACTCCGGCCGCTCACTTCCTCTGCTTCGACGGCAATGTCCGCACTCCCTGCATAAGCTTGTCGGGTAGATAGATTAGATTCTTGTTTGCGCAGTAGCAGCAAGTCCCCGTCTTGGCCGCAGTGCACTGTGCAGATCGGCAATCATGTCGGAGTCCAGCCGGGCCTTCCAGCTGAGCGCGCCGTCGTCCTCGGGCGCCGGCGACGACGGCCGCCGCCGCGGTGGGAAGGCCGGCGCGCGCGGCGACAGTGCCGGCGCCGGCGGCAGCGTGGCGTTCCACCGGCTGTTCGCGTTCGCGGACGGCGCGGACGCGGCGCTCATGTCGCTTGGCGCGCTCGGCGCGGTGGCCAACGGCGCCGCGCTGCCGCTCATGACCGTCCTCTTCGGCCGCCTCATCGACGCCTTCGGCGGCGCCGCCGCCACCCGCGACGACGTCGTGCGCCGCGTCTCCGCCGTCTCCCTCCAGTTCGTCTACCTCGCCGTCGCCTCCGCCGCCGCGTCCTTCGTCCGTAAGTGCGCCGTGCCACTCAACTCTGCTCCACCGACACTTACTGTTGCTTGAATTCATTCGCAAGCTCACGACTGACTCTTGTGCTACCGACACTGAATTCGTCGCAGAGGTGACGTGCTGGATGATCACCGGCGAGCGGCAGGCGGCGCGGATACGGAACCTGTACCTGCGGACCATCCTGCGGCAGGAGGTGGCCTTCTTCGACCAGCACGCAACCACCGGCGAGGTCGTCGGCCGGATGTCCGGCGACACGGTGCTCATCCAGGACGCCATGGGCGAGAAGGTCGGCAAGTTCCTGCAGCTGCTCGTCACCTTCCTCGGTGGCTTCGCCGTGGCGTTCGCGCAGGGCTGGCTCCTCACCCTCGTCATGCTCGCCACCATCCCGCCGCTCGTCGCCGCCGGCGCCGTCATGTCCGGCGTCGTCGCACGGATGGCGTCACTCGGCCAGGCCGCCTACGCTGACGCCGCCGTCGTCGTCGAGCAAACCATCGGCTCCATCAGAACAGTACTAATAAGCTTCTTACATTTCCTTCCGGTGATCATGTCAGACTCCGAGTGCGTGAACAACACTGACACCGGCCATGGAACGCATCACGCAGGTGGCGTCATTCACCGGCGAGAAGCAGGCGGTGGAGAAGTACAGCAAGTCGCTCAAGAGCGCGTACAGCTCCGGCGTGAGGGAAGGCCTCGCCGCCGGCGTCGGCATGGGCACGGTCATGGTGCTCCTGTTCTGCGGCTACTCACTGGGGATATGGTACGGCGCCAAGCTCATCCTAGAGAAGGGATACACCGGCGCGCAAGTCATGAACGTGATCTTCGCAGTGCTCACTGGCTCACTGTAAGTTCTTTCCATTTCGGGTCAATTCAGTTGCAGCAATCTCAATTATCAACCAATGTCATGACACAAATGAGTGACAATAAATCAACAATAAAATGGAAGGTTTTAGGGATGGAAACAATCCGTAGAAAGGTGTTTTGCTCCTTTTTGTTTTAGTATGTGATAAAGCATTATTTGGACTTTGTGATGATTAAGACATGTCAGGCCACTGAAAGACGCTACTTAAGCTTCTGTTCGACAGTGATAACCACCTGGTTTTGTGAGTAAGCTGCAAAAAGCTAAACTGCCGGTGCACGTTTGGATTATTCAGTTAACATGCCATATCCACCCTACCTTTTGAAGCCAACACCAATCACAATCAGCGAGTTTGTTACAATTGAATTGTGTTGTTCTGTAACCATACAATGTTCACCCCACTCCAGTTATTATCACCTCGTTCTTTTTCCCGAAACTAGTAATCAACCTTCCCCTGAAAAATTGTATAACCATCGGTTATGATGACTGGCATTCGTATTATCCAAATCAATTGGATATCAGTAGTTGAAACATTTAGTTTTCACTGATGTATCTACTACACTTTCAACATGCTTTCTTCATTGCACATGGTGTGCTTTGATTAAACCAACCAACAGGAACTATCAGTTGTCTCCAAAAGCTGACACTTTTGCTTTTGCAATAACCGAATTGGTCCCCGAAGCTGAACCTTTCGCTGTTGTGAATTTGTGCTCAACAGAGCTCTGGGCCAAGCGTCACCAAGCATGAAAGCCTTTGCTGGAGGGCAGGCTGCAGCATACAAGATGTTTGAAACAATCAACAGGGAGCCTGAGATCGATGCGTACAGCCCAACAGGTAGGAAGCTAGATGACATTCAGGGGGACATCGAGTTCAGAGAAGTTTATTTTTCATATCCAACAAGGCCTGACGAGCAAATATTCAGAGGTTTCTCCCTTACCATACAGAGTGGCACAACTGTCGCATTGGTTGGCCAGAGTGGGAGTGGCAAATCAACGGTTATCAGCTTGATCGAACGGTTCTACGACCCTCAGCTCGGTGAAGTGCTGATAGATGGTGTGGATCTCAGGGAGTTTCAGTTAAGGTGGATCAGAAGTAAAATTGGCCTCGTCAGTCAAGAACCGGTCCTATTTGCTGCTAGCATAAGAGAAAACATAGCTTATGGCAAGGACAATGCAACGGATCAGGAAATCAGAGCTGCAGCTGAACTTGCTAATGCTTCCAAATTCATAGATAAAATGCCGCAGGTCAGGAGACTGCTTAACCCCTGAATTTGCAAATTGAATAAGGAACACAGAAGATTTTGTATAGTATATTGAATCTCTAAAAGTTCTGTTGACATTCCCCAGGGTTTTGCTACTTCGGTTGGAGAGCATGGAACACAACTTTCTGGTGGGCAGAAGCAAAGAATTGCCATTGCTAGAGCCATCCTCAAAGATCCAAGAATCCTACTATTGGATGAGGCAACAAGTGCTTTGGATACTGAATCTGAAAGGATTGTGCAGGAGGCTCTTGACAGGGTCATGGCAAACCGGACAACTGTCATAGTTGCTCACCGTTTGAGTACTGTCAGAAATGCTGATACTATTGCCGTAATTCATCGAGGAGCAGTAGTCGAAAAAGGTATATAAAATCGGTAATAAAATTAGATGTGCTGTTAATACACACCCTTTTCAATTATTTGCACTTAAACATTTCACACTTCACCAGGTTCACACAATGAGCTTTTAAGAGACCCAGAGGGAGCTTATAGCCAATTGATACGCCTTCAGGAAGCAAGCCATGATACCGAGGATACAAACTACCAGAGCAAGGAAAGCAGGAAGGGTGATTCAGGGGTTCACACAGGCAAACATTTATCGATAAATCAGTCACCTAGCCAAAGGTCACCACAAGACAACAGAAGCCAACACTCATTCTCAGTATCATTTGGCGTGCCTCTTGAAATTGACGTTCATGACAGATCATCACATAAAGTACATGAAGAAATACAGCAGGAAGTGCCACTAAGTCGCCTTGCATCGCTTAATAAACCAGAAATTCCAGTTCTTATTCTTGGATCAATTGCTTCTGCTGTAAGTGGAGTGATTTTCCCAATCTTTGCGATACTCTTATCAAATGTGATCAAAACATTCTATGAGCCCCCACATATCCTAAGGAAGGATGCTGAGTTTTGGTCATCCATGTTCTTGGTATTTGGTGGGGTGTACTTCTTGTCGCTTCCTTTCGGTTCATACCTTTTTTCAGTGGCTGGATGTAAGTTGATAAGAAGGATAAGACTGATGACTTTTGAAAAAGTTGTTAATATGGAGATTGAATGGTTTGATTACCCAGAGAACTCAAGTGGAGCAGTTGGGGCGAGGCTATCTGCTGATGCAGCAAAAGTTAGGGGCCTTGTGGGTGATGCACTTCAACTGGTTGTGCAGAATTCTGCAACTTTGGTTGCAGGTTTGGTAATTGCATTTGTGTCAAACTGGGAGCTATCTCTTATAATATTGGCTTTGATACCACTCATTGGCCTCAACGGATGGATCCAGATGAAATTCATTCAAGGATTCAGTGCAGATGCAAAGGTATGCCAGCAGTAATCAAAGAATTATTATTTTTTTCGTTTCATTCAATCAACAATTTTCATATTTGTATTGTTTGTACAGTTAGTAGTAGTTCAATCAAAATCAGTTCATTGATTCTCAGTCATGATTTCAGTTGATGTATGAGGAGGCAAGTCAAGTAGCAAATGATGCAGTTAGCAGCATAAGGACAGTGGCCTCGTTTTCTGCTGAAGAAAAGGTGATGGATTTATACAAGAAAAAATGTGAAGGGCCCTTGAGAGCAGGAATCAGAACAGGAATAATAAGTGGTATTGGATTTGGGGTTTCCTTCTTCTTGCTGTTCGGAGTTTATGCAGCTAGCTTCTATGCTGGTGCACGGCTTGTAGAGGACGAGAAAACAACTTTTCCCAAAGTTTTCAGGGTATGTGTTTCATTACCAGATCCTTACAGTTCCAGCGTTACATATAAGTGAATTTCACCTTCAGAACGATTCATGAATGTTATAATCTTTTTTATTTCTTGCAACGGGATTGAAACGTGGACTTTAAGATGGCTATTCTTTGATATGAATGCAGGTGTTCCTTGCTCTCACTATGGCAGCAATAGGGGTGTCCCACACAAGTACTCTCACGTCAGACTCTTCCAAAGCAAAATCAGCTGTATCTTCTATATTTGCCATTATTGACCGTAAATCAAGGATCAATCCAAGTGATGACTCTGGTGTAAGCTTAGAGCCACTAAGTGGCAACATCGAATTTCAGCATGTGAGGTTCAGATACCCCACTCGGCCTGATGTTCAGATTTTCGAGGACCTATGTCTGACAATTCAGTCTGGAAAGGTACTAAACATCCTAATTTTATGAAAGTTTGGAGTGTTACTTCATCCAATCAGAAAGCACTATACATTTTCTCAAATTTGACCAAACTATATCTATCAGACTGTTGCACTTGTTGGGGAGAGCGGCAGCGGCAAATCGACAGCAATAGCGCTGCTGCAGAGGTTCTACGATCCTGATGCAGGCCAAATACTCCTGGATGGAGTGGACATACGGAAGTTCCAGCTCAGGTGGCTGAGGCAGCAGATGGGGTTGGTGAGCCAAGAGCCATCTCTTTTCAACGACACGATACGGGCAAACATCGCCTATGGAAAGGAGGGCCAAGCATCGGAATCGGATGTTGTGGCTGCTGCACAGTTGGCAAATGCTCATAAGTTCGTCAGTTCATTGCATCAGGTAATGCTCTCTTCAGAAAAATCGACGTTCATTTCTACGAACTCCTCGCCGATCACTTCTAACTGTACTACTGCCTATCCTGACGAACTTCAAATTATTGCGCCAAGAACATTTCTTACAAAAACCATGTGTTACCTGAAAATGCAGGGATATGACACCATTGTCGGTGAGCGTGGCGCTCAGCTATCCGGAGGGCAGAAGCAACGCGTCGCCATCGCCCGCGCCATCGTGAAGGATCCCAAGATCCTCCTGCTGGACGAAGCCACGAGCGCGCTGGACGCCGAGTCGGAACGGACGGTGCAGGACGCGCTTTACCGGGTGATGGTGAGCCGGACGACGGTGATCGTGGCGCACCGGCTGTCGACGGTGCAGGGCGCCGACATGATCGCGGTGGTCAAGAACGGGAGGATCGTCGAGAAGGGCCGGCACGACGCCTTGATCGCCGTCGACGGTGGCGCGTACGCGTCGCTCGTCGCGCTTCATTCGGCAGCCTCGACGTCGTAGCGTAGGAATTGGCGCTAGGCTGGCGGCGAACAAAGTTCAGGTGCTGGCCCTTGGCTCCCCTGCTGCTGATCAAATGGATGTGTAACTAGTACTACCCCGCACGCCTAAGCAGGAAAGCTTACAGAAATAGCAGGGTCCGAATGTAAATGCAACCATAAGTCCTCGTTACTGATATGAACACGAATGTTCAGTGTAACAGGTATTGTGCATATCATAACACTTATGTGGATGATACATGGGGTACATGCTCACTTTGTTGCTTTTGGTTCATCCCGCACAAGCATCTTTTTTTTTCTTTTCTTTTTTTTGATTACACAGTACAATTCAGACACTCACAACGTACGTACACTCACTTCTATGAACGCACATACGCAAACCCTATCCTTATGAGCATTTTCGAAAACTGAAAGCAGCACTCCTCTGAAGACCTGGAAAGAGAACATGCTGAACTCAGTAGACAGTAGGGCAGGCAGCTGATTAACCTTCCTGAAAACAAATTAAACTTCGCAGACAGTAAAAACCCAACTGAAGAGGGGAGTTTAGGCTATCAGAAACACGATCTGGCAGCACAAAAGGTCCCCAAATCGAAAAATTATGTGCCCTAGAAAACTTGTGTAGTCAGTATCAAATTCAGAGTTAATTCCAGCTCACCACGCCGCGTGTCGCTGACGTGTGACACATCCCTTCCGTCCATGCCCTCGCCCGGGGGCCCAACGGCCAACATCCTCCAACGGCACGCGCGCGCACGCGCAACGCGGAGGCCACCACCAAGCCACTCACCGCGCGCCACGTACGCCACTAAGGGCATAATGGTAAATGCCGACTCAGCGAGACGCGTAGAAGCGCCCGCAACCAGGGAAATCGAGAAGTCGCGTGGGGAGGCAGCCAACAAGCAAGGTCTCACCACGCCACGCCACGCCACGCCATGGAGCTCACCGGCGCCGCGCTCCGGCGGTCCCTGCCGTCGGCGTCCCATGCGGTCGCGCGGGGGAGGAGGCGTCCGGCCAGGGTGGCCTGCGTCCGGAGCGGCTTCGCGGAGGAAGGGCACCTCAAGTACTACGAGGCGGGGGCGCCCCGGAAAGCGGCGGTGGAGGCGGTGGCGAAGGACCTGGCCAAGCTCCGCACCATGGGCCTCGTCGCCGGAGACGCGGCCAAGGAGAAGGTCCTCTCGGTGAGCCCTCTCTTACTCTGCCTCTGTCGAGTTTCCTTGTTTTATTTCTTAGCTTCCGGAATTGGATGGGGAATAATGTTGGCACTAAGCAAGTCGCCTTGAACTGTTTGCTTGTTGAAACAAATTGGTACGCTTAGATCAATTAATCACTGTGATGATGGTGATATCATGGTTTGATTTGGTCTCTTAGTAGCAAAAAAAAAATGTACCTTTTCTTCTCCTGCTATGTTGTAGCTGTCTACGGTTAAATACCTGAAAGGAACTATCAGTGCAGATTTCTTGGTATAATATGATTCGATGGTAATTACCAGTGATAATTTTGTGATGTGTGTTTGTGTAGCTTCGAACTGGATTGGGTTCTTATTTGTGTGTAAATGTGAATACAGGAAGCTACAGATCTTCTCCTTCAGGAGTTGAACCAGATGAAGGATGAGGAGTCCAACATGAAGAAGGCGCGGAAAGAGGAAAAGGATGCCATGAAGGCTCTGAAGAAGCAGCAGAAGGAAGCAAAGAAGGCAGCTGCCATGATGAACTGCGAAGATGAATCCTCCTCTGAATCAAGTGAGAGTGACTGCGAGGATGAGCAAATCATGAAAGTTGGGCAGGGCATGCTCGTCTCAACAGCAGCTTCTGAAGATGGTGTGTCTTGCGTCTCAACTGTCTCTGCAATGGAATGCGAGAAGGCTACGATGAAGGCCATGAAGAAGATGGAAAAGGAACAGAAGGAGGCCGCAAAAAAGGCCATGAAGATGGAGAAGAAAGCAAAGAAGATGGCAATGTCCGCTCTGAATGGCTGCATGGATGAAGACAGCTCGTCAGAATCCAGTGAGAGCGAATGTGAGGGGGAAGTGGTCAGAATGAGTCGCTGCGCTACAATCACTGCACCTCAAAAGCCAGTTCCAAGCACGGTCTTTCCGATTATAGTTCCTCAAATTCCAGAATCCGTGTCACCAGAGCCATTCTCTTCAGAGCCATTCTCTTCAGAGCCTGCAACAACAGAGTGCACGAGTATTGCAGTAGTTGAGAAGCCAATGGCCAATAGAATTGAGGTCTGCATGGGTGGCAAGTGCAAGAAATCAGGGGCACTCGCTCTTCTGCAGGAGTTCGAGCAGAAGGTAGGCATTGAAGGCGCAGCTGTCGGCTGCAAGTGCCTGGGCAAGTGCGGGCTAGGCCCGAACGTGCGGCTGCGGAGCGAGGGCTCTCTGGAAGGTTCTGGGAAGAAGAACCCCCTCTACATTGGTGTAGGGATTGAAGATGTTGATACTATAGTTGCAGGCCTCTTTGGGGACAGTGATATTGGCATGGCCCCTGTGTAAAGCCTAGTTGATGACTTGAGCTGTATCTACTGCTGTTGTACTGAACAACTATTCAGTGCTGATTGTAAGTTGTAACTACGGCCCTGCTATGTTGAGGTATTGTAAAACCTGTATGCTAATCAAGATTAAAGAGCTGAGATCCCTGGTGAACTGTGATTGTTTTTCTGTGGTTTTTGGATGTGAGCATCTGTTACAATCTAGGGTGGGCTAATGCTCTGTGTGGAAGAAGATATCTGGAATTGGGGATGTTGGATATTTCGCAAAAAGGAAAAAAGATGAATGTTGCATCATCAGCACAGTATCAGTGATGCAAGGTGGGAATTCGATCAAGATCAATTCCGTTCCTGCTCCATGCCCATGGAACCTTTCGATGAGTAAATTTCTTAACCTTGTCAGAACGAGAATGGAGCCGGCGCCGCCCGCTGGCAGAGATTACCTTTGACGGCGTCGTTTGTGTTCCCGGTGCGCAGCGGGTGGATGCTGGCTCACGAGGCGACGGCGAGTGGGGTGTCAGGCGCTGCGCACGCCGCCGCCGGCCGGCCACCGGGGACTGTGGGAAGCTTGGGCTCAGGAAATCCATCGCCATGGGCCTAAATTCAATTCGGCGAAAGAAGAAAGCCCAACCACGCAGAGCCTCTTCCGTTGGCGCACGCACGCATCTCTTTTGTTTATGCAATTCTTTTTCCTTGGGCGTTGCAAAATCTCTCTCCGCCGCCGCACGCAGCACGCCACCACTGGACTCTTGCAGCTTTCGTCTTCAGTTTTCTCGCGCTCTCGAATATCCGTCCTCCGAGCTCCCGGTTCCAGCGCCCATGAGGGCCCACCAGTGGCACGTCAACTCTAGAGAGATGCCACTTGCCTCAGCCTCTGACGCGATTGGTACGCGCGTCTTACTGTACTGTTTATTTAGCATCCACTCTTCCTTTCCCCCGCCCTTGACTTCGCCATCGTCCTTAATCCGCTCTTGGAAGCAAGCTGCTCCTGCTCCACTGCACAGAGCAGCCAAGGTAACACTAACAACTACTTGCTTAATCCGTCGATTAGCGTCTTGATTGCCTGCTAATTGCGTACTTCTCCTACGATCTGCACTCGTCTGTTTCAGCCACTTGTTAGTTCTACTTGGTGCTGTTACTCTGCCGAGCCCCGTAGTTCTTGGGCTTTCTCTTTCCTTCTTTCTGTCGTTCTGTGTATGTTAGTTAGCTTAGCTCTTCGAGAATCACGAGCTTGAGCTTGCATGCTTCCTTGGATGTAGGTAGTATGGTTGGGGTTGGTTTGGTGCCTGCCTGCGTTTGATGTCCTGCTGCAGTTGCATATTAGTACCAAAATTAGCGACCTTGCTCCCAAAGATTTGATTCCGTATGCTTATCTTCGATTAGTATGTCAGGCGATGATGTGTTGAAACTTGAAAGCTGCTAAAATTTTATATTTATTTAGTTTTGGGAGGTGCTATATGTACATCTCTTTGATCTCTCCTTCCAGGGAAATTTTCCTGAATGGTTTATCATTGTTTGACTTCCAAATTGTCCATAATAGGTGCATCCTGTGTAGCAGCCTTATCCTGATTGTGTCTGATGCAAATTTCCACACAGGTGCATTGAGTCTCTGGGATCATGAGGCACAGGCCTCTCTTGCTGGTGACTGCCTGTTTGTGGGCTCTGTCATGTTCCTTGCTCCTCCATGCTTCCCCTGATGGGCTGCTGAGGATCAACCTGAACAAGAACAAGCTCAGCCATGAGGCGCTGACCGCTGCAAAGCTGGCGAGGCAAGACAGCCAGCATCTGCAGATCAGTAGTTCGAACAGCGACGCCGTCCCTCTTGATGACTACCTCAACACCCAGTACTTTGGGGTGATTGGCGTTGGCACACCGCCACAGAACTTCACCGTGATTTTCGACACCGGGAGCTCCAACCTGTGGGTGCCCTCGGCAAAGTGCTATTTCTCGGTGCGTTCACAGCTCTCGTCCTGGGAAATGATTTCTGGGGTGGTGGTGTTTTGTAATTTTGATCGGTAGATCGTTGAAAACCTGATGTTTAATGTGACCGCACTGTTTAACTGCAGATAGCATGCTACTTGCACCACAGGTACAAGTCGAGCAAGTCTAGCACCTACAAGGCAGATGGTACATGGCTTGAGCTTTTATGTTTTTGCACTATTCAAAGATGATTGCAGGCCTGTACTCATTCGTCACCAAATTGTTCAGGAGAGACTTGCAAAATTACTTATGGTTCTGGATCAATTTCTGGATTCTTCAGTAAGGATAACGTACTGGTTGGAGACCTTGTCGTGAAGAGCCAGGTAAATTTGTGACAAAGTCTCCATGTCAAGATCCACTCAGATGCTGTATTGCTGATACCAATTTCTGTTGTCACATTTCAGAAGTTCATTGAGACAACACGTGAAACCAGTGTCTCATTTATCCTTGGGAAGTTTGATGGAATTCTTGGTCTTGGATACCCTGATATCTCTGTCGGAAAAGCTCCTCCAATTTGGTACGCCTTCTTGCTTCTGAGCCACTGATGTAAGCTTGGCTTGCCAGTTTGACACCTGAAATTCACTGTTTTCTTCAATGTGCAATGGCAGGCAGAGCATGCAAGAGCAGAAACTGCTTGCGGACAATGTCTTCTCCTTCTGGCTTAGCAGAGATCCTGATGCATCTTCTGGGGGTGAGCTTGTCTTTGGTGGCGTGGACCCTAAACATTTCAAGGGAAACCACACCTATGTCCCTGTTTCTCGCAAAGGTTACTGGCAGTTCAACATGGGGGATCTCCTAATTGATGGCCACTCAACTGGCTTCTGTGCCAAAGGCTGTGCTGCTATTGTGGACTCTGGGACTTCTTTGTTAGCCGGTCCGACGGTATGTATTTTCATGTTAATGATCCATAATTTCTGTGTAGTTGTGTAGCACTTGGCATGGAAGTATAATGTTGACCTGGAGTCATTGATTGATAAATTAATTACTTGAATTGATGTAGATGCTAGACTACGTAGCACTAGTATAACTTGGTAATCCCTGGTCGGTGCCCCTATAGAACGATTCTTGGGTACTGAATGAGGCTACAGCCTTTTCAACATGTTATGACTAAAATCCTGGATATTGCGCTGTTCACAGGCTATAGTTGCTCAGGTGAACCATGCAATTGGGGCTGAGGGCATTATTAGCACGGAATGTAAAGAAGTGATCAGTCAGTATGGAGAGATGATCCTCAACTTGCTCATAGCACAGGTTTGTTAGTTGCAGCATTCCCTGCTTCTGTTTAGCCATCCAACTGTGAAAGATATGTAACGAGATGATTTTGCTATGTTACTTGTCTTGAATAGTAATTTGGTGATGCTTTGCCTCCGCAGACAGATCCCCGTAAAGTATGCAGCCAGGTTGGTCTCTGTTTGTTTGATGGCACAAACTCTGTCAGGTGAGTCCATTATGCTGGGCTGTCGTAGTACACAAGAGCAAAACCTGTATTTGCCAAGCTACAGCATATTTGTTGTTTCATGATGTGACAAAATTAACATTTGAAACTTTTTGCAGTAATGAAATTGAATCTGTTGTCGGTAAAGAAAACCTGGGATCAGATGTTATGTGCTCAGCCTGTCAGATGGCTGTCGTGTGGATAGAGAATCAGCTCCGTGAAAATAAGACAAAGGAGCTGATATTGGAATATGCTAATCAGGTTACTACATTTGTAATTTACTCTGCTTATATTTATATTCTTGTCAAAAATAAATAACTGCTAACAAGATTTTTCCTTGCCTTCCAGCTATGTGAGCGGCTACCAAGCCCCAATGGGGAATCAACAGTTAGCTGCCATCAAATCTCTAAGATGCCAAATCTCGCATTCACCATTGCAAACAAGACCTTCATCCTAACACCAGAGCAGGTGCTTTCCAGTATACCGTGAATAAGCCATAGCTCATTTTCTAACTTTAGCTACCAATTTTTTATAAGCAGAAATGCTAAATGGATTTATATGTTATGTTTGAAGTACGGGCCTTGCATTAATACATAGCATTTTCTGAACATAATATCAGTGAACTTGAACATTCATGCTTGGTATTAGTAATAGGTGACCTGTTGAATCCTGAGATTCATAAGGTCTCACTGTTGTGGTGCTGTTCATACCTGAACTTCTGAGGGTGCTGATTTTTTTTTAATGAGATGTCTAATTGTCGGTATTTGAAATCAAAAGATGACCTTGGGATGCAATGTGGTTGATTCGTACTTTATTTTACTTGGTCTGATGTAAAATCTGTAAACTTCATCTGAATAAGGTACCTCAAGTTCAGCATTCTTAAACTTTTTGAAATTTCTGTTGCAGTACATTGTGAAATTGGAGCAAGGTGGCCAAACTGTCTGCATAAGTGGGTTCATGGCATTTGACATACCACCTCCGCGGGGTCCTCTTTGGTACGCACTATAACTTTGTGTAATACTACGCAAAATCGTTTTTTCTTCCTGATGTCAGTCTAAAAGATGAACTTTTGCAGGATTCTTGGGGATGTCTTCATGGGAGCTTACCACACGGTGTTCGACTTCGGTAAGGATAGGATTGGCTTTGCGAAATCAGCATAAGGAGCTTACCACATCCTATCTACTAGGGATGCATAGTTTGGCTATCTACTATATGCAGACAATACACTGTAAATAAAATGGATTGCAGAAAATGCTGATACCAAACACGTGATGTTGCGCAAAGGGACAGATCTTTCTTTTTTCTTTATGAAGAAGAGAGAAAAAAATTGTTGTGTGAACATCCAAGAGCTATGCTTCAGACATGTGGTTGCTATGTATTAAAGAACGGATCATTGTGCGAAATAACATTCTATCTGATCGCATTTTGGGAGTTGTTTTTGCATATTTGTACAACCTATAGCTATGGATTGTCACTTTGATTCATCTTGAACAGATGCGCATGCCATCAATGATGAAATTTCTATAAATGGGCTGGGCCTGAATAATGATAGGTGTAAACTTTTTTTTTTTTTGCGAGGAATGATAGGTGTAAACTGAATGGGCTATTCGCCCATTCCTATGCATAAGCCTCACATGAGAAATCTCAGTCCATAAAGACTACATGGACCTTTACAAGGCCTAGCGTCACTAAAGGAAGCGCGCGCCTCGAAATTATCTTTTCAACGAAAATGAGTGAAACGAAACCTGCAGCAAATTATGAAATTATTATAACCGCCTCTATAAGAATCTCAAGTATAATCCATGTACAATAACAGAACTATACAGTATACATCGTACAAAACCGATGCTGTATTTGTGTATGAATATGGATGTACAGAAGATGGTGTACGGAAAACATTACTGATTCTCATGTCATTGCCGGCTTTCATGCAGTCTTTGGATAAGCGCCCGCAAGGCTGTCTCTTGAGCTCTGGCTGCTGTTGCGGCCTCGGCGTCGCCTCCACCGTTGCCGTCTCCATCGTCACCGGCGCCGACGCCACCGCCTCGGGAAGCTCCGCCGTCAGCAGCACCTCCGGCCATGATCGACGAGAGCGCCGCCGCGAGCACCGCGGTGAAGTTGGGGTCGCTGGTGATGGCGGCGGCGGTCATCGTCTCCATCGCCAGCCGAGACCTCCCGTCCGTTCCGATCGCCGCCGGCAGCGGCGGCGGCGGCAGCAGCGGCCTGTGGTGGCCGGGGAAGCCGTACGCCGGGAACGGCGGCGCGGCGGGGACGACGAGGGACGGCGGGCGGTGGTGGAGCAGCTGGCCCGGCGGCGAGTGAGTGAGGTCGAGGGTGATGGTCGGGAACGGCGCGGAGGCGGAGAGCGTGGCGCCGCCCATGGCGGCGTAGGGACCGTGGTGGAAGATCGGCGGCGGCGCGACGAGGTGGTGGCCGAACATCGAGCTGGCGGCGTCGCGGCTGACGGCCGGGCCGGAGAGGAGCATGGCGGCCGCGGCGGAGGTGGTCTTGGCCATGGCGGCGGCCGCCGGCGGCAGCTGGTGGTTGTGGGTGCCCTCGTACGTCGTGATGAGCACGCCCTTGTCCTCCGCGCACCGCTGCACCTGCACGCGCGCACGAGTTTTGTTTCTCATCAGTTTGTCAGTGATGGCGTTTGTACGTACTTGCCGCGGCCACTTGCATGCACGTCGACTAATCACATCTGGATCAGTCTCGTCACCTCCAGATGCATGCATAGATTAATTACGTAGTAGAAGCAGCAATAGTATCAAAGCCAATAAGCACACTGCTGTTGAGACGTCACGATCAGTGCTGCTGTTCAATTGTGGAAGAAACTGGAAACGTCCTAATGGACCATGGAGCGTGTGTTACCATATCTCTATTTGTAATAGTTGATTATTTGGCCGGGGGACAGTAGGTAAGATAAGAGAAGATAGAGATGTGGCCAGGTTCAATAGCGTAGGCGAGTGTGCAGCCTGCAACGCTCTTGCGGACGTTCACATGTGCATGTCATCCTATGATACGTCGTGTCAGATATAGCAGATATTCAAATGAGAACTATGGTGTTTTCTTGGATGTTGTCAAAGTGCAGGTTGTGTTTGAATTCCGGCGAACACGCAACACAGCAGGCCATATAAATATAAATAGATATGTAGACACCATGACACCATATATGTCTTCGGTTGCTTACTTGGTTAGCTAAGTTCGTACTTACATTCTCGTAAAAAAAAAGTTCGTACGTACATGTTGCATTATATCTGAGTGTCGCCGGGATGGGCACCCTATAATTTTTGGCTTATTGTCCTTGACCGATTGCACGTATGCAAGATATATAGCTAGAAAAAATTGTCCTTTTGATTGACCAGTCTTTGAATGAACAAAACTGATGCAAAATATCACCATATGGACTTATTAAGTGTTCCAATGTTAACTAATTATTTTTATGTGTACTAGGTTCTATGTTTGTCTTTCCAAGCTTTTGTCGACATGAAACGCATGACGGCACGGCCTATTTGTTTTCCATATATATCCCCGTATTTTCAGCGTGTGCAGTAAATGTATTGTACGAGGCTTTAAACAAAACTTACATGATATTTGGCTATTGCCAGTTTGTTATAAAAAGTTATACTACATATAAACTCCCTTTAAAGGTAGCATCTCCAACGAACTTGGGTCCTCAGCTTCTACTTCAGTAAATATCTTTATATAAAGCCTAGGGGAACTATATATCGATAATAAAATGGTTTGAAAACAAATCTAAGCATACTTATGAATGTACTGGTAGTAAATTTGAACCACATATTAAACTTTAAACCATCAGTTGATGAGATAACAGTGCAATACCTGCTTCCTGACGGGACATCCTGTGGCCATTGTGCAGCGATAGTACGCCCTGGGGCAAGGGTTGCCCTTCGCCATCTTCTGCCCATACTTCCTCCACTGACATCCATCGCTTATCTACACATATTTGAACAGCTCCAAACAATATTCAGAAATCGTATGGCAGGTTAATAAAGGATTGTAAAAAAAACCCAGCAGTTATTAGCTCATATATGAAGTTTCTTTTGTCCATCTCATGTATGATCTTGCCAACAGCAACGTAAATAAATAAAAGTGGCAAGAAAAAAAAAAACGTACCATTGGGGCCTCGGATCGTGCTCGCACGGACACCCTCGCCCTCCGGCACGGCACCTCCGCCGCCGCCGACGAGCCCTCGGCGTTCTCCCTGCGTTCAGGCGTCCCATCCTGTTGCGCTGACATCCTTTTGTCGTCTGCCTCGCCGCTGCCGCCGTCGGAACTCGACCTGTCACCGTCGACCGCCGCCGCCGCTGATCTTATCGCCGGCGAGATGCGGGGGTCCGCGAACTGGACCCCTGGCATTACTGCTGGTAGCATCGAGTTTGGTCCGTTGCTGGCGGCCTGCACCGATCAGTGGGACATCCACATATATCCTTGCGATTATCAGTCAATGTAGAGTTAAACGGCGAGAGAAAAATTGTGCATAAGTACCTACTACACGCATGGTGATCGATATGAAAATGCTAACAACCATTAGTAAATGTGGCTTTGTTAGGAAGATTTCAATTCTGATTAATTGCACGGCCAAGCTGCTTTGCGACGACGATGCAAATACAGGCATGTGCGGCAGTATACAAGCACACGCATCGACGTTCGAGAGAATCCTCTGTCCAAAATTAATTAATGAGGCTTTGGTTAGCGAGACCTAATGAGGTGTTGAATTTTTATCTGAATTTTAATAGGAGTTTGAGTAAAATTCTAGGCTCAGTGTTGTATTTAGATGCGGTAAACAACATTCAGCATAATTGATCTTCGTATATTTCAATTTCAATATGGTAACAGCTGTGGCCACAAATTGTACATGTACGAACCAGTCGTGGACTATATTGTGTGTGCAAAATTAATAGTATATACAGGCCTCTGATTTTATCAATAATTATCTTGATGCTGGGATGCGTGCTTGCACGATTTGATACAACAGCATGACCCCAGTACGGTCTTCCTACACTATTTCTTTGTCATCCGCTAAAGTTAGTTACAGAGATCACGGACTAAATTAAGGAATCAAATGGGTATGGTGACAATTCATTGGATACAGAAAAATCGGCAGTTCGAGCGATACGCGGATTTGCAGGAACATTTTTGTATTATCAGTCATGCTTTGCTGGCTGCTACACGAGATATTTCTTAAATTAAAAGGGGGTATTCAGACTAGGAGTGTCACATGTTTATTTTTTTTGCTTTAGCACATGAAAGTACACCGTTGACTAGATAGATTCGGCCCAAGACGTGTAGTCATTTCGTTTCTTTGAACTTTGAACAGAAAATAATGAGCCAAAGACGAAGGAATCGATGAGCAATAATGAGTACTGTTGGTTGAATGGACCAAACCTTAGAGATCGAATTTAAACCATATGGTAATAAGTTTGATTTACCTGGTGCTGCTGGGCTTGGATGAGCTGATTGTAGAGCGTGCCGTAGCTGCGGGTCAGCTCCTCCAGCATCCGCCGGAGGCGCCGGTTCTCCTCGCTGGCCAGCCGGAGCTCCACCTCCACCGTCGCCATGTCCGCCTACACACATATGTATCCTTATGATTTTCCTACTAGTATTTCTGCGCGGTATGATGATCCATCGATCAGTAAGAGTGAAAGAAAACTTACCTCTTTACGATGATCACCGGCTGCTCCGGCCACCATCCCCTCGCCGCCGTTGACCGTGGTCGCCGCCACCGTGGTCAGCAGGTCCAGCGCAGTCTGTGTGCACGCACACAGAATGATCAGACCACACGATCCAGCACAATAGCAAAGTCAAGATCCACATATATACAAGCTCAATCAATCTCAACTTTCCAGCACACATCGATCTCAAGGTCGATCCCGATCGATGACTTACGTTGACCATGTTATCATCGCGGCCTGGTGTTGCAGGCCCTCGTCGGCTTTCACCTCCTCCACCGTCGCCGCCGTCATCATCTCTGCGGCGAGCACCAGCGCTGGAGAAGAAATCGACCTCCTTGATCTCGCTCCTTGGCCGGCTTGCGTGACCAAAGCCACTGTCGCCGGCGTGGCCTTGCTCTGACAAGATCATCTTCTCCTCCTCCTCCTTCTCCTGCTTGTGGTGCTGAATCTTTGGCACCAAGTCCATGGATGGGATTAGAGGTAAGTTAGCAACAGAATGGTAAGGAATGGATGGCTATATACGACCGGTGAAGTCGGCCGTGTCAAAGTACTAGCTAGCTAACCCAAGGCACAAGCTAGAGAGAGATGTGCTAGAGAGATGCTAGAGAGAGAAAGAGATGACAACAGCATGACAAGCACGTACCGTGAAACGGAAAGGCTTGGACTTTGGACTTCGCAATGGAGACGAGTCGGCAGGAGGAGTTGGACCAATGGGAGAGGGTTGGAACTAGTGGGCCAGCCGCGTCAGAAGGTTCGTCAGCGTGACAGGTGCCTGAGGCGGGAGGTAAGGCTGTCCACGTGGGATCCGTATCCTCTGCCTTTCCCTGGGTTATGGCAAACTTTGCCATTGCAATCGTGGTCGCTCATCTAGGAACTGACGCTGGGTTCTTAAGGCTGCAAATCCCCCTTCTAACCAGAGTTGCATGCACCGGTTTAGTAAATTCAGGAGCCTGATCCCTGTTTTGACGGAGATCAACGCATTGCTGCCGGATAAAAAATAATTTTTGCCTGCACTAATCGGCATAACATAGTTATGATGATCCATTGGCCGACGAGATGCCGCCGGAGATTAGACGCAGCATTTTGTAATCGGCTGTTTCAGAGGAACAAGTTAGGGAAGGGATTATGAATTGGACGGATGTGTTTGCAGATTTTGCCGGCAAAATTATCATGATCTTAACAGTGATTTTGATATTTTGCCGCAAATCATAGAGGGGTTAAGCTCATTAATTAATTAATTCACGAAACTAAGGAGCATGCAACTCTGGTTAGCGGGGGGATTTGCAGCCTTAAGAACCCAGCGCCAGTTCCTAGATGAGCGGCCACGATTGCAATGGCAAAGTTTGCCATAACCCTGGGAAAGGCAGAGGATACGGATCCACGTGGGATCCGTATCCTCTGCCTTTCCCTGGGTTACGGCCACGTGTCGGTGCGCGCGTGGGCCTGGTCAACTGAGTCAACGATTTCTTGTTTGCGACTCTGAGAGTGGTGGAAAGGAGGCCACGAACCAGCAACTGCAAGTCACTAATTTATCATTTTTTTGTGAGAACACAAATTTATCAAATTGATTATTCCTTGGATTTAGTAAAACCTTTCTATACATTTTTTCAAGATATGGAAATACTCTACCTAAAGACATAATACAAAATACAGATATAATTCATCGGCTAAAACAAGCCATGATGAATATGGAAACTGAACAAAAGCTCGAAAAAAATGGTGTTATCCAAAACCATGGACTGCAAAAATGTATATACCATAGAAGAGAGCCTGGTATGCTTTTGCACATAATTTTCTAAAAAAAAAACAAATCATGATTTTGGCGCATATATAACATGTTGACTTCTCTGGAAAAATGGTTGTACTGCCTGTGTCTGTGGTTGTGTCTAAAAAACGTTACTTGTTCTATAATTTTTCCTTATTTTTAGGAATAAATATGTAAAGAGAAAGACTCTCTGAGGAAAGGAAGACGGTGTAGCTACCATTTTGTGGCTTCTCGCTTTATCTTTTTTTTAGATGCAACTTCTTTCTTGTTTTAAGGAGAAGCATTTGAGGGAACATCCTTTTTTGGTTGGTAATCATAGGAAACCGTTAGAAAAATCATTGGAGAAGCCCTACCAAACATGCTCTTACTTGTTTGGTTTGAGGAATCACTTGGACCGATCCACTCTATCACCAGTTAGTCTTTCATAGGCAACCTAGCCTATGTTCTCCTGGGGTAAGGTGGTCCCATGGAAATGATGGATCAACTCATTCCATAAGTCACAGCAAACACACAAAAAAAAAAAAAAAGGAAGAATGAGATGGTCTACTCCTGAAACCCAGAAGTTTGAGGGCTCCAAACATAGGAGCAAGGGCGAGAAGACACTATACTATTTCTTTCACGAACCTATCAAACTAAATGAATAACTTTCAGCTGTGACGACTGAAAGCCAGTTAAAACCAGTTTATTCAACCGCATTTCACAAGTACTTGAACTTTTATGAGGCCGTAAGGTACTGTATATCCATGTGCTTAATGGAAAATTGACATCCTTGGTTCGAATAAGACAACTTGTCCGGACTTCCGAACTTGCAGGAAAACAACATGAAGGCGTAGAAATTTAAAGCAGTACAGAAAAATTCAGCTCGTGTCTATTATACATTATCCGGCTACATCTGTGGAGAATTGAGGAAGGAAACATGCATGAGTGTGATTGAGATGGCCGGCCAGGGGGAATACCTTAAATACTTAACTAGTCAATGGCCCTCGCCAGCTAGTTGACAATATATGATGAACGACCTTTTCAGGGTAGACTTCAATAAGCAAAATAAATCTTCTTAATTTAGCTTATTGCTACAAGTTAGATGGATGCCGTCCTACTAGCTAGCTAATTGATTTTCATGTGAACGCTTGAGATTAACGAATGAACGCTAGCTTGTTCATTCTCCATCCTCGCACGTTAATTGACAATGTAGTAGCCGCCGGTGTTACGTGTCTATCTATCATAGGGATATTTCCATTTCTATCCCCAGGAGAATCAACCACCCATCACTTGTACATGTTATCTATCGGAGAATGCTAAACTGGACATGAGTTTATCTAATTAATTTTCAGCTATATTGTGGTAACTGAATGGCACATAGATGACGTACACTGCAATTTTTTCTTCTTCAAATTTTACATTTAAAAAAAAAATGAAAATCGTTTCCAGCCTCTCTGCGTGTCAGCACACAACCTATTCTTATCACAAAATTCCTACATAGTTGATAACACAGGGAACAAAACAAGAATATTATGAAAGACAAAGTCTATTATTAAGCTCCCATCCATGCATGACAAACAACTCCAAAGCAATCGTCTCCAAAGACTTGCTCACCAGACGTAAAGTCTCCCTTGCCTCTTCAGGCTGCAGCAACACCCAGAACTACGTACGACCAGGTATGGTCTCCTACATAGATGTTGAGTTTTAAATATTGTAAACTATTATATCATCTCGGCATCTCCAAATCGCCCAACAAATAGCAGTAGCTCCAACTAGGATTTTTTTTTATCTTCAGATATATTCCTGATAACCAATTCCTCAACATATGTCAGATTTTACATATTGGAATATACTTACAAAATCTAGTTATAACAGTATATATATGAAATTAACAGCTTTTTAAGACAAATTTATATACGGTTTCATGATCTATTTCGTGACAGGCCAACATTTACAACCTGTAGCCGCAGTACTGCAGCATGTGGTGTTAATCCACCCAGTTTTAAAGAGAGGTACTCATGCTTCATTGATATTTGAGTAAGAACTCTTTCAATTTTATTTAAGAAGATGACCCCACTAGTGTGGCAACTTGTAACTGATCGCGCAAGTTGAGGTCTTTCTCTTGATCCTCCCATGAACATGTCAGCCCTGCATTGCTATATCTTATGAGTTATGACTTATGAGATACATCCTGTACCTACTGGTCCACATCTCATTTCTCGTTGTGAGGTGAGACAACTGAGCTACATAAGTCCACTCACGTCATATTTGATCTGATGTTGAAGCTAATAATCAGCAACGGAATTAAAATTCATAAAGGGACGATCGTATACCACCAAGGCTGCCTTATTTTAATAATTTGCACCTTGGATAATAAAAACGCAAACACAAAAATGGTCTAAACTTATGTGTTCTTTAGAAATTGACGTAGGTGTCTGACCAGAGGGAGACCATTACATCCCAATTATTCATGTCATGTGATGCACGAATGCATCGAATTAAATTAAGTTCACAAGTGGGGGGCACACATGCCAAATGGAACCTGGTCAAACCAATATTGAGAAACAAAGATCCATATACATAAATAATTAGTAAACACGTACGTGACAAGATGAAGCATCTAGTGTAAAAACTAATGGTGCTGAAAATTAGGTAAAGAGATGGTGAAGAAAATCAAGCATCTATTTAGAATTTTCGTGCTCCCACATGCAGCCTTAGCTATAACAAGTCCAAACGAGGCAGCCGGTGAGGAGAAATCAAGGCGTAAGACTTTGCGTGTCCTATGCATAAATATCTTTTTCTCTCATGCATGGGTCTCATATCATATGCAGGTTAGTTTATACTACTTTCGAAAAGGAGATGGAGATGCATGACCCACAACCAAACAAGCACGAGACACACAAGTGATCAACCAAGGTCGTCGCAAGGTCGCATGCGACGGTTCCAAGGTCAAGAAACCACATATATATGCAAATGGGACCAAGAGAAAGGGAAATGCATAAAGGTGCTTGTGCTAAAGTTGAAAGCAACAACATGAAGAAAAAGGTGATGGATCTCTGCATGAGCACGACACATTGACACTATGCATGTACGTTACTCGAGAGACCAAATGAGAGAAGCTTTAAAGGTATTTGAGAGAAGCTTTGGAAGGAGATCGAGCTGCAAGAGAAGACCAAAATGTCTCTCAGCAGGGTAGGTCTTGCTTAGACCGGTAAAAGATAGCGGCGCCCTGGCTTGCACTCTGGAGTCGATCTGGACTAGTACTTGCAAGTGGGTAGATTCAAGACAATCGATATAGAGATAAGTCCGGTGAAAAAGCCAAAGGGAGAGAGACTTGTGGACCAGTGTACGAGCTGGTTGTGCAGTGTTTTTTTTCATAATTTAACCTTTTTTTTAACTATTCCCAGATATGGACCCCCAGAAAACTATTTTCACTTTTGACCCCCAACACCCGCGCCAGGGTAAGTGGCGCTGAACATTATGTAATGTTCCCCGCTGTCCCTGGCGCGGACCATGTCCGACGTGGCTAAGGGGTGGTCCGACGTGGCAACGATGTAGTCGGATATTCCACGCCGGGCTCTCTGGCGCGAAGTGTGCGGGGGGGGGGGGGGGGGGGGGGGGGGGGATAAGTCGCGCGTGGGCCCAAATTTTCCTGGCCCGCTCGCTCCAGTCGACATTCTGTTCGAACAGAACAGAGGAGGCGACGACCTCCCTCTCTCCAACCCGCCCCTCCCCCTCTCAAATCCGCAATATTCCACCGTTTTTGCTTCGATTTGGCTTGGAGATACGGATTAGCAAGGTATTCTCCCTCATCCCCTCAAGTTTTTTCCCTTGATTAGTGCATATTTAGTGTATATTTGGAGGATGCTTGTTGCTAGGGTTTGGGGATTGGAAGTGGGATTTGTTTCAGTAATTGGGCAAATGTTGATTTAGGTATGACGCCCTAAGTGATGGCATTGTAGTGAGTAGTTGGATTTATTATGATTTTGGTTGCCCCCTTAATGAGTGGGTGATTAGTGAGATGGCATGATTAGTGGGTGGTTAGTGAGATGGCATGGCATAGGTAGGATTTAGGGTGCTGTGGTTATTTAATAAATTTTGTTTTGATGCAATGATGTAGATGGAAAGAATCGTAAGAGTGCATTATGGTGGCGAAGTAATTGAAAGTGATGATGGATGTGCAAAGTTTAGTAGCAACATGGCACAAAAGGTCGTTGCATTTGTGAAGCGCCCGAAGTATAGTGAGTTGGTTTCCAGAGTTAGAAATGTCCTTGGTTGGGAAGAACCGGGTGTGGTTGTTGACATGCAAGGTCGATATGATGTTGGTCATGGGCATAGTTATAAGGTGATGATGCAATTACAAGGTCTGGTGGAGTGGGAGGCAGATGTTGATTCGGTGAAGGAGTCGCAATTTAAAATGCTGGAGGTGGTGGCGGTGAAGAAGGTGGTTAAACAAATCGAACATGATATCGATTTGAACCGGTCTCCATGTCGTGGTTTGGAAGGAGTAAATGTGGCTCGTGAAGTCGGTGCTGAAAAGAGAATGGTATTGCAAGAAAAGGAATGCAGGAGAGGTTTGGTGCCTATTAGTGTACACGGTAGTGCTCATTCGTCGCAAGGGGATGATGAGGCAGAAGATGATCCAGCTGGTGCATGGCGGGCAGCGAAGGAGGAGGCTGCGCTTGATGAGTTTGATGAAGCAAGGGTAGGAAATGATTTGGTCCCAAGGGTGTTTGGAGAGGAAACAACAGAGGATGCACCATATGACGCGGAGTTAGCGCAACACACAGATGATGTGCATGATGTAGGTGGTGAAATGAGCGAAGAGGACTGTCGTGCCTTTGAGAAAGTGGTTGGGCGTCATCCTCGTGTAAATGAATTCAGGGACCTCACAGGCATTGACCATGCTGTTGTGGACGGAGGGCAGAACATGGCATATATTCCAGATGTGAGAGAGGAGATAGTGCAGAAGGGTATTGAGTTCCCTAACATGGTTGGACTGAAGATGTGGCTGAAGGAGTACGCCGTGAGGCACAACCGGCCACAAAAAGTTGCACATTGTGATTGTAGCAAGAGGTACACTGTGGTTTGTGAGGATCCGGAGTGCAATTGGACGGTCCGCGCCCGTCAAACTGTTTGTAACACATGGAAAATCACAAGTGTCGTGCAACCACACTCTTGTGGATCAGATGAGCGGCCCGACAAGCATCGGCAGTTGGATGCATCGTTTCTTGCTCATCGTTTGGCTAATACGGTGAAGGCACAACCTACCATTACTCCTAGAGCTTTGATAGAGGTTATTAAAGAGTTATATGATTATGGAGTGACATATCAAAAAGCTTGGAGGGCTAGGGAGCTGGCAATAAAAATGATATATGGAGATTGGCTTGAAGCGTATGAGCGTCTTCCCGTGCTATTGGAGGCAATGAAAGAGTGCAACCCTAGCACGGTGTACCACATTGAGGGTCACAAAGAAAAATTTGTTATGGAAGACAATATGATCAAGCCTATTTTCTACCGTGCTTTCTGGTGCTTTGGGCAGTGTGTAGAGGCATTCAAGTGGTGTAGACCGGTTTTATCGGTCGATGGCACATTCTTGACCGGAAAGTTTAAGGGTAATATTTTGACGGCCATTGGGGCAGATGCGGAGGACCAGTTAATACCGCTTGCATTTGCTCTTGTTGACAAGGAGGACAATGATAATTGGGAGTGGTTTATGCACTTGGTTAGAGTTAACGTGATTGGCCCTCATTGAGAAGTTTGTATTATATCTGACAGGCACAGAGGTATATTGAATGCGGTGGAGAAGGATATACTGGGACATTGCCGGGTGCATCACCGATGGTGCATGAGGCATTTTGCAGCCAACTTCCACCGCGCAAGCGGCACAAAGGCCCAAACTGAGGAACTCAGGCGGATTTGCATGATTCTGGAGAAGACGGTCTTTTTTGATGACCTACGCAGCTTGACTTCGATACTTGAGGATGGTCCGAAGAAGTTCTTGGAGGACCACATGCCAGAGAAGTATAAGTGGGCAAGGGAGTTCGACTGTGAGTGGAGACGATATGGTATGATGACAAGCAACATGGCAGAGGTTTTCAACAAAGTCCTTAAGGGCATTCGTGGGTTGCCCGTGACAGCCATAGTTGCGCATACGTTTGCTAAGCTGAATGAGTATTTCGTGAACAGGTTGAGTAAGGCTGAGAAGTTGAAGAATGCGGAGAAAAGAAAGTTTGGCAATGTTGTACTATCGAAAATGACAAAACAGAAAAAGAAGTCGGCCCTCCAACGCGCCGTGTGCTATGACAAGGAAACATTGAAATATGAAGTAACTGAACCAGGAGGCACAACTGTTGGTGGTGAACAACACGGCGGTCGGGCATATGTAACTATTCTGACTACAAATGAGTGCTCATGTCAATATCCTCAAATTTTTCACCTCCCATGTTCGCACATCATCACAGTATGCAGGCTGAACCGGGTCAATTACCAGTCATTGATTCATGTGCCTTTGGAATATTCTTTAGATGTTGTTATTAAGACATGGATGCCTCGTTTTGAGCCTTATCTAGATCCAACACAGTGGTCACAATACGATGGAGAAACATATGTCGGAGACAAGGATTTAGAGGTTAATGGCTGTGGTAGGAGGAGGACGAAGCGTCTTCGGAACGACATGGATAGCATGCAGGGTGGATCATCTAGGTCGAAGAACCGTGTTGATTACTTTTTGTACGACGGTGTCTCCGATCGATGCACAATTTGTAACAAGGAAGGCCACAAGAAGACTACGTGCCCTCAAAATGGTCAGACGGTTGCATCACGGGGGAGAACGGGTGCATCACGGGGGACAACGCGTGCACCACGGGGGAGAGGTAGTCATAATAGGGGCAGTCGGCAAAGTAGTAAGGCGCGGCGATCGTTGCCAATGATACGAAATGTAAGATTGTCGTCTACTTTATATGCGCATACATTAAATTCTGTTTTGTTTTATATTTGTTTCTTCAAATATTGTAATTGGCGATCTCACAAAATGATATTTATTTGCAGGATGGCGCAGCACTTAGCACTTGAGGAGGGGTACGATGCGGGACACCGGGCGAGGATGATTGTAGGAGGACAGGTACATACCTATTGACCCTATTGTTTCCCATTTGGTTCAGAAATAATTGATCACTGACTTGACATTTTGTTTCCGATTTCAGATGCCCGAGCCGCTACGTCCCCGTAACCACAGTGTCGGAGTGCGATTTGATGCACGGTTCAAGCCGTATCTCAGAGAGGCTGGCCTCCTTGGTGTCTCGACGGTGTTGGAGCGGGGTACGTGCCCTTTGAATGCCCCTGCACTGTCAGCCTTGGTGGATAGATGGAGGCCTGAGACACACTCTTTCCACTTACCTTGTGGAGAGATGGCGGTGACATTGGAGGATGTGGCTATGATTTGTGCTCTGCCTATACGTGGTCTTGCAGTGACAGGGAGCACAGCTTCTCACGGATGGAAGGATATGGTCTTTGACTTGCTTGGGCTGTATCCGGAGTATGACACGGCAGAGTCGAAGACATCAGGTGTTCCTTTGACATGGTTGGAGGCAAACTTTAACGACCTCGATGAGGATGCAGATGACGAGATGGTTCAGTCCTATTGCCGGGCTTATATCTTGGAGATGTTTGGTGCAGTCTTGTTCCCAGATGCATCTGGAGATGTTGCATCGTGGATGTTTCTACCCTTGTTGAGGGATTGGCATACTGCAGGCAGCTACAGCTGGGGTTCTGCAGTTCTTGCTTGGTTGTACCGTCAGCTTTGCAGGGCGACACAGAGGAGGAGTGCTTCGTCCAGCTTGGGTGGTTGCACGTTCCTTTTGCAGGTGTGGATGTGGCTGCGGCTTCCCGTTGGCAGGCCTGCTTGGGTGGAGTCTAGGCCATGGACACATCCTTATGATCAGCATCTGCGTGCGACAGCATACAACTTGTACGATCGTCCGGGTCTGAACATTGGTAGGAGGAAGGATCTGTACATATCATACACGAATGAGATGGATTCATTGCATCCAAATCAAGTAAGTTAAACTTCGTGCATGGTCGGTAGTTAGTTATACTACTACACGTACTTACATGTTTCTTCTCCAGGTGGAGTGGACACCGTACGCGTCTTCACAGGTGCAGAACCTCCAATTGAACTACCACTGCTTGGCTGACAGGAACTTATGGGGAATGAGGGCTCCTCTTATATGCTTCTTCGTGGTCGAGTACCACTTGCCGCATAGGGTGCAGCGGCAATTCGGGTTGTTTCAACCTTGTCCTCCAGAGCCTTTCTCGACGAGCATGAGGCTTCACAAGTGAGTTCATCGAACAACGATTTAAGTTGCTCCAATATTTGTATCATCTATTCTGAACAATTTGTTATTTCTATGGACAGGATGGATAGACAGAAATGTAAGAAGATCACGGATTGGCTGCATGAGGTAATTTGTAGAAACCGCAGAGATGACTCTACGTAACTTTGTCGAGGTAATTTGTTGATATTTATTTGTGCACATGTACATATGGTAGGTGCATATATTCATTTCTAACTTTTATCGTCTATTGCAGCGCATACGGTCACGATGCCGCAAGATGGCTGCGCGTCTTGGTTGCCGCAGGGGTGTGGTCGAAGATGTTGTTGAACATCCTACATCGTCTCGTGGACCTAGCGCTTCAAACGTGCAGTCAAGGGCGACGTCTTCTAGAGGAGACATGGAAGGTACATCGCACGTGCAGGATGATGATGAAGAGGACGTGGAGGACGACGGGGAGGAGAACGAGGAAGACGACGACGAGGAAGATGACGAGGAGGAGGACGACAATGTCGTACCAGACGAGCTCGGTGCCTCCCAACTTGGAGATGCACCATCCCCTTCAAAGGCTACACAGAGAGCTGGACGCAAGCAAGCAAGGGACCGGTATGTTGATCAGAGCCTTGTCATCCATGGCCATCGCCGACAAACAAGGCCGACGAACAAGTACACTCCGGGGACGAATGCATTGAAGAGGCAACGTAAGAGGAAATAGTTGACTATGTAGTTCTGGAGCACTTGTGTATCTACTTATCTAGTTCATGAACTTGTAAACTTTCGTTAGCTGTTATGTGTTGGTTGTCACCTGCTGTGGTCTGTTGAATTTGATATATCTGTGCTGCTCTGCTGTGCTCTGTTGTCTGTTGAATTTGATATATCTGTGCTGCTCTGCTGTGCTCTGTTGTCGCTTGTCGACACATGGTGCAGTTCATGAAACACCCGCGCCAGAGGATTTGGAGCCTCATAGCGCAACGCCGGCGCCAATAGCCCTGGCGCGGGTGTAGTGCCGCCCAAACGCCGATTTGGCCTCTCACGGGTGGGGAAGGGGTGCAAGACACCCGCGCCAGAGGATTTGGGGCGTCACAGCGCTGTTCCAGCGCCAATAGCCATGGCGCTGACACTTGCAGGATTTGGGCCGTGGCGCGTGCTTTGTCGCCCCAGATATTTTTTAAGTGGGTCCCATCGAATCAGCCATTCGTCGTCTATATAAACGCACGGTTGTGCAGCTTGCAAATTAGAAGCCTCACAATGTCTGACAATAACTCACGACCACCGCTGGTGACTACAACTAAGTTGAGAAGGGACCTTGATGCCGCGCTTGCAAGGTGGGAGGATGGACCTCTTGCAAACGACCCCAACAGAGACACCTTCCTCAATCCACAGCCCCCACCAACAGGCTTCGAGGGGGCGCCCCATTGCCACTGCGGAATGAGGTGCGTTGGTTCCACCTCCAAGGACATCAACACTTGGGGACGGCGCATGTGGAAGTGCGGGCAAGAAGCTCGGAACGATTTGGAGACATATCCCTCAACGGTACGATATATCAATGTTGTCACATAACGTTTCCTGGCTTTTAATGTCGATTAACTCTAACTTTATTGTTCAGACGGCTTCGAGGGCGAAACATCCTGCCCAAACGTTCAGCGAATATGCTACGCTCCCGAAGGGATGTGACTTCATAAAATGGATCAATAACTCGATGTCCCCAAAAGACCAAGAATGGGTGAACTTGAAAAAGAAATGGGAGTTGGATGAGCTTCGCGACAAGTTCAAGGCAGGTGGGTCTTCTAAGGGGAACGACGACGATGAGAATTTCGGAGAGTCGTGGTACCTGGGCGATGATTAGTGGATTGTGTGATGCATAACCCGGATATCTCGTTGAAATATGTTCACTGTCAACCAATTTAATTTCCCTAAGTCGTGTTAGGATTAAATCCATGCACAACTAGGTTACTCGTCATGTGCATGGAACACGCCATTGTTCCCTTCAGTCTATGTATGTTGCATGCTAAGTATGAATTTTAAAACCGGGTTCTTTTGCTTTCATCATTTCGATGTCCACCCTTTGTGTGTTGCTATGAATGGCGAGCATCCAATGGCCCTGTCAACAATTACCTCTCACTGTCCATGACAGTGAAACAATAAAGCGGTCACATGCATGCATATCTCACTTTTGCTTTCATCATTTCCATGTCCATGCCTTGTCTGTTGCTGTGACAACGCATGCATGTCCCTCCAGCATCAACGCATGCATGCATGACCCTACAGCATCCAATGACCACAATAATGCGCCTGCCTCAATGCATCAGACCTGCAACAACGCATGCATGTCCCGTCAGCCTCAATGCATGCATCTCACTCTCAATTGGTGCATGTGACCCCTGCATCCAATGACCCCAATAATGCGCCTGCCTCAATGCTGTTTCAGACCTGCATCAATATCACCCCTGCATGCATGTCAAGTCTCAATCAATGCTGTATCAGACCTGCATGAATGGCACCCCTGCATGCATGTCACGTACCCCTGCATGCATGTCACGTCTGAATCAATGCCAACCCCCGCATGCATCTCCATTATTGCTGACTGCCCGAAACCAAAGCATCCAATGTTCCTGTTTCCACTATAAAAACCGAATGGGGTGCACATAGAAAACAATCAAACTAATCACTGCATCACTGCAGCTCTACAAATGAACCAATCAAGCAACACGGGTCAATCAAGTAACACGGGAGTTGCAACACCTGCATGGAGTGACCGTCCACTATGCAAGTGCGGTCATCGAGCCAAGATTGGAACATCGACAAAGAAGGCTACTCGTGGTATGAGGTTGTTTGAGTGTCCTGACTTGGACCCTGATTTCATGGTAACAAACTCTTGTACACATTTTACACGTTTTTTGTACAACAATCTATCCTACAGGGTTGTGACTTCAAGCAATGGATTGATACGGAGAAACCACCTAAAAGTAGTCTTCCACCAACAGAAGCAGAAACAAAAACAGATTACCTAATGAGGATGGGGGACCATGAAAGGCAGCAGCAAGGACGTCAAGTGGTGCCTCAACAGCAGCAACAAAACATACGTCCGCCACAACTTACTAGAGAGGAACTAAGGGAGCAATGTATCAAGGCACAAATGGATGAACATCGGCGGCGTCAAGAAGAAGCCCGCGAGCGTGCAAGGAAAGCAATCCGAAAGAGGCGTGAGGAAGCTCATGAACGGCACGCCCAACGTGTTGCTCAATGGCATGAGGAAGCTCGGCGGGCACGAGACGGGCCTCAGTAGAACCACTAGTTACATCCATGTTCCTCTAATCTCCCGTTACCTATTTCCATTTCTATCTTTCTTGTCGTGCCAATGCTTTTAACTATTGTGTGTTCAATTGTCAAATCTGGTCACCCATTGGATTCCCTGCCTCTGACAATGAGTGTAGCTTGCATGTGTCCACACTTCTGCCCACACCAGTGACCGGTCACTTGTGTTGTCATGTCATTTCGTCCTGGTGCAATAAATCAACGCACGCCTCCTCTCTCATCTGCTTCTTCACATCAATAAATAGAACCACTCCCATCGTCCATCAACACACACTCATCCACATTTCGTCCATGGCCAACAGAGGGGGAGGAGGCAGGAGAGGAGGGAGAGCGGGGAGTTCCAGAGCACCACAAGAGTGGGTTTGGAATGGAGAGACTGGACCGGCCATATATGATCCACCTATTCCGGCGTTACCTCTACAGTCGAAAGATGAGTTCGACTATGTTGTCAATCCACTAAAAGAGTATGACAACAGAAAGTTCCAGTAGCCAAAATGCTCCCATCGGCTAGACTGTGTCGTCTAAATGTTCGACGACCAATGCGAGGGTGGTCGCCGCTTCTTTATATGCCCAAATGGAGAAGTGAGTTTTCCATTTCTAATTGTTCACGTATGCATCTTTAAACTTCCTCCTTTGTATTCACCATCTTCAAACCTTCTTTTTACAGAATAATGAGGATGAAAGCAATTGTGGCTACACACTCTGGGTGGATCCTAAGCCCATTAGCGCCACAAGGGAGTACATCAGCCACCTACAAACCCGCATATTCGACCTACAGCGATAACTAGAAACAGCAACTCCACAACAAAGCGAAGAACTAGTCATCAGCATTGCTGGGCCCGACACTTATTGCCTTGATTCATACTGCAGATGCCCCCATCACAAGTCAGGTCCAATAAACCCACCACCACAGGCTCCACCACCTGCACCACCAACTTACTACGGTGGGAACAATGACTATAACTACTCCCAGTCTGGGGGAGAGTCGAACTACAGTCTATGGGACTAGAATTGCATAAAAGCCTGGCTAGTGCATCGCTCAATGTTGTATTTTCAATTACCTAAAGCATGTCAGGATTAGTGTGGTGCACAATAGGTTAGTAGTTATGTGTACCGAACATGCTACTGTAATTTCACTACCTTTGTGCTTTCAATTCAATGCAATTAATACAACGAGGCCGGGTTCTATTTTCTTTCTTCTCGACTTTTCCCAACGAAAATGAACACACTGGACTTCCCTTCTCCCTCTCAATTGGAACACAAAATTTTTGAAGAACCCAGGCACTCATTCAGCGCCAGGGAACCCGGCGCGGAATAATGCGCGCCAGCGACCTTGGCGCTGATACTCTTGTCCACGTCGGACGCGGCCTTTGTCCAGGTCGGACACATTCAGCGCCAACCTCTTCCGCGCGTGCTGGCCTACTTTCAGCGCCACTTACCCTGGCGCGGGTGTCGGGGGTCAAAAGTGAAAATAGTTTTCTGAGGGGTCCATATCTGGGAATAGTTAAAAAAAAGGTTAAATTATGAAAAAAAATACGGTTGTGCATGGTCAGTCACTGCACGTATGACCACTTGGACTTTCGAGAGGAAAGAAAAAAATTAAGCTTGTTAAACTTGATGTGTGTGTTAAGGGAGAGGGACGTGTTGCTAACCTCAGAGCACACAATATCAACTTTCCTGGCCAAAGGAGAGATGATGGTTTCTAATGATTTCTTCAAATTTCTAATTTCGAGAGCGACTAGCAGTGGACCTGGATGAAAGTCCTGTAGGGATTGATCCTGACTTAGCTAGTACAAAATATCGAGACATGATTTTTCATGTAGCTAATTTAATGCATCCGGTCTTTCAAAAATAGAAGTGTCATGCGAATTTGTACTCGGGAAATAATGAAGAATGACGATCTCAAATGATCTTCATTATTTCCCTACTTCTTTTCTTGCGAGAATAATATGACTAGTAAAATGGAGATGGATTTTGTTTTCCTTTTCTTGAAGATATATGGACAAGAAGCTCCGTGTATGCTGACCTTGACATGTATGACCGTCGTACTCTTTCATATACAGACAGGAGGATATGCCATCGTCCAGACGAATTTAAGCATGGATCCAGAAGTGCTGGAGATTCCAGTCCAGTCTGGTCACCGTCTTCTATCTCAAACCGGTGCATTTTTCCACGAACACGACGTCGTGACTGTACCGCAGACTGAAAACTCTCAGCCCGAGGATCGACTGCTTTGACCTTGTTCGTTCATTGTGTTAGTAGGAGTATTAGGTAGGTGTGCCTCAAGCCCCAGCCCGTACGTCGTCTCCTTTCTCCCTTTGCCTAACTGGTTAGCAGTAGTCGGAGTCTGTTCACGCCGCAAGGTACCGTTTAAGACCTAGCTAGCTAGTGACTCTGCTCAGGAATTCGATTGATGATGCAATAACTTTTTCTCATTTTGTGTAATGATGATTCAATTAATTATTTTTCTCATTTTTTCGTAACGATGATTCAAACTTTCATTAGTATATTGGTTTGGGGTTTGACATTGCCATCACTATTCAAAAACACATGTATTATTTCCATTTTCAAATATACCTCCCATTGTAGTAGTGTGTTGGTCGAATTCTAGGTTGGGTTTAAGTCTTCCCGTGTCAAGGGGTTTTTGTTGCTTCCTTATCCTCTTTTGCGACGGCAAGGATATAGGCAGGGGTGGCTAACGAGCCAGCTCGGCTCATTAAGGCTCGGCTCACAAAAGCTCGGTTCCAATAATGAGCTGGCTCGGCTCATTAAAACTAATGAACTAAAATAAAAGGTCGACTCGATTCATTTAGAAAGATCGAGCTGGTTCGTTAAGCTCACAAGCCAAGTTTATTAACACTATGATGACAAAAACATAGACGTTTTGAAGCATTTTTTAATTATTGGCATGTGTCAACAATACAAAAAATCATAATATAAAACAATATTGCAGGAAAAATATCAATCTAAGTCAATAAAGATGAAAAATAAATGAAATAAAAAATATGATCCAACATTGAACATGATTGTTATCTATACTAAACTTGGTTTATTTATTCAATGTTAAATTGAGCTTCACCCAACATATATAAAAACTACCGTCTTATTAGAGAATTACAATTGATATTTCTATATAATCGAGCCTATCGAGCTAATCAAACTGTTCACGAGCAGCTCGCGAGCTGGCTCATTAACAAGGGAGCTATGATGGAGGCTTGGATTGGTTAATTTAGAAGACCGGGCTGTGCCGAGCCGAGCTATAATTAAGATCGAGCCGAGCTGGCTCGCGTGCCTCGAGCTTTTTTGCCAGCCCTACATGTTCTCTTATTTTTTAGTATGACATGTTTTCTTTAAAAAATTTATTTGTAGCTTGACATTTTTTTCCTAGCATGTCACATGCTAGTTGTTTAGCATGACACTTATCTATTTTTTGTTAAAAAAAATGACCACACATCTGAAACAAAATCAGCCAAGAAAAAGGGGTCTCTTTGGGCTCTACGTCGATCTCTTTCTAAAATAGAAAATAATAACAGCAAGGGTAAATTCTTGCATCCTAGGTACATAAATGGAACAATAATTTGAGACTACCCTAAAATTGCCCCTATATAATGAAAAATATTCTGCAGTGACAAGGTAATTAATATTTATAGCTTAAGTACCATGAGTTTATATCATATTTTTTAATATATTTTACCTATGATTGATCTTTTATTCTCACTTACACCATACTTACGTGCTCACTATTTTGATGATGAATCTTTACTGGCCCGCTAGCAACATATTGATATTTACAGGCTGGTACCTATAATTTGAAAGTTGCACAGATGAACACCACATGCTATATTCCTAATAGATTGATTAGATCTTATAATTGAATGAAGCTCTGATTATGTTACAAATCACATACAATGGTTAGCTAAGACACAATTCGGAGAATAAATAATGACTCATCTCACACACAAATTGAGGACGGTGACTTGGTAAGAAATATTTTAAATAGTATAGTAAGTTAAGCCGTGCTGCCATACTAATTAACATTATTTGATCTCCACTCAATTGATATTTCTGCAATTCAGGTGCTCCACTGAATGAATTCCTTGGCTCCTCGTTCATCTGCTTGCCGCTAGGAACGGAGGGGTCCATCGGACTCGCTAGGGGAGGCCCTGCCTACTCTAGCCCAGTTAGGCAAAGGGAAAATGTGGCCCGAAAATGCCGGATAGATAGCAAAGGAACCAGTCTATTTTGCCTCTCTGAACTCTTTCCTGAGTCCGATTTTACTCCCTCAATTACAAAACCGGGTAAAACGACTTTCTCAACTCATCAAACTGGATGTTTTTCCTCCCTCGACTGTTTTCCCAGGCGGTTTTGTCCACGTGGCAGTAGGGCCCACACGTCAGATGCCATGTCATCGTCTTCCCTCCCTCCTCTTCACCTCGTCATTTCGTCGAACACCTTGGGCACTCCCAGAGCACCTCGGTGAGCACGGTGGCCTCCTCCGCAGGCGACACAGCGGCATCCCGCACGCGCCGCTGGATCTCCAGCTTCGTCTCGCGCTTCTCCCGCGGACTCAACCCCTCCCCTTATCCACACGCACCGCAAACCGAGCCACCGCGCTCACGAACAGGCGCTCCGAGGCCAGTGCCGCGGCGCCGTCGTCGTCCTCCGTCCGCAGGAGCCACCATGAGAGGCAGGCGAAGAGGATGTTGCGCATCCCGTCTGGCTTCTCTTGCGGGGAGAAGCACGCGGCGTCCGCGTGGTCGTCGAGCGATCCAACGAGGGCGGCGCGCGCAACGAGTCGGGGCACGGAGAAGAGCGCAACGACGGGGAAGCCACGCAGGGCGCGCCAGTGGTCGCCGTGGAGCGCCCACACCACCGTGTTGCGCCCGTACCCGAGCCGCTCCGCCGCGACCAGCTCCGTGAAGCACGCCTCCGACGCGGCGTGCGACGGCACCAACAGCACGCGCCGCGTGACCAGCCGCAGAGACATCAGCGACGCGGCGCCGTGGATGCCGACGAGCGCGGCCAACTATCGATGGAGGTGGCCGAGCACCGGGAGCGACGGCAGGCTCGGCGCAGCAGCCACGACTCCATATAGGACGGCGAGCACGACGGCGGTGACGAGGACGACGTCGAGCTGGGTGCGCACCCAAGGTGTTCGACGAAATGGCGAGGTGAAGAGGAGGGAGGGAAGACGATGACGTGGCATCTGACGTGTGGGCCCTACTGCTACGAGGACAAAACCACCTGGAAAACAGCCGAGGGAGGAAAAACATCCGGTTTGACGAGTTGAGAGAGTCGTTTTACCCGGTTTTGTAATTGAGGGAGGAAAATCGGACTCAGGGAAGAGTTGAGGGAGGCTTCCGATAGCAAAAGGCCCAGTACTGCAAACATAATCTCTCGCCACGGCATGACGACGGCCCATCCAAATCTGTTCCAGCGCGTGGTCATGCTTAGGGATGAAAACGGTCGGAAACGGTCGAAAAATATCATTATCATTTCCTAACCTTATTATTTAGTCGAAAACGAAATCGAAACCGGTAACCTCGGAAATGAAAACGGAACCGAAAATGTCGGAATATCGAAAGCGAAACTATCGGAACGAAAATATGTCGATATCGGTCGGAAGACGATAGTTGTGATCGAAAATACCGAGCTCTAATATTTGTGATAAACTACTAATATTGATGTAAGCACGCAATTCATTTTGTATAATGGCATGTGTTCATGCAACCCACGCAAGCACATGATTAAATAAATTGAACACTAATATGTGAATGGCCTAATCAAGTTCATCCAGCGTGGATGGAATAAGGACTCCGTATACAGGGCAATCAATCAACCAAGGAGGCAGCTGGGCTATAGTTGGATAGAAATCACTGTAATTAATTACTACCATGCCAAAATCACAATCATTATTTTCATGCGAGTCATCATTTCCACATGAGGTAGTTGGGTTGCTGCTTGGGCTAGTTGGGTAAAGGAAATGTCTGATGGTAACTATCTTATACGGAATTTTTGACGGAAATTCGAGATAATACGACATTCCGTCAATTCGATCGAAGAATCTCTCTATCGTTTTCATTTTCGTTTCCGTATAGATTTTTCCGTTTCCATTTTCGTTTCCGTATTTCTCGTAATCATTTTCCCATTTTTTGTTTTGTCGGAAACGATCGTCGGTAAATCGGGAATTTCCGTCACCATTTTCATCCCTAGTCATGCTTACTCCGATGAGCTTCCGGCTGGCGCTCGTCTCTTCGCCGCCGTCGGCGGCGCTGCGGCACCCCCACAGCCGCCGCCTCTACCTCAGGCCCACGTGCTCGTCGGGATCCGCTCGCGCCGTAGCTCGTGGCGATGCTGCGCGCGTTCGGCCGCAGGTACGTCTCGTGGCCGCGCAGTCCCCTCCTCCGCTCGCCGCCGGCGTCGTCCCGAGGGACGCCGAGACGGGGCTCGCCATACTCCTCGTCGTTCTCACTGCGGTATGCCTCTGCTAATATGTTGCTTTTGCCTTTATTTTGCTAGTTTTGGCCTTGGGGAATTCGTTGGATAGAAGCTGTGGGTAAATGTAACTAGGAACAATGCGTTAATAATAAACCCAAATAAAAAAACAACAGATATTTTTTTGTTCGTGGATAGAAGCTGTGGGCAAATGATACTACGAACAATGCGTCAATAAATCAAACATTAAAAAACAACAGATAACCGGAAAATTCTAAAAGCTGCTAATTCGTCAGTGTTCCGTTCACCTCAACATGTAAACTTTGAGCAGGACAGGGAGGTATGCGCAATGTTCTTGGAAATAAATTCATTTTTGTCAATGTTATGACAGAATCTATGATTGACGTACAACACATTAGCATTGAAATATTAGCAGCATGATTAGAAGGAACTACATAGTACATACAGCAAAGAACATGTCTGTAACACCGGCAAGTGAGGTCGCCGGAGTTACAAGTTGATATGCCAAGCTGATGCACAGGTGAAGCTGGCAAACGACAAGGCGGGATATGGCTATAGCCCCAGGAGCCGCTTCACTTCACCGAAGGTGTATTTTTGATATAGTGTCTTAGCGTGCGTCGTGGGCCTTGGGCCATCTGTCTGTGGGAGTTCGTGGGCCAAGGCCCAAATGTTATGTGCGTGATGTGTGTGTGAGCCGCTGTGTCCAGCGAGTATAGCTTATAAGCTACTGTAAACCTTCCGAAAGGGGACATATCGAATATAGAAAGTAATCCACTTCTTCTTCTTGTTGCTCACGTTGAGCGGCGGAGGCTGGTGAGCGCCGTAGAGATCCTCACGCCCCGACCTCTCACCGTCGGCGGCCACGGGGTGATCGTAGGTGGTTATCTTCGTTGGTTACAGTTGGTATCAGATTCAGCGGTCCTTGGAATTCATCAGCGGCGAATTTGAGTTCATCTATGGTTGCGCAACAAGTTTGCGTGTAAAATCCCGAGTGATTGAGCTCGAATTGGAGTCGTGGAGGCGAATTGGAGGGGCTCGGATTCAGATCTTGGGTTGCGCGGTTCATCTGCGTGTAAAATCCCTCGGATCGATCTCCGGGTCAGGCGGCGGTAGAAGTGGCGGAGTGAGCTGTGTGGGGAGGAATTCGTTCCGAGCCGACTCACTTCGCTGGTGGAGTTGTTGCGGTGGTGCCTAGGCCTGGTGGTGTAGTCGTGGTGTTAGCATCACGGCGCCCCCAACTAAACCTTCTGCGCAAACTCGTTTTGTGCTTGAGGCCATGGCTGAGTCGGAAAGGAAGGAGGCGACAAAGCTAGAAAAATTACAAGAGTATGGATCTTCTGTTCGTGCAAGTGGAATCGATGGACAACACCCAGCAGCAACTAGTGGCTCAACTGGATCTGACTGCGAAGGCGGTGAACCAAAGTACCCGTGATCAGTTAACGCTGGCTAAGCAGATTACGGCAGCTAGTGATGCAATTGCTCGAATCTCACTACGTCAGACCCAATTTGAAGATACTGCACATGAAGATGATCACCAGCAGTCAGAAGATCACAATTGGTTTGCGGAACCGGGATCCTCTCGTCAACGCACCGGTCCTCGTGGACATCAGGATAATCACCATCAGCAGAAGAGTTTCATGCCTAAGATGTCGTTTCCCAAAATTTGATGGTGACAACCCTATCATTTGGAAAGATAAGTGTCAAGAGTATTTCAAATTGTACAACATCAGTGACTCTATGAAAACCTCAGCTGCATCTCTGCATCTTGAGGGCAATGCTGCCAAGTGGTATCAGGTGTATAAGTTACAAAATGGCTTAGTCGATTGGAAGACTTTCATCTCTGCGGTGGAGACTAATTTTGGAGCATATGACTATCGTAAAGCTCTGGATGAATTACTTGACATCAAGCAGGAAGGCACTGTGGAAGAATACACCAAGGACTTTGAAGCTATTAGATTCCAAGTATCTATGCACAATCCTCACTATGATGAATTGTATTTTGCATCTCATTTTGTCAAAGGTCTCAAGGATGAGTTGAAATCAGTGGTGCAATCTCAAGTCCCTGAAACAGTGGACAAAGCAAGCATGTTTGCCAAGGTGCAGCAACACGTGATTGAAAAAGTTAGAGGCAAGCAAGTCAAACCAACTCATCAAAAGGCAATGAGTTACAATGGCAAGACTGATCACAAGACTCCCAACCAGCAGTCAGGTTTGTGGAGAGAAAGGCAATTGTGAGATTATAGACGTGCTAACAACATATGTTACTACTGTGGTGACAAGTACGAAAATGGACATGCAGATAAATGCCCAAAACGACCAAAGCCTCAACTAAATGCTCTTGCTATCAATGACCTAGATGTCCAGCTGACTGAAGAGACTTTAAATCAATTAGAGATTGAGGATGTGTTATCTCAAGAGTTATACCAATTATCTCTTAATGCCATTTCTGGTACTGAATCAGCTGATTCTATGCGTATAAGAGCCTTAGTGCAGAACAAAGTAATGCTCATTCTCATTGATTCAGGGAGTTCCCACAGTTTCATCAACTCAAGTTTTGTCTCTGCACTGAATATTGACACTACAGCTGTTTCACCAGTGGAAGTCAAAGTTGCTAATGGTGAGCTCCTTACCAGCAATAGAACAGCCTTTAATATGGCTTGGTGGGCTCAAGGTCACACCTTCCATACTGACATGAAGGTATTGGATATTGGGGCTTATGATGCAATATTAGGGTATGATTGGCTCAAATCACACAGCCCTATGGTCTGTCATTGGGAGCAAAAGTCTCTATCATTCTTGGATAATGGGGTACAGGTTCAGTTGAGAGGAGTTACTAAACCTGAGGTGGCAATTGAGGAAATGCCTGCTGAACAATTTGTCAAATGGTATAAAGGAAATGAAATCTGGGCCTTGGCAGTCCTGCACTGTTTTGCTACAGAAAAAGAACATGATGTGCCTTCTGATGTCCAACAGTTGGTGGATGAATATCAAGATATCTTTGGTGAACCTAAGGAATTGCCACCTGCAAGAATTCATGATCATACTATACCTCTTCTCCCAGGAGTTGTACCAGTTAACTCCAGGCCATATAGGTACTCTCCATTCCATAAGGATGAGATTGAAAGGCAAATTAAAGAGCTGTTGGCAGCAGGTTTAATTGTTCCTAGCAACAGTCCTTTTGCTAGTCCAGTGCTCTTAGTACAAAAGAAAGATGGAAGTTGGAGATTTTGTGTGGATTATAGAAAGCTCAATAACCAATCTATCAAAAACAAGTTCCCAATGCCGCTGATTGATGAGATTTTGGATGAATTAGCAGGCACTAAATATTTTGCTAGCCTAGATCTAAGAGCTGGATTCCACCAGATAAGGATGAATGTGGATGATGAGCATAAAACTGCTTTTAAAACTGATCATGGTCATTACCAATTTCGAGTTATGCCCTTTGGGCTAACAAATGCTCCTGCCACCTTTCAATGTGTGATGAACACTGTGCTGGAACCTTTTCTCAGGAAATTTGTCATGGTTTTCATGGATGATATCCTCATATATAGCCCTGACTTACAAAGTCACTTGCAGCACCTAAGGCTAGTGTTCTCTGCATTGAGAGACCATAAGTTCTTTGTGAAGCTCTCCAAATGTGCCTTTGCTCAGAAAAGCTTACACTATTTGGGTCATATAATTTCAGAACAAGGGGTAGCTACAGATCCCAAGAAAATTGAGGCTATGCAAAGTTGGCCAACCCCTACCAATGTAACAGAGCTTAGAGGTTTTTTGGGGCTCACAGGATACTACAGGAAATTTGTCAAACATTATGGGCTAATGGCAAAAGCACTGACCAATTTACTCAAGAAAAAGAGTTTTTCCTGGTCTGACACTGCTCAGAAATCTTTTGAAGCTCTGAAGAAAGCTATGACAACAACTCCTGTGTTGGCACTTCCTAATTTCAGAGAGGCCTTCACAGTGGAGACTGATGCTTGTGATATTGGTTTGGGTGCTGTTTTAATGCAAAAAGGTCAACCTGTCGCTTATTTGAGTAAAGCTCTAGGGGAACAACACAAGTACTTGTCCATATATGACAAAGAATTCCTTGCTCTGATTATGGCAGTTGATAGATGGCGTCCATATTTGCAACGTCAGGAATTCTTGATTCAAACTGACCATCAGAGTCTATGCTATCTCACTGACCAACACCTTCAATCAGAATTTCAAAAAAAGGCTATGACTAGGCTCATGGGTCTGCAGTTCAAGATCATTTATAAGAAGGGCAAAGACAATGCTGCAGCTGATGCTCTTTCTCGGAAAGGTCATCTGAATGTTGCTCAAGCAGTTTCTGAGGCCAAACCAACTTGGATCATTGAGATAATTAACTCTTATGTTACTGATTCCAATGCACAAGAGCTGTTAAGACAGCTGGCTGTTCACAGCCCTAATGATGATGGATATTCTCTGCATAATGGAATTATCAGGCTGAACAACTTAATATGGGTGGGACAGAATTATGCCCTCCAAACCAAACTTATAGCTGCCTGTCATGCGAGTGCTTTGGGAGGTCACTCTGGAATCCAAGCAACTTACCAAAGAATCAAGAAGATGTTTTGTTGGAAAGGTCTCAAACAAGATGTTGAACAGTTTGTTAAACAATGTTCAGTATGTCAACAAGCTAAGCATGAACGAGTTCATCCTGCTGGCCTCCTACAACCTTTACCTATCCCTGCTGGACCTTGGCAAGATATTACCATGGATTTCATCGAAGGACTTCCAAAATCAGAAGGCTTCAACTCCATTTTAGTGGTGGTGGATCGATTCACGAAGTATGCCCACTTTATCCCTTTGAAGCATCCATTCACTGCTACTCAAGTTGCCTCTGCTGTGTTGAATCATGTGGTGAAATTGCATGGACTACCATACTCTATTGTCTCAGATCGAGATAGAATTTTCACTAGCAGTTTCTGAAAACAGTTGTTCAAATTGATGGATACAAAGCTTATGATGAGTACCTCCTATCATCCGCAAACTGATGGTCAAAGTGAGAGAGTAAATCAGTGCCTAGAAATGTATCTCAGGTGTACTGTGCACAACTCTCCCAAAAAATGGCGTGAATGGCTTCCATTGGCAGAACTTTGGTACAACTCCTCATACCACTATTCTTTGGATTGTTCTCCATTTAAAGCCTTCTATGGTTATGAGCCAAAATTGGGTGCTATGCCTATTCTCTGCTGTAATGAAGGGAAGTCAATCCCAGAATTGCTACAAGAACGGGATGCTCATGTTGATCTCTTGAAGCAGAATCTGACAGCTGCTCAAAACAGAATTAAGCATCAAGCTGATAAAAGAAGAACCGATCGAGTGTTTCAAGTTGGTGAACAAGTGTTGTTAAAGCTCCAGCCATACTCTCAGTCTTCAGTGGTCAACAGGCCATTCCCCAAACTTGCATTCAAATATTTCGGTCCTTACACAGTGCTGCAACGGATTGGACAGGCTGCTTACAAATTGGCTTTGCCAGAGGGTAGTCTAGTCCACCCTGTTTTTCATGTCTCTCAACTCAAACCTTTCAGTCCAGATTACACACCAGTTTACTCGGATCTTTCTCAAGTAGCTGATCTATCTGAGCAACAATTGTCTCCTGCAAGCATACTCGACAGAAGACTAGTGAAGAAAGGAAATAGTGCTGTACCTCAAGTTCTGGTAAAATGGGACAAGCTTCCAGCAGAATCCGCTACATTGGAGGATTGGCATGTGGTGAAGGCGAGATTCCCGGATTCAACTGCTTGGGGACAAGCAGTTCCTCCAGAGGGGGGGTGATGTAACACCGGCAAGTGAGGTCGCCGGAGTTACAAGTTGATATGCCAAGCTGATGCGCAGGTGAAGCTGGCAAACGACAAGGCGGGATATGGCTATAGCCCCAGGAGCCGCTTCACTTCAGCGAAGGCGTATTTTTGATATAGTGTCTTAGCGTGCGTCGTGGGCCTTGGGCCGTCTGTCTGTGGGAGTTCGTGGGCCAAGGGCCAAATGTTATGTGCGTGATGTGTGTGTGAGCCGCTGTGTCCAGCGAGTATAGCTTATAAGCTACTGTAAACCTTCCGAAAGGGGACATATCGAATATAGAAAGTAATCCACTTCTTCTTCTTGTTGCTCACGTTGAGCGGCTTAGGCTGGTGAGCGCCGTAGAGATCCTCACGGCCCGACCTCTCACCGTCGGCGGCCACGGGGTGATCGTAGGTGGTTATCTTCGTTGGTTACAATGTCAAGCCTTAGCAGAGGATATTCTTGAGCTTTCTTGTCCATGCTCAGTGCATCTCAAGATGGCAGTTTTGGCCAGGATAGAGAGATAAGCAGAATCTTGCGGGTTGTCACATTGCCTGATGTGAGTAAGAGTTCGCATAGTATCTAATTGGGTAGAATTTTGCAAATAATTCCAACTTCTTTTAGGGGAAAACTATGCATCATCCGATCTGTAAAATCATTCTGTTGAGATAATGATGTATTTATTGTGTTGAGTCTATAGCCCCACTGCCTAGTTAGCAACATTACTCGCGACTACTATTTAGCCTAGTCTATAGTCGCGGCAAACAGACAAGTTGTGCTTTGTAGGAGTTCTGTACGTAGTGAACTGAGGATTAACACTCCCATAGTGTGCTGCTTTTATTTTTTACACCCTTTTCCCTCTGATGCACATCGCTATCCTTGTGTATCATATTTTGTAATTGGTCTTTCTGATATCTACTCGCATCAGTTTCCTCTCCCCACTATGAGTACTGAACCTATGCTTTTGGTTCTAACTCTCAGAAACTCGATAGCCTATAATTTGGAGCAACAAAGTTAAACATGACCATCTATAAAAATGGGCAATTATGGTTTAGATGCTCTTTGTTATTATTAGAAATGGGCACTACTAATTGTAGCCATGAAAAGAGAAAAGAAAGGATGGCAAATGAAAACTAACTAGAACAGCAAAGCCAGTTTCAGTGTCATCTATATGGATGCTAGCCTACAAAAGGGATCGATTAAATTCATTGCTCTGTTTGGAGTCTCGATGAAACAAAAGTTACAACGTAAAATGCTATGTCACAATCAATACAAGATGTGATAACTACATGGGTCATCACCTAGGCAGTTGTAGTCCCATTGCAGATCTTAACTCATCTATTCTTTCACATCCTTCAACTAACTTTCTACATCCTAATTTCAGGTGATGAGCTTCTCGCTATCAGCGACCATCTTATCATTTTCAGCACACAGAGTGAGTACATCATCTGAATAGATAACAACCACGTCATAAAAAGGACACTCCTTTTGTGTAAACTCCTCTCCGCTGTTTTTAACATATATTTTAATTTTTTTTACAGGCTATGCAGAAATTGGAAGTCACAACAAATAAATTAGCAAAATTTATTGAAGAAGAGGTACCTGGAACTCTATCTTCACTGAAGCTTTCCTTCTTGGAGATCAATGATTTAACTAGCCAACTAACGAATCTTAGGTAATACAGTTGATAAGCACTTCATAATTTAGTTGGCTGTGAAATGGTGTTATGTTGTTTCTCACTCTGCTCCTATGCAGGAAGATACAATAAGTAGTTTTGGGAAGGAGACTAGTACTAAAGCAAGCTCTCAATCTGGCCGGACATAACCGGAAGGTACATTAACTAATTTGCAGCTGAAATGTAAGTTCTGAGCCTACTAGTTTATCCAGAATTCTTGATAACGACGTCATACATGCTTCTCATAGGAGTCCTGCACATTTGCATGACATCTAGGGTGTGTTTGGTTGGGTTTCAGTACCCAATAGCTTTTGTTTGGCAAATGGAGTGGTAAAGTAACAAACTTCGCTCTAATACTGAAAATTCCACAAATGACTGCAATAGTTGATAAAGATATGTCCTGTTTGATACTTCTGTCATATGTGTAACCAACATGACTTCATTTACTTCTTACAACTTTGCATATTTTTTCTGGATGCCTTCTTTAAAGCTCACCATCTCTTCTGGTGTTGGTAGGTTGACTAACACGGTAACCCTTGCTGTCGACACCAAATCTTTGCATTCTGATGTTGAAGGATTCACAAGCCATATTTGGACTTCCCAAACCTGTGAGAAGGACGAATGTTTAATCGAAGAGAAATATGAGGTTTCTCAAGTTGAAGTTGTGCAAGTAATGGAAATACTTGAAAGGAATGGCAGAGAACAAGAAGCGAAGGTGTAAATATATTGTTATTTAGTACTGCATATTCTATGGATTCAAGTAGCTCAAGTGCAAACGCTTACTCCATGAGAATTATGAGCATAGGTGAATGTGTGACACGAGAAGCTATCAGTGTACTAGGTGAACCTGATCAAAGTTTACACTTGTCCAATTTTCTTATGTTAGTTCGCTTTGCTACATGTTGGCAGCTCATGTATGAGGAACGAAATAAGGCTTTGCAAGATTATTTCTAGCTTTCTCTGTCATCTGACATGTGGAATGAGTAATTCAGGTGTCATCATGATGTTTGGACAGGGGATAGGCTTGAAACAAAGCCACGGGAGAATTTTCCTCTCCTGGTCACCTGGTGAACATCTAAACATCTTGTGAGAGGTGAGCGTCAGAGATAACTAGACGCCGCAGCCAGAAAAAGGGTCAAATTTGGGCAGCTGAAGCTGAACGTTTCCAACAATCAAGCTGAAGTGTCCAAATTTTCTTATGTTATAGTTCTCTTTGCTACATGTTGGCAACTCATGTATTAGGAAGGAAACAAGGCTCTGCAAGATCATTTCTAGTTTTCTCTGCCATCTAACATGTAGAATGAACAATCCAGGTGTCATCATGATGTTTGGACACTGAACTGTTAGCAAATAATGCGTAAACAAGATCGAAACGAGACACAGATTTTACGTGGAAAACCCTTGCGGGAAAAAACCACGGGCGCCGACCGGCGATCTTCACTATATGAGGAGAGTTTACAAATGCAGGGGAATAACAATGAGTCGTCAACTCTTCCCGTGCGGCATACAAGATGTATATATATGTGGAAACAAATACAACCCATAACGTGAGAGGACTCCACCTCTCACACCTCCTAGGCGTCCCCAGCGAGGCCCAATAATTCGGATCATATTCCAACAAACTCCACCTTGAGACGAATTCCATCTTGCAGCGAATGAAGTATCATCAATCAACTCACTTCAATAATAAATAACACCGAGCGCCAACAAGTCATTAGGACTTAAACTTTAACACCAACCAAGCTTGAGCATAACTCAAACTTAGTAGTGGGAACTGGCTTTGTCATCATATCAGCAGGATTATCATGAGTGCTGATCTTGCACACTTTAATATCACCTCGAGCAATCACCTCTCGAATAAAATGATACCTCACCTCAATATGCTTTGATTTATCAAAGAACATCTGATCTTTAGTAAGGTAAATAGCACTCTGGCTATCACAGAATATAGTAGTGCAAGAATCATCTCCACAAAGCTCAGCATACAAACCTCTCAACCAGAGAGCTTCCTTTCCAGCTTCAAAAATAGCCATATATTCAGCTTGAGTAGTTGATAGAGCAACAGTAGACTGCAAACATGCTCTCCAACTAACAGCACAACCACCAATGGTGAAAACATAACCTGTGAGAGATCTCCTCTTGTCCAAATCACCAGCAAAATCAGAATCAACATAACCAACAAGTCCATCTCCAGATTTCCCAAACTGCAAACAAGCACTAGAAGTACCGCGCATATATCTCAAAATCCATTGAACTGCTTTCCAATGCTCTCTGCCAGGATTAGCCATGTATCTACTGACAACACTCAATGCATATGATAAATCCGGACGAGAGCAAACCATAGCATACATAAGAGAACCAACTGCGCTGGTATAAGAAACTCTAGACATGTACTCAATATCATAATCTGATTCAGGACATAAAGCTGAAGATAGTCTAAAATGTGGAGCTAATGGAGTACTCACTGGTTTAGCATCATGCATATTGAAACGACGAAGTACCTTTTCAATATAGCCTTTCTGACTAAGATATAACTTGCCAGAACTCCTCTCTCTGATAATCTCCATGCCAAGAATTTTCTTTGCTGCACCTAAATCCTTCATCTCAAATTCACCATTCAACTGAGATTTCAATTTGGCTATTTCTGACATATCTTTTGCAGCAATCAACATATCATCGACATAGAGAAGCAAATAAATAGCTGAACCATTAACGGTCTTCAAATAAACACAGCTATCATAATCAGAACGCTTAAAACCATGAGAGAGCATAAATGAGTCAAATCTCTTATACCACTGTCTAGGAGATTGTTTCAAACCATAAAGAGATTTCTTTAACTTGCAAACAAAGTTTTCTTTTCCAGGAACAACAAAACCTTCAGGTTGATCCATATAAATGTCTTCATCTAATTCTCCATGTAAGAATGCAGTTTTGACATCTAATTGCTCAAGCTCATAATCATGCATAGCAACAATACTGAGTAAAGTGCGAATAGAGCTATGTTTCACAACTGGAGAAAAGACATCATTATAATCAATACCTGGAATCTGGCTATAGCCCTTAGCCACCAACCTTGCTTTATACCTTGCAGTTTCATTAGGAGAAATTGCTTCCTTCCTCTTGAAAATCCACTTGCAACGAACGGGCTTCTTCTCTTTAGGCAACGGTACTAAATCCCAAGTACCATTCTTATCAAGTGACTCCATCTCATCTTGCATAGCGGTAACCCAATTGTTGCAATCAGCAGAAGTAATAGCCTCAGCATAATTAGAAGGTTCTGCACTACCTTCAATATCTTCTGCACAACTCAAAGCATAAGCAACAATATTACACTCCTCAATTAACCTCTTGGGTCGAACATGAGGCCTCCTAGACCGGTCACCGGCAATAGAACGTTGTGTAGACTGCACAACGGGAGAAGAATGTGGAACAATAGATGAATCATCATCATCAATAGGTGCATCTGGAATAGCAGTATCTGGTGTATGATCTGAATCAATAAAATGCTCCACCTGAACACTAGAGGTCTGCGAACTCTGAACAGGAACATTAGTAGACATAGCAGATTCATTAAAGACAATATTTCTGCTAATAATAACCTTTCTAGATTCAAGATCCCACAATCTATAACCTTTAACACCAGAACCATAACCAAGAAAGATGCACTTAATAGCTCTAGGCTCCAATTTACCATTATCAACATGAGAATAAGCTGGGCAACCGAAAACTCTCAAACCGGAATAATTAGCTGGAGAACCAGACCATACCTCAATTGGAGTTTTCTTATCAATAGCAATAGATGGTGAACGATTAATCAAATAGCAAGCAGTGGAAGCAGCTTCAGCCCAAAAATGTTTGCCCAAACCTGCATTGGACAACATGCAACGAGCCTTCGAGATGATAGTCCTGTTCATACGCTCAGCCACACCATTCTGTTGAGGAGTATAAGTAACGGTGCGGTGTCTCACAATGCCTTGAGACTTGCAATAAGAATTAAAAGCATTTGAACAGAATTCCATCCCATTATCAGTACGAAGTACCTTCACCTTTCTCTCGGTTTGATTTTCAACCATAGTCTTCCACTCCTTAAATGCAGAGAATGCATCTGATTTATGCTTCAAGAAATAAGGCCAAACCTTCCTTGAATAATCATCAATGATAGTCAACATATAACGACGACCACCAATAGAAGTCTTGCGAGCTGGCCCCCATAAATCAGAATGCACATAATCAAGAATACCTTCAGTAGTATGAACCGAAGTGTTGAATTTCACCCTCTTGTGTTTGCCAAACACACAATGCTCACAGAAATCCAGCTTACTGATGCTATGACCATCCAGAAGTCCTCTCTTGCTCAAAACTGCCAAACCAAGTTCACTCATATGCCCAAGACGCATATGCCAAAGATTAGTAGCATCAGAATTAGATAATGACTTGGAAGAAACAGCAGCATTACCAATAACTGTAGTGCCTTGAAGAAGATATAAATTGGCAGATAATAAATCACCTTTCATGACAACAAGAGAGCCTCTAGATACCTTCATAACTCCACCTTCAGCGGAGTACTTATACCCTTTGCGATCAAGAGTACTTAAAGAAATGAGATTTCTCGTCATAGTTGGAACATGCCTCACATCTGTCAATGTCCTGACAATACCATCAGCCATCTTAATCTGAACAGATCCCATGCCTACAACCTTGCGAGGTGTGTTATCACCCATCAAGACAGAACCACCACTTTGGACAGATTCATAAGTGGAGAACCAATCTCTATTAATGCAAATATGAAAGGAGCAGGCAGAATCAAGAACCCATTCATCATCAATTTTAGCACATCCAGCATAAGCAACGAGAACATCACCATTATCAGAATTACTATCAGCAGAAGCAACAGAGGCTTTACCATTTGCAGAATTACCTTTCCCCTTATTTCTCTTCTCTTTATTTTGCAACTTATAACATTCTGAAATGTCATGAGTATCACCTTTGCAATACTTGCAGAACTTTCCTTTGCCTCTGGACTTTGAGCGGCCTTTGTAACCACTCGAACCCTTGCTTCTAGAGTCTTGTGTTGATTTCTTCTCTGTCCTACCACGAACAGCCAAGCCTTCTCCATCAGAACTGGCAGCTTCAGCAGACACTATCTGTTTCATCTTTTCCTTAGCATGCAAAGCATCATAAACCTCATTGACGGTTAGAGTATCATGACTATATAAAATAGTGTCTCTGAAATTAGAATAAGACTGGGGCAATGAACACAAGAGCATAAGAGCTAAATCCTCATCATCATATTTTACCTCCATGGACGCTAGGTCCGAAACGATCTCCTTGAAGACCGACAAATGAGAGGACACAGAACCACCCTCTTGCAGCTTGTGAGTGAACAATTTCATCTTCAAATGCATCTTGCTGGTGAGATCCTTTGACATGCAGATCGACTCCAGCTTGAGCCATAAAGCAGCAGCGGTTTTCTCCTCTAAAACCTCTTGCAAAATATTATTAGATAAATGAAGATGAATTTGTGATAGAGCCTTACGATCCTTTCGCTTTTCATCACTGGACCAAGACTCCGGCTTCTTCTTGTCGAAACCGTCAAGCGCATCATCCAAATCAGTGTGCGCTAATACTGCCCTCATCTTGACTTGCCATAGAGAAAACCGTGTATCACGGTCTAGCAGCGGAAGATCATACTTGAGAAAAGACATGTCGAAGAACAATCAGCAATAACAATCTGCAGTGTCTCTGGTACAGCCCCGTGTGCGCGGAGCAAAATCTGCAGACTTCCTGGTACACCTTCGTGTACTCTCAGCAGAGAAACCAGAAAGCTGAATCCTGGTAGCCTTGTGGTGTGCGTGTAGCGAACTCCGGTCAAAAGGACCAACTCTGTACTCACGCACGGACGAAGCAGGAATCTGTTAATTTCTCCTCGGGACTTGACGCCAACAGAGCACTCCCTGATCTGCGGCGACGAACGGCGCGGCAGCTTTTAAAACGATGGAAATCGACGGAACCAACTCCGCCTCGGACTCCAAGTCGCCGAGTCACCGAGACGGAACAACTGCGTGTCGCCGTAAAGCAGCTGCGCGAATTAATCTCGCGCGAGACGGAATAGGATCCCGTCCTCAACCGTGCACGCACGGGGAAACCGAGCCGAAGACAATCACCGCAACGGAAGCAGCGACGGACGACGAGGGAAGCAGATCGCCAGATCAGATCGCGGCGGCGGCGGCAGAACTAACCGGGACGAAACCCTAATATTTTTTTTAATCAATCTCGTGTCTGGCTCATGATACCACTTGTTAGCAAATAATGCGTAAACAAGATCGAAACGAGACACAGATTTTACGTGGAAAACCCTTGCGGGAAAAAACCACGGGCGCCGACCGGCGATCTTCACTATATGAGGAGAGTTTACAAATGCAGGGGAATAACAATGAGTCGTCAACTCTTCCCGTGCGGCATACAAGATGTATATATATGTGGAAACAAATACAACCCATAACGTGAGAGGACTCCACCTCTCACACCTCCTAGGCGTCCCCAGCGAGGCCCAATAATTCGGATCATATTCCAACATGAACAGGATCATAGACTTTAAACAAAGCCATGGGAGGAGAATTTTCCTCTCCTGGTGAACATCTCAACATCTCGTGCATCTCGTGAGGTGGACGTCAGAGAAGAAAAGAGGCTAGACGCCAGAACCAGAAAAGGGTCAAATTTGGGCGGCTGAAGAAGCTGTACGTTTCCAACACTCAAGGAGTACTAAAGTACTAAAGTCCAACTCCAAGGGTGCTGACAAAGCCCAGCAAGGTGATCGGAAATCTGGTCTCATGTTCACATTTTGTCAACGGCGTTGCTTCTCAGATCACATGGCCTAGTGTTTTGTACTATGCTGAACACAGATTCCAGAATTCAAGATAACTGTATCAGCGGTGTGGTACGTCACCTGGATTGTGCGGCCGAGCTGGACGGGCGTGGCCTTCGCCTGGACGACGTCGCCGAGGCGTGCTGGCCGGAGATGGTTGATGGACAGCTGCACGCCGGCCACCCTCCGGTGCCCCGACGCCATGTACGCGCCGATGCTCGCCGTCGCCTCCGCCATCAGCGCCGACACGCCGCCGTTCAGCCTCTTGAACGGCTGGCAGCAGGTCTCGGTGACGGCGAGGCGGCCGGCGACCTCGGTCCCGGTGATGTGGGTGAACTCGAAGCCGAACGCGTGCAGGGCGTTGTCCGCCACCAGGTCCTCGCCCTCTGACGCCGCCGCAGGCGGCGGAAGAGGCTTGCCGGAGGTTTCATCGCCGGCGCCGCCCATGGCTGTAGCGTTCCGTTTCTTTCACCGCTCAAATTGTGGAAGCGTATACAGGTAGTTGGCGACCTTGGCGTAGCAGACACAGTCGGCGGCGACGGCTAATAAAGAGGATCCGATCGCCAAAGCAGAACAGAGCGGACGAAAGAATCTTCTCGTGATCCCGCCGCGCTGCTCTCGTGGGCTTTTTTGGGCTGCACGTTTGCAGTTGGGCTTGATATGGACTGGTAGTGGCTGGAATCAGAAAGTGACAGTTGGGCTTGCCTTATCGTCATCCGCTGTTACACTCATAATCTTGGGCCTATCTGTTACACTCGGTCCGCGGTCGTGTCATCCGCTGTCCATTCTGGCCCATCGTCATCCCCTGTTCCTGCTGCTTATGTTCTCTGTTTACACTTCCCTGCAAATTAAAAGTACTTATCCACCAAGTGCTTTACTTTTAATTGAGCACACACAAGTACTTATCCACCAAAAGGCTTCGTTTGTCTTTGCAAAAGGTAAAGCATCGACGAACAGATTAAAGAGAGATGCTTAGCCAAAGAAGGCAATGAGGAGGCAGGCACCTGCCTAACCAGTGGATAATCCACAGTAGCTTGCGTTGCGCACCCAAAGCCAAGCAAGCAAGCTTTAATTAGTTGTAAAGTTGCACCGGTTGATCGATAATAAGAGTCTCATAAACAGGCTTGTGGCTACCACATGCCGTCGCACCCTCTAATCAGTGGATCGCATGTGCTACAGGACTCAACATACCAATGATATATGATATATATGTCCCCTGGAAATTAATGTACTTGCCGATGATATTATATAGTAGACTTTAATCAGTGTTATCTAATGTTAATCCATCAATCACCGGCGAGTGGTAATCATCAACCGGCCGGGGAACATTATAACAAAAGAGCTTTCTGGCATGTTCGAGTTTTTTTTTTTTTTAAAAAAAAGCTGTACTGGTAACAACACAGTTAGGTACTCTAATGAAGTAGCTTGGCAGGCAGAGGTTCTCCATGTTGAGGAATATGCGTACTTTAATTAAGTTTGGACATTCTTCCTGCAAAATATATAAATTAAGCTGGACATTATAAGCTGTTCCACGACTACTGAGCCATCACCAAACACGTACAGTTGCGCCTATCATTTGGCGCACAGCTTAGCTAGATCGCCTACCTTTCCAAGTACTCCTTTTCGTCACCAAGCAGAGAGAATCATTCGAAGTTGGGAGCCTCCCATGTTATTGACAGGTCCGACGAGACTAAACCAATTTAATTTGATTATCTGTTCATGAACAATCACTAGCACCTAACTGAGTACGGTTCCATGCATAGTTAGATATATTTGCACGAACGAACGACCACCGCACCCAATCAGTCTACACGGTTTCAGCGACGACGGATCAGTCAGTCTGGCCGCGTTTGGCCCGCCGGCTATCAAAAAGCAAAGGAAAGCTCTCGCTCAGTTTTTCTAGTAGTAGTGCGCTAATTAGCAGCCGTACACTCTTATACCTGTCGCTGCCTAACCACGCGATTATACCTTTTGTAGCAGGATAATTTTCGTTGCTCCGAGTAAGCGAGTGAGTACTAATAAATTGAGCAATGGCCAAGCGTTGCACCTGCTCGACCGATCGGGTTGCTCTATAAATGTGACTACGCGTTAGAAACGTACCATTCAGCCTCAATCTCGATCAATTAAGCAAGAAGAGATCATCGATCAAGTGCAGGAACAGTTTGTACACACTACTACTACTACTACAGATTGTTCGACATATATTGGTGATTTACTGTCAAGCCTCGTTTGCGATCGATCGGGTTGCTGTACGATCGACGACATGGGAAGATCATCAGGGAAGAAGCGCGCCGCCGTGCTGGGTTTCCTCGGCCTCACGGCCGTCGCCGACGAGTTTCGGCCGAGCCAGGAGTACCAGCAGTGCCACGTGTACACGGCGGCGGCGGCGGCCGGGAGCGGGGCGCCAGCGGCGACGAAGGTGCGGCCGAGCGACGACGACGGGTACGCCGAGGGGCGTCCGTGGTGGTACGCGGAGCGCGACATCGACCGCCGCGCGTCGGAGTTCATCGACCGTGTCCACCGCGGCATGCTCGCCGGCGCCGGCGACGGGTCATCGTCCTCGGCGGCCCATTACTGAGACCGATCGGTTATTACTGTTTGCATGCATGGTTGCCGACTGCCGTCTGCCGACGCTGAAGGCCCTGTAGCGCTTGCACATGCGTGGCCGGCGGTTAACGACAGTTTTTTTACGTGGCTTTTGATTGGCGCGCCTTGAATTTGGATTCTACTCCAATCCGATTCCTCCTCCTTGGGTTGTTGAATCTCGAGCGCGTCACGTGAACAGGCCCTGCTTTCCCCTTCCGGCCGGCGACGCCACCAATTTACTACTCGTCCTCCCTATTAGGATATCCATACTGTACAAGTTTCAGTGGTGGTCCATGTTTGCACATGTCTGTAATTTACGCTCCCCAACGCGTTCGTTCAATCAGGTCCTTCCTTCCTTGCGGACCGTTTTTTTGTATTATATGCATGATGCTCGAACTCAGTCAGATGTGATCATGTGAGTAACTATGTGAGTGTGAAGAACTCCCTCTCCACTAAACAAATTTTCTACTAGCTGACCACACTCACAAGTCACAAGTTCACAACCATTTGAATATGTTCATAAGTACATGCATTATTTTTGAACTGATGGAGCACTACCGGAGGAGGTTCGCAGGAGGCGAGCATGTGACACATGAACATGCACATCAACCGATCGATGCCTATGTTGGGAGTCCCGACAGTGACCGGCCATCACATGGACGGGATAGTACCGGCCGGAAGGGAAGTTCAATTCAATTGTTTGCGTCCTCCAATATTTTCCTTCACTACTTAGATGCCGACGTCGATCATAATAGTATAGTTTTCTCTTTCTTTCTTTCCCGCTAACCAGCCCTTAAATAGTTTTCTTTGCTAAAGAGACCTGAAATAGTTTAGTTCCCTCTCTGGGGCGGCGTGCATTATCATTAGCTAGATACTCTGTCAGAAGGGATCAACATATTCTAGTATCGGACGCAGAGAAACCGTTAATGGCCGGCGGTCACGGCGGCCGGTTAGCAGCCGGGGCGGTTTCTCCAAACCTGGTTTTGCAAAACCGCCATGGTCAGAGAGAGAGAGAGATAACACATTTTGATGATATTTTCTGAAATGTGAAATCGTTTTTAAAAAAATAAACTGTTTCCAGTTTTAACCCTCGGTTGTCCGTGCTAATGTCAGTGGCACGAAACTTTCATTAGAACGCGTCAACATCCCTGTTTTAGAACGTGAACATTAGCAATGCCGATCAGATGTCCACACCAAAGATTCTGGCGTGCGTTAATACAAGTTGTGCGTCAATTACCGTGGCATTACCTACTTTCAAAAATGGAAACAGTTTTTCCTCTAATCCTGTATCAGAAAATGGTTTTTTGATAAAAAAAGATAAATAAAACATGTGAAAAACTGCGAGAGAAGCCGTAGGACATACAGATGCGGCCAAAGGTCAAAGCTGCGGTGGATGGATGGATTGCACCGGCCGGAAGGGAGCGCGTCAGAGCAGAGTTCTGCCGGAGCCGGGAAACACGAACGCATGCATCACGCGCGTGAGACTGCAGACTTCTTTCTTTCTGGGCGGCGGAGCCGGGGCAGGTGGTGCCGAGGCCTTCCGTCCATGTGCGCTCGCGTGCCGCCCTCCGGCCCCGGTCCCGGCTCTCATGATTCTGTCATGTCCTTTTAACGTTAGCACGTGCCGCCATGCTCGGCCTCGGCCCCCCACCACCATCCTGCGATTCTGTTCTCACTTGCATCGCATTGGTAGTTGCGCCTCCCTTCGCTTCCCGTCCAAGGTTTACCTTATGGTTGGAACCGCTCCAACCGGAGGCCACGGAGATGGCCGGTGCCGATTTTCGCGATTTTCGACCGAAAATCAAGCAAAGTGTAGAATTTGAATTTTTGAATTCAAAAACCCAGAAATCGACCGGTTTCCACCGATTATCGACCAGGTTTTCTGAAAATCGAGGCTGGAAGGAAAATTTACGAAAAGGAAACTAAAAATGTTGGAATTGATTGCAATACCCTTTTTTTCTTCAATCAAACCATCAGCCAATCATGCTACATTGAAAAAAACAGGAAAAAAAAAAAGCCAAGGCGACCTCACCTCGGGGACGTGTCGCCCCTGTGAACCACGGAGACGACGCCAGTTACCGAGCAGAATGCTCGGCAAACCAGTCGATTTCGTCGGTTGAGTCGGGAATCGAGGCGGCTTGGCGGCGAAGAGCGCCTCCGGCGACCGGATGCGGGCCGACGGTGGTGGGTTGGAGGGCGCAGCCGCGCAGGGGTGGGGGATCGTGGAGGAGGCGCAGGGGCCGCGAGATGTGGTCATGGGAGGGTGACGGCGTGGATAAGGTTGTTTTCTTTTTTTTTTCCTTTTTTTTTTTGCCCATAAACGTTCCGTCATTTTTTTGACCCATCAAACGAATTCAAATTCGTGTATTTCTTCCACCAGTCTGCTCCAAATGTACTCTAGTTTATTTACATATTTTTTGTTTCAAAAATTTTCAAATTTCAAAAAGTTTCAAAATTTAAATTTCAAAATCGGGATATCGGACTAATCGTCCGATTAGTCCGATAATCGCGATTTTCGACCGAAAATCGTCGATTTTGCAAACCTTGTTCCCGTCCCGTCCTAGAAAGAAATAATCGATTTCACATTGTTGCCACTGTAGTTTGTAGTACTCCAGGATGCAATTTTATCAAATATACAATCATAGTCAGATTATGTTAGGGAAAATGAAATTACTTTGCAATACAATTTCTTTTCTTCTCCAGTCTTGCATTGGTACTCGCCAAAGGCACTGATAGTGGCTTGAAAATTTCGGCAAGATTTACTCCAGAAAATGAGGCTCTTTCGTCACGAAAGCGAGTGCGTGCTTCTTAATTCGTAGACCGAAATGAAATCGCTTCCTTCTGATCTCCCGATCGCGGGCATGTGACTCACGACGACCCTCGCTAGCCAGGCCAATATCAGCCGTCCGATCACCGGATCGACGGCTTCAGACAAAAGGGCCGGACAAGTGCTTTTCAGTCTCCGCCTAATTAATTTCTGTTTCTTCGCTCGACATCAACGTGCACCCCCACCAATCTTGTCTTCCGGATCTTGCCTCCCTCCCCCCACCTTCCTCCCTCTCTCCTCAACCCTCTTACGTTTCTCTCTCCTCTCGCCGTAGATATATATGGGCGCACAGGCCCCGGCCGAGCAGCTGTTGATTACCGCAGCACAGTACTTCTCAAACACACAGTCTCACCGGAACACGAGAGAAAGTCATCGATTGTTTCCAAGTTTCCATACAGCGTAGTACATCGATCTACACAGATTATTTGGATTTGCAGAAGAAGAAGCATCGTCATCAATCCATCAAGCATTATGGGTTCTTGGGTGCGCACCATCACGACGCCCTTCAGGAAGATGCTCAACCCGCAGCGGGAGCAGCACGGCAAGAAAGGCTCGCGCCATCGCCGCCAGTCCTCAGGTAATCAACAATCCATCCATCCCTTCTTCTTCTTGGCTCGTCGATCGACTTCAGGATTTCTGATCCATTTCTTCGAAATGAAATGAATATCTTGGCTCATGATTGTTTCGTTGTTATGCATCAGGCATCCCCGTAGGCGACCTGGAGAGGACGACGTCGTCGCAGCTGTACGGCGAGGTGATGGCGTGCACTTACGAGGACGTGCAGGTCATGTGGAACATGCTCGACAAAGCCAGAATCTGCAGCGCCGCTGCTTCATGACCACCTCCTCCCTGCACAACCCGATCCGCCGTTCCGTCCGTCTGTCCGTCTTGGAGATCGACGAGACGAGATGAGAGACGGTCGAGATCGATCCATATCAATCATCAGTACATACCGCATCCATTCTTCATCGCAAGCAAAGCAAGCTCTTGGCGACATCAGGATCCAACAGATTATTGCTCGTCAAGGCGGCATGCGTGCGTGCAAGCCAGAAAACCTTTAGTTTTTCAGTTCATCTTCGTGTTACCATCTGTGGTCTAGCAAGCAAGGTCGAGTCTGAATCCCCAGTGCTGGCATACTCCATACCCCGGAGAAGGTGTGAGATGCTGGCTGGTCTGGAGAGATTTAGTGACTGCTGCCACAACACATTAGGATATGTTTCTGCCCTCTTTCGAGGCCATGTTTCTGCCCTCTTTTCCAAGTAGTTTTGGTGTCAGAGATGCATGTTGCTCAACGTCATCCGATGCATGAGTTATACATACCGCTTTTTTGAGAACTTTAAACTTCCTGCAGTATGCACCTGCCTTTGGGTCAAGTTCGTTAAAGCGGCACTGTTTTTTCTATTCCAAGGATGGGGATAACCGGATGGATAACCATCAACCTGCAGAACTGCCACCATTTTTATTGAAGTTCGTATGGATCTATCTGTTCAAAAAGTTCACATCATTCACCACATGATCCACAAATAGTCCTTATTCCGAATACAAAAATTTAACTCGTTTTTTATATTCTGTAGTGTTGCTTACAACTTTTCTAGAACGGACCTTGCTTACAATTATCGGTACAAAATAAAAAAAAAGAAAGGGAAACCACTGTACCGTTGGTCACAAGTCATGCCCCATAAAAGGGTGGCCCAAAACTCAGATGCAAATATATGGCGGAAAATGAACATCATATGCACATTAAATAGTTGTGTAGTGACGGCCCAAACTCTCCTTAAAAGCTCAAAATAATGTGGCCCGTTCAATGCCAATGGTTCACTTCATACTTTGGCTAAACAAGTACATCTGCACATTCATGGGCGACGAATCAGAACATCAACACAATTGCTAAAAAGTTATCAGCTAGAAACGTAATGCAATTCAGTGAAGTTTTCTTCCAACCAGCATCATTGTATTTGTTCTTTTATGCGTTCTTATCTGTCTTTGGGCCTAAACTGGAGGTAGGCCTTTTGGGCTTAGTAATATTTGGCATCTGTTTTGGCCCAGCTTGATGCATAATTGGTGAATTCTGTGTACAGTTCACTATGCCAAGAAGCTGTAAACAAGGTAAAAACAAACAGCTAGCCTTGCTACTTCTGAGTAGAGACTACAGAGAACAACAACATATATCAGAAGCGCGTACATTAGTCTGGTGCATGGCTAGAATCATTGTATTGTATGGATATGAAACACAGGCGTGGCTATGATGGAAAATGAACATCATCAGATGCACACCTCCTATAAGAAATTTAAAGTTGACCTCAAATGGAAATGGTCATCAACTGTTTGATGACATAAGTCACCTAAAAAAAGTTATGCTGTACAATGTTACCACAAAAGAGAATAAACATTTTCCAGAATACATATCATACTTTAATGTTTCTAACGCTAATCGATTAGTAAAGGTCCAAATCAATATCCTATTATTATTATCATCATTTCCACCTTGTAGTGTGAGTAAACTTACTAACTGAATAGTATTAGTCAGACGCAACAAGCTAGAGCCCTATTCTTGGAGAAGTATTTTGAGGGGTAGGTAATGGGGAGGCAATCGACATTTGGTCGGACTCATGTCTGCCAAAAAGTATGACGCGCAAACCTGCAAGACCTATAGGGGTCCTTCTCTACTTACACGAGTGTCAGAGCTGATTAACCCGGTAAATGGTGAATCGGATACAAACCTGGTGCAGGAGACGTTTTGGCAAGAAGATGCTAATTAGCATGATCCTAGCAATGCCCGTTGACATGGCGCAAGATGATTGGTATGCGTGCACTATGATTCTAAGGGGCAGTTTTCAGTGAAATTAGCCTACAAGCTGGTGGTGGCATCACATAATCACGACAGACACAGAGATGCGTCAAGCTCGAGCACATAGGAGTTTTGGAAATGGTGGTCACCCACATATCGAGGGGCCAATCACCGTCCTCTGCAGCGCCATATAAATAGCCGACGTCGGCAGCTATTGCAGAGCACAAAAGCTGTTTGGCATGCCTCACCCGCCTACCACAAAGAAGCAGCCATCACTAGTACAGATCTGTTGATTGGTGACGATTTTACTGTAGATCCGTCACTATTTTGGGGGTTTTTCCCGTTTTCGGCCAACTTTATGATGTTTTTCGCGGTCCGTCACTAACAAGCCTCATTTGTGACGAAAATCCGTATAAATCGATTAACAATATTGTCCCGTGTTGCTAGTTTACTGTTCTGGGCAGATTCTGGGTGCCTCACTAAAATCCCATCATTGTGGAGACAGATGCGGTGTTGGAGTTGGACAATGCTCTGAAATCTGATGATATGGACTGAAGCCGGTATGGTTGCCTATTCCGCCATGTAAAAGCTCTTTTAGCTTCGCAGTTTGATCAGTTTGAAGTTCTTGTTTGCCCTAGAGAATGTAACAGGGCAGCTGACTCTTTAATTAGCCTCCTATGGAGCGCTCGTAACGGCTTCCGATGTACATGGGCCAAGCCCCGGAGTTTGTGGTCTCTCTAGTCTCTGGCGATTTGCCGATGAGGGTCTATTTAATTAGCACACATTTGCTTAATGTTTATCAGCTAGATCGTAATCGAATTCAGTCAGTATTTTCTTCCAGTCATGTTGTGCCATGTAGCATGATTGTGTTTGTTCTTTTATGCATTCTTTGTCTTTGGGCCTAAACTGGAGGTAGGCCTTTTGGGGTAAGTAATATTTGACGTCTGCTTTGGCCCAGCTTGATTCATCATTGTTGGATTCTGTGTACAGGACTATGTCAAGAAGCTGTAAACAAGGTAAATAACAACAACCTTGCTACTTTTGAGTACATACACTACAGGGCTGGTGCCAGAATCATTGTATGCATGGATATGAAAAACATGCATGACTATATATGCTGGAAAATGAACATTAGATGCACAGATCGTTTCAAGAATAGGATGGAGTTTGCTTTAGAGAAACTACAATGGTGAGAAACTGCAATGGAGTTTCTGGTGTGCATTTTTTCTAAACCCACACTCGTTTCTTTTGAAAGTGCGCTCTGAGAAAGAAGAAATCAATGATTTCATGAAAAAGCAGTAGAAGATTAATCTTGTTTCCAGAATGTATACTTGTTTCCCGCGTAAAAGATTAATATATGAAATAGGCTGCATATACAGAAGCTAACATGAAGATGGAACCTTGGTTGTCAAAATTACAGTGACGTTGCTAGCTTGCAGCATGAAATCAAACTAGAGTCTAAATCTAGCGTTACCAATTTTGGTTTTTGTCAAAACCCATTGATTTCACAATCAATTCAAGGCAAATGTAGAAACCAGAGTTACTGCTAACGAAAAATATTTATTTTTTTGTTTACTGGGCTAGATTTACATCCCCTGGATGTCTGTTGTCATACATATGGTAGAAGTCGGAAGCTAGATACTGTGGTATTTTTTTGTATTAAAAAAATATATGGACCTAATTGTAAACTAACATAGGAAAATTGTGATTTTTTTTACATTCTTCATCTACTGTTCATTCATGTAATTTGTTGCATTATCAATTTAGGGGTAAAATTTGAAGTCATACGCTGCCTTCCAGGGGTACTAGCCAGGAAAATGTTGTGACCTTTGCCTTGGAAGTATCATTTCTAATGTGCAATATGTTTGGCATTAAAAATAACGTCACTACACCACGGTAGAGAATTAGCGACTGTAGTAAATCATGATGGCCATAATCTTTGATCAAGAGAGGTGACATTGAGCATGCAAATTAGTGAACTTCGTTATCTAAAGCCCACTTTACCAATAACCGTGCTTGTCAACAGATATACTTGAGTTAGATTATCAAATTAATTATAATATCTTAAACAACATAAGATTATCAGATGCTGAAGGTTATGCATTATTCTCTATGAAATAGCATGCATGGAGACTGCAACTTGATATATATTAATATATAAAGTCCAATGTGACATGGTTTTGGAATGCTTTGCAAAGTTATATGAGCACAACACGAAATTTTGAGACAAATAATTGACAAGACATACAGGCTTAGAACCCCTAATATATTTTGTATACATATAAATGACAGTCTCTTTATTTTTTATGAAATGTTATTTTCCATATTTTGTAAGGGATGCTTGCTTTGGGATGATAAATCCTTGATTTGGGTAGATGGCAAACTGGAAATGGTAGGGAAATTATAGAATATATTGTACAGAAGATATGGATACTTCAACCCCCCTTAGCTGTTCGATTCAGGGATTTGCCCTGTGTATGAAAAGGATCAAGTGATATAGCTCAAATTGTGGTGAGGTTAAATGTACTTTTAAAAAATATTTCACTTGGAGTATAAAGTCCGACATTACCCAGTTTCAGGAATAATCTACAAAGGCATATGATATTGGACAGGAAATAAGGGCAAAGAGCCCCCAACACCTCTTGTATTTTGTATGCATAAGTGACAGTCTTTCGATCTTTCTTTTTTGATGAAAAGGTTTTCTAAATTCTTGAAGGGTGTGCTCGCTTTGGGCTGATAGAGCTAGTCTTGAAATTTGGGTATGGATGGAAAATAGGAAATCATAGGTAACTATATGCTGTGGGGAGGATATAAGGTTTGGAGGCTTCACCCCCTAACTGTTCGACTGTGGGATTTGTACTGCATTGTGTAGGAAAATGATCAAGTGGTAGCTCAAATTGTAGTGAGGTCAAATGTACTTTGGGAAGATATTTCACGGCGACGATGATTGTGTTTTGCCTGAGGAAGATATGTGAGTGTGGCAATGTGGGTCCTATAGGCAATACAGTAATGATAAGTTGTCTCTGTATACCGTGATTATTCTTCTGGAGGTAAAGCGGTGTTTATCCTGAAATATAGGAAGTGCGTATGTTCCTTCAGGAAATCATGTTTTACCATGGTTGCAAATAGCTCGCTATAGCTCCGCTATAGTTTCGCTATAGCTTTTTGAGATAGGTGCCGCTACGATATTACAAATATTACCGCTAATACCGCTAACTCCGCTTTAAGGTTAAATAGCCCCGCTAATTTCATTCGCTAACTCCGCTATATCTGAGTTATAAACTTATGATCCATGCTTTATGATTCATAATCATAAGTCAAGCGATGTGATGAATTTTCTTGTTCATATAGTTCAAATGATGCTTGCTTTTCTTAATTTTGTGAACTGTTTTGCCGCTAGAAAAGATGACAAATATACGCTAGGACGATGGTATGCTTGAACAATGGCATAACTTTTTGAAATGTGAGCTGAATTTGACAAATTTACTAATGTTTTGGCCAGAAATTTGTTTTATTTTTGCAAACCGCTATTCGTAATAGCCGCCGCTATAGCTGCGCTATAGCTTCTATAGCTTTTCTGAGAGCGTGCCGCTAAACTCTGTAGCCCGTTATTTGCAACCTTGTGTTTTACTGTTGTTGCTTTCTCTATTGAGGAAACTGTTGTTGTTTCTTTCTCAGTAGAAGTCAATGACAAAATGAACCTTGATCTAGAGAAATAGGAACAAACCGTGCTGGGCGCCTTGGCCAATATGAAGGTAGTGTGGCAAACTACTAATGTTGTTTTGGAAACAGGTACTGAAGGAGCCACTAACTATGTTCCAGCCCTGATAAAAGGCAATGAAGTCAAATTTAATGACATTCACTCTGAAAAGATGCGCACTGAAGGAGATCTAGAGGCAATCGAGCTCTGAAACTTCAACAGATGCAAACACAATCTGTTGTAGAGAAGGATGCGTAATAAAAGATAAAACATAAGCTGCATAGAATGTGGCAATACATAGAGATCCTACTACAGCTGCATTGAACGACGACATCCTCTCTGAAGGGGGCTCTAAACGTAGGACTCTGACAGTTTTCTGGAAATAAAATCAAAGATACAACAAAACAATGGCTGACTTCCACCCTATCTGGTCCCCCAACCAATAAGTTCTGATTGTTTCGATGGTATGAGGTGGACTTATTATTGTTTGTCAATGGTGTCACTCTTACTGGTTCCTTGTGTCTTTCAGATGCAATGGCTGACTTCCACCCTATCTGATCCCCCAACCAATTTAGTTCAAGATGAAATAAGGGCAGCGGACCTCTGGTAATCCTGACTAATTGTTACACGCCATTGGTTTGCCCAGACATGCATGTCCCTTTCTGCGAGTATGGCTAACATTTCACCCCAGCCTGCTGTCGTTTGCCGAACTCTAAGCTCATGACATGATGTGAAAGGTGACATGAGAGATTTGTACTGCATTGAGTAGGAAAAGGATCAAGTGGTAGCTCAAATTGTCGTGAGGTCAAATGTACATTGAGAAGATATTTCGTGGCGACTATGATGAGTTGTAAGAAACAATTACAAGTGTGTGTTTTGCCTGAGGAAGATGCGTGAGTGTGGCAATGTGAGTCCTATAGGCAATACAGTGTCGTGATTACTTCTGGAGGTAATTAAGCGATGTTTATCCTGCAATATAGGAAGTGCGTATGTTCCTTCAGGAAATCAGGGTTTAACTGTTGTTGCTTCTTTTTGTTTTTGAGGAAACTGCTGTTGTTGCTTTCTCAGTAGAAGTCGATGACAAAATGCACCTTGATCTAGAGAAATAGGAACAAAATGTGCTGGGCGCCTTGGCCAGGGTAATGTGGCAACATCTCGAATATGACGACAAGGAAACAATCCAGTTCCAGCCTTTTGATCCGTATCACAAACAATCGTTCAACTACTAATGTTGTTTTGGATACAGGTACTCAAGGAGCCCTAACTATGCTCCAGCCTTGATAAAAGGCAAGGGAGTCAAAATTAATGAGATTCACTCTGAAAAGATGCACACTAAAGGAGATCTAGAGGCAATCGAGCTCTGAAACTTCAACAGATGCAAACCAATCTGTTGTAGAGAAGGATGCGTAATAAAAGATAAAACATAAGCTTAATAGAGTATTCGGAATACATATATCAAGATCCTACTACAGCTGCACTGAACGATGACATCCGCTCTGACGGGTAATCTAAACTTAGGACTCTGACAATTTTCTGGAAATAAAATCAAAGATACAACAAAACAATGGCTGACTGTCATACCCCATTTCTGAAATATGTTGTGCATCCTGTATCAGTCCCTGGATCAGTAGCTGATACGCACAAGAACACAGATATGATAATCAAAAGCATACTTCGAATTGGTAAATAAGCATAATACCTGATATAGGACCCTTAGTGGCGGCACGACAAGGAAATATCCAAGTCCAGCCAACCAGCTAACGGTGAAGCAGACAGCGAAAACCTTGGCCCAAAGCCACAAGCACACTTGAGAGGCAGAACCGAAAACCCAAACGTCGTCGCCTTCTACGAAGTCTTCTCCTACTAAACCAACAATCGCAAACGCGTGAGTACATAAGGTACTCAGCAAGCCCTACACTACACAAAGGTATATATACATGCATACTTGGTCTTAGCAAGGGGGAGGCTATATGGTTTATTTGCAGCAAAGCAAGCTTTATGCAGGGTTCACTAAAGCAAGACAAGGATTCATAGATGAAAACAGGGAAATGATTGTCAATATTTTAGTTGGTTGGCCCTGGGGGAGTATGGGCATTCCCGCCAGTTCCCAAGTTTTAGCTGGGCCTTCTGACCTCAGGGGTCGTACCGACCCGGCACACTTGCCATCACTTCCAAAACACGGGCTGACTACAACCCACTCACACGCCAAGGAAAGAGAGAAGTGGCTAATCCATACGTGCGAACAATAATGTGTCATATGCCGTGACAACGTCCATCCGGATGAATTTTACACTTTGCAGAGGTTGTACATCTTTTCCCACGGGCCATGCACTCTTGTACGGAGAGTAACATAACGCCTAGTCCATATCCTCCGAGTAGTCTCACAATTCCACCACGAAATCACACCCAGGGGCTTGTGACATGAAAGGTTGTTGACGGTCGTTACGGCACGATTTTGACCGTCAAATACCTGCACAAATGGAATCAAAGTAAACACCAAACATAGTGTTAGGGCTTAAAACTAACAAATTCCACAAGTCTTGGTGAGATTTTGAGTGCAGTTGCATTTCATATCAAAAGGAGGGAATTCACATCAAGAAGGCCACAACACATCACTCCGAGAAAATCAGCACAGGCAGCCCAACAAGATATGGATCAAAAGTCATACAAAACCCAACCAACTTGGGCCAATGCACGAAGATCATTGAACAAGACATCAATGAGGACCCCTCGGCCAAAGCCCAAGGCCAAATGGGCCAAGGGGGGGTCGGCCGACCTGCTACAGTGAGGTCGGCCGACCTGCTACAGTGGCCCCTCTGGCCCATCTTTGGCCAGCTGGTCGCCACCGCCTTCCTGATGTCGGTTCTGCCTGCATTTAATGCCCAAAGGCGGTGGGTGAGGCGGTGGAGGCCCCAAACCGACCTACTCAAGCCTATAAATAGAGGGGTACCCCCTCCCACACATAACACACAAGAAGGAGAGCCTCATTCCACTCCCAAGGGCCTAGAGCCCCTTGTATACTAGTAGAGTAGGGAGAGAGTAGGGTAGAGGAGAAGGGTAGTCCTCCCTTTGTGAGGACTTAGCCCCAATCTTGTATCTTTGAGAATACTTCTTTATAATAGTCATTGTTCGTCGTTCGTTCATCGATTGTTCGTCGTTCGTTCATCGTTCGTCGTTCGTTCATCGTTCGTTCGTCGTTCATCGTTCGTTCATCTTCATCATAAGTAGGTATTCTTGATCTCCCATTGGATTGTGTACTTAGTGTTTAGATTAAGTTCTTTCTTTACTTGTTTACGGGATCATCGCTCCGCAAGGAGTGCTCTAGTCTTCCAAATTGGTACCAGGCCGGGGCTAGAGTAGTGATCGATAGCATAGACGTGGTGTCTAGGCTGGAGGTCGCCTTTGACCGCTGTGTGCTCCACGGTTTGTAGAGGTAGGTGGCAGGAAGTGACAGCCCTGTCCATCCAAAGGAACCCTCCACGTTCGGGTACATAGTAGAGCCATTAGCCGGAGTGGCTTGGCAGACCAAAGCCTAAGCCGGTGCTCGAAGTAAGCAATTAGAAACAGGATTTATCTTTTGCTAAGAAACTCATCCATAGGAATCCTCTCTACCCAAATCTACCGCTCTTCTTCGTGTCCTTGGACTAATTAGACTAGAAGATAATCACACACCGTTCCTTTGGGAAAATATAAATAACGATACCCTTGAATACTCACGGGTGAAGTGCTACAACGGTATTCCGTGCGCTTGCGGATTTATCTGTGACGTTAAGAAATACCAACAAAGGTCACACACTGGCACTGTACGCCTGTAAAAGGGTACGTCATGCTCCTGTAACAAATAGCAGGATCCTGTAACATATACCAGGACTGGCGGCACTCTCGTAACCTATAGCGGGTTCCGCGAGCCGAATCATAGGTACGTTTCCTATGTCCTTTTCCTGAGCTTTCGTTACCTCGACTGGCCTCCAGATGGCATTTGCAAAAATACCAGGGAGATAGGGTAGGTCCTTCCCATAGGGGTTTCGTGGTTGTACGAGAATCATTATGTTAACGGGCGTCAGAACCGGTCCTTATATGGCCGGGCAAGCACCATATCCCACACTAGGGGCCTATAACACCAGCATCCATTCACTAGTGGCCTTGCCCGCAATCCAACCCATCCCATCATCACCGCCACCATCAACATCATCACCTAACACAGTTGTGCTACTTCCCAAACCCATTATATATCACACACACCACCAAACTCATTTAACACAGTTGTAAAACATATATGTGTGTAAAGTGTAGCAATGTAGATACATTGCAGGGGTCCTAAGCATTCTAGTAGCAAGGTAAAAGTGCCATCATAGAAATGATGGAACTATCCTAGGGTTATCAAGGTGACAGGTAAACAAGGGGTAAACAAGGATTCAGATATTAACGCCCTAGTAACAGACATCAATATCAATAAGCAAGTAGGTCCATAGCTATGCAAGCAGTAAAATAGCAAGTAATGCATAATACTAGAGTAGGCTCTATAGGTGCATTGCGAAAACAGTAGGTTCAATCATGGTCAAGGAGATGTAGAGCTTGCCTTCACTAATTAGTCTTCTTCTTCACGTCCTCGTAATCCGGGTCCTCAGATCCTTCCTAGAAGCTTGTATCTTCTGAATCTTTTGTTGAGGTCGGTGTCTTCGAGTCCTTCCTCGAAGCTTGTCCTTGAAGCTTGTATCTTCTGGATCTTTCTTGAATTCTTCTAGCTCTTCCTCGAATCCCGCGTAAGCTAGCGTATAAAAAGATACCGTATAAACAAACTACCGCAAAGGAAAATAAGATCGAGAAGAACCACACAAGATCCAATTAACTTCGATAAGAACCAATAGAACACCAAAGAAGACAAAAGGCACAAATCATGCATGATGCATTGGGTTTTACTTTAGGAAGATCTTATTATCTTAAGAGGGGCTATTAGGGGTGATGCATTGAGCTCTAGGGCTTTCGATGTGAAGGTGGGATGCTAAACCATGATAGATGCATGCGGGTAGGTGTAGGTAGAAACGGCGTGTGTACGTGTTAGTCGTACATTGGCAGCATTACGGCTTTATATAGGTCGTAACCTATATAAAGGTTCATGCAACAAACGTATAAGTGCAAGGTGTGTCACTTTAATTACCTACTTATATTAGGTTATTAACTAATGGTGATTAGCCATTAATTACTTACTAAATTGATTAATTACTAAGGTTATTCCACTAATTATTTGCCATGAGCTAAGCGCATGACGATGGCACGTGTACGTGATTATGCATGACATGGATGCATGGTTGCGAATAAAAGACAAGGATCAATAAGATCAACTAGCAATTGAAATAGCAATGAGCAATAATTACAATAGGTTCCGATAAAAGCCACATATAAATATGAATGATGAATCAATAGGGTTTGGTAAAGATCGGTGGCAATATTGGATTAACTTTGGTTGCGAGGGTTGAGCTAGGTTAGGGTCATAGTGGAGTTGCGATAAAAAGGGTATTAGGTTTTGAAGTGGTAAGACATGAAAGGTTGTATAGGTTTTATTGTTAGCGAGCGAGGGTGTAGGTGCGACATATAAGGTTGGAGTGAGACATGCCCCGATGAGGAAGTTACTAGGCTTTAAGGCAAAAAGATAATGCAAGATTGGTTAGGGACACGCTAAGTGACGAACAATCACTTGTGACAAGTGACATCGACGTCATATTATTTGTCGATAAGGAATACATCGAAAGAGAGAGGAGTTTAAGGTATTAGGATCTGATGTTCTATTTGTGAGGCTGTAAGATTAGCACCAAAAGGTACTACGCGTTACCATGAACGCGTGAGCGCAAGAATTTCTCAAAACGGAGTTACGGTTGAAAAGATATAGCTATTCGAAGGTTTTAGGGGCTTACTTGTAATTACAGAAATATACCGAGGGCATATCTATAATTACAGAAAGGTTTTAGGGACTGAAATGTAATTACAGAAAGTTTGGTTACCAATCTGTAAATACAGAAAAGTTTAGGGGCCTCGGTGCAAAAAGATAGGGGCTAAAGTATAATTACAGAAAAGTTTTGGTTGTTTCTGTAAAAAGACAGGACCTAAACATAAATAGAATAAAGTTCAGGGGCTTATCTGCAAGAATACAGGGGCTGGAATTTTCCGGAATTGTTGGGTTTATTTTTCTATTGAAAAAGACTGGTGGACCGAGTCCACAGGCTCGTGGACCGGGTGAGGCCCGCGGTCCACGGGTCCACGATGGACCCAATCGATCTGGTGCGTTGGATATCAAACGGGAGGCCGAGATTTAAAACAACGAAGGGGTATGGGGTGATCTAATCGTGACCGTCGGTTTAGAAATGGGCGGCCAGGGGCGAAAGGGGCGACGCGCGGTGGCCGGGCAGGGCAGAGGCGGCGGAGCCATCGCCGGAGGTTCGCCGGAGTAGCCCATCCGGCGCTCCGATGGCCCAATCGCGACGAGACTTGGACTAGGAGAGAGAGGAGAGAGCGGGGAGATCACCTGGGTGGTCGGGAGAGGCCGAGGAGGGGCGAGGGAAGCTCGCGACGGTGAGACGCGAAGAGCAGAGGCGGCGCTCGACGGAGAAGAGGAGGGAGCGCCGCTCGTCGAGTTGTTGTTGCTCGGGAAGGTCCGCGGCGATGCGGTGGAGCCGGTGCGCGCACGGGTTGAGCGGGGCGAGGCCGGGAAGATGGCTGGCGTCGAGCGCACCCGATGGCGTGCGGCGGCGCTTGGCGGGGAGGTAGCTCCGGTGCTCGACGGGCTGCGCAGATGGGAGCGTGCGATGCAGGTCAAGCTTGCGAAGCTGGACCACACTCGCAGAGAGCAAGGGAGGGCTCCATGGCGGCGAATTGAGCGGTGGTCGGCGGTGAGTGGGAGATGGGGAAAAGGGGAAATTGGAGCTCTGTGGTGTTCAGAGAGGGGAAGTGAGCTGAGGGAGGAGGAGAGGGGTGTCGCGCGGTCGATTTTATAGGCGGACAAGGGAGGGTTGCTTCGAGGAGAAGGGAACTCGCCGGCATAAATGTTGGCCGCGCTCCGCGGCGTCCGTGCAACACGCGGCGCGGGTGGCAGTTCGCTGGCGAATGGGGGAGAGCATGTGGTTAAGGCGCGGCATGGGCGTGTGGTGCATGGGGTCGACGAGGGGTACGACGAGGCGTGGATTGGCGGAGTGGGAGGTCCGGCGGTCCGACGGTGGCATCGGTGGTTCTGTCCGCTGGTAGGGAGGAGGAAGAAGGGGAGGTGGGCCGGACTGGGCCAAACGGGCTGTTGTTGGGCTAGAGAAAGAAGTGTTGTGGCCCATGGTGATTTGCAGAAAAGGAAAAAGAGAGGAGAGAGTTGGGTTGGGCCGGCTGAGAGGGAAAAGGAGGACGAGGCCCATAGGGAAGGTTAGGAAACGAAAAGGTTTATTCTATTCTGGGATTTAAACAGGGACTCAAATTGGAATTGTGAATTCAAATTTGATTGGAAACAAAACCCGACAAACACTCAAAACAAAACCAGGAACTTAACAATGCATATGATGAATTTTGTGCAAGTTTAAATTCAAAGGTTTTAAATTCGATGTGAATTTGCTAGAGTTTATCATACATTTATTTTAATTTGTTGTAAATTCAAAAGTTCAAACTTTTAGTAAATTTTAAAAGAAAGCAAACGCTTGAGCACAAGTTTTAATATTTAGAAAATTTCATATTCTAACTAGGTTTTAATTTATTTAGTGTATTTTGTTTTGAAAAATTCATGGAAAGATAAAAGTTAGACAAAAATTTAAATTTTGAGTGATTTTTATTCCTTTTTGTTTTGCTTTGAAATTTTGGGGTGTTACACTGACTTCCAACCCTTGGTCCCCCAACCGCCGTGAGTTCTGATTGTTTGATTGTATGAGGTGGACTTATTATTGTTTGTCAATGGAGTCACTCTTACTGGTTCCTTGTCTTTCAGATGCAATGGCTGACTTCCACCCTATATAGTCCCCCAACCAATTTAGTTCAAGATGGAATGTGTGCAGCGGCCCTTTGGTAATCCTGACTCAAATTGTTAGATGCCATTGGTTTGCCGGACATGCAGGTCCCTTTCTGCGAGTATTGCTAACATTTCACCTCAGCCTGCTGTCGTATGCTAAACTGCTCATGCCATCATGGAAAAGGTGAGTTGAGGTTGGAATGTCGTAGCGAACGGAGCATGACGCAGTCTGGATTCTTTTGACCACCTGCACCAAAGAATCTTTCCATGTCCAGTTTGTTCCGATACAATTATAGGTGTACCCGTGTTAGTTCTGATAGTGGCATAGTTGATTGTACACAAGTCGGAAAGCGGGATGCTCGAGTGTGGCAATGTGTCTGCATATCGTGATTATTCTTCTGAAGGTAAAACGATGTTTATCCTGCAATATAGAAAGTGCGTATGTTCCTTCAGGAAATGATGCATGTTTTACTGTTGTTGCTTTTTTCACTAGAATTCGATGACAAAATGCCCCTTGATCTAGAGAAAAACAAAAGAGTCGTGCTGGGCGCCTTGGCCAATATTTAAAGCTAGGTAGTGCGGCAAACAATCGTTCAACTACTAATGTTGTTGGGAGACGGTACTCAAGGTGCCAGTGCCACTAACGATGCTCCAGCCCTGATAAAAGGCAATGAAGTAAATATTAATTCAGTCTGAAAAGAAGCGCACAGAAGAAGATCGGGAGGCAATCGACCTCTAAAACTTCTTCAGATGCAAAACCCAATCCGTTGTCGAGAAGAATGCACAATAAAAGATAACACATGCTACTACTTCATAGAACATTCCGAATACATATAGATCCTACAGCTCGATTGAACAACGACCAGCGCACTGAAGTCGACTCGATCTAAGCTTAGGACTCTTACAACGTTTTGGAAATAAAAATCTAAGATACATCAAAACATATCAAATGGATCATGCTGGCCGCAACATGGAGGCGTGCATGCTGTTCCAGACCATTACTGGGGCTTGAACAGATCCAGACCGTGCTCCTTGAGAACACGACCAACATCTGCCTTAGTAGGGATGACGCCGCTGCCACTCCCGTTGTCCATGATTATCTGAACCACTTCCTTGAGCAAGCCTTCCTCAGCGGGCTCGTCGCCGTCCATGTCCACCGGCGCATCCCCATCCACAGCAGCAGGCTCCTCCAGCGGCGCCTCAGCCTCAGCCACCACAACAGGAGCCGGCGCCATCTCATGTGGAGTTCACTGCCGGCAGAAGAAACTGCGCCGGATTAGCCACCACCTGCGCAGCTTCGGCCGCCGCCGCCGCGTTGGCCATCGCGCGCTTCTCCATCACGGACATGAGGGCGGCGACGAGCTCGGGTGAGAGGCCGTCGAGGTTGCGGCGGCGTCGGAGCTGAAGTCATTGAGGACGACTTCGACCTCGCGGTCGCGGTTGCCGACCTTCAGGTTGTCCAGCTTTTTGGCCTCCCTCCCGATGCACTCGCGCAGAAATGCCTCAGAATCCAAGCTGCCTCTTCTGGATTCAGGCAGATCCGCTAACCTCTGCAGGATCTCCTTCGCCTTGGCATCCTCCGGCGCCGCCGGAAAGGTGGCCGCGGCCGGCGTACACAACCGCGGCCACCGGGAGGCCGCACAGGGTCGAAAGCTCGCTGGCTTTCTTGAGCAGCGTGGCGCGGCGCTTGCGCAACGCCGCCTCCCGCTTCTGCTTGTTGACGATAAACTGGAGCTTCACCATATTGCCGACCGGAACCCTAGCTAATTATCTACGCCGCCGAGAGAGGATTTTGTTTTTCTCTTGTTTTGGTTGGTGTGTCAAGAGCGAAGGAGAAGGGCCTGTTTTATTGGCCGGACGGGGTGCTCTACATGGAAATGAGTTAATACGCCGTATGGAAAAGAGTAAGTATTCGGAGATACGAGATGATCTCGAAATCATTGTGCGTATCTTTTTCCTGGCTGGGACACGGCTTGGATAGCTATCGACAGCTTACCTTGACCACTTCGCATATTGTACACAATGTTCAAGCGGCATTAACGTACGTGTCTAAAAAAATGTCCAACAAAATGCCTGTACATTGAAGCACGAGATTAGTGTACATGCGTGGATGAACCATCTATGTGACTGAAGGAGCTTAGCAGGAATTTGCTAGACTTCAACTATGTTCTGAAGTCTCAGGCACTACCAGAAATCGGTTTTTTCTCGAGTGTCCCAACTTTTCCCGAGTGTAATTTATCGGGCACTCGGGAAAGCTTACCTTTCCCGAGTGTAAAAAAAAACACACTCGGGAAAAGTTTGACACTCGGGAAAATCGACTTTTCCTGAGTGTCTCACGGAGGATACACTCGGGAAAGGTAAGACACTCGGGAAAATGAACTTTTCCCGAGTGTATTTTTTGAGCACACTCGGGAAAAGCTAGAGCTGGGCCCCGCGCCAACTAGCGGGCGTTGGTTTTGGCGGCGGGGAGGAACTTTTCCCCAGTGCCACCATCATGCACTCGGGAAAAATAATTTTTTTTTCACATTTTGGCTACCAAACTTTTTTCTTGTCAATTATACACTTCAATATACTTCATGTTGAAATTTTGTTAATTTCACGAACAGTTTACTAAATTTAGTAATTTATTTTCTTTAATTGTATTTTTTGATGATAAGTCAAAATTGAACTGCAAGTCACTCGAATAATGGAATCGAGGTAATGAAAAAATGATATTCATGTTACTGAGTTGATCTTGACACCGTGTCTAGGAGATGAAATGAAATTTCACAATTTTTGTTGATGAAATATCATTTCGAGCGTGTGATCGATTTGTTTTAAAATTGTATAAAATACAAATATTGTCAAAAAATTCCGAGATTTGTCAAGATGTCACGATATCATACGGGGATGTTGTGATAAAAAATAGAGGATGATTCGCGTAAGCTGTCACGTATGTTGTTCACAAAACGGAGAATCTCCGAAGAAGAGACATAGAGTTTAGATTAGGTCATTATGATTCGAAGACAAATGGTGTGTCAAAATTGATTTTGACTTGAAACCTATTTTTAGCAGACACTAGATCATGTAAACAGTGTAATTCCAAATTTTAGAGAATTTTTGAATTTGTTTGTTATTTAATAATTTTTTTTAAGTTGATCAAGAAATTTATTTCCCGAGTGTTTGATGGAAATGCACTCGAGAAAAGCCCTGCCTCCCTTTCCCGAGTGTATAGGTTCATGACACTCGGGAAAAGAGAGGGCCTTTCCCGAGTGTCCTGGATCTACTCACTCGGGAAAATGGGGGGTTGCGTGCAGGGACTTAGTCGCCTTCTTTCTTTTTTCCTCGTTGCGCCTCTCGATCCAATCGACGACATCTAAAAAAAAAATCCAAATCACGCCGGCACCGTCTCCGGTCATCGCCCTCCCCGTCCCTCGCCGCCCTCACCCGCCTCCCCGGCCGCAGCGCCCGCCGCCCTCACCCGCCTCCCCGTCCCCCGCCTCCGCCGCCCTGCGCCGCCCTCCCCGGCCAGCGCTCCCCTGCCTCCCCGCCCTACCCCGCCTCCTCTGCCTCACCGGCGGCCGGCGAGCATGCGGCACCAGGCAACCCACCGGCACCCCGGTGACCCGGCCCCTGCTGCCCTCCCACGCTCACCCGCCCTCACCCGCCCTCCTCGGCCCCCGCTCCCCTGCCTCCCCGCCCTACCCCGCCTCCTCTGCCTCACCGGCGCCCCGGCGACCCGGCGGCCGGCGAGCCAGCGGCACCAGGCGACCCACCGGCACCCCGGCGACCCGGCCCCTGCTGCCCTCCCGCGCGCTGCCCCCCACATTCCCGCTCTGCTGCCTCGGTGAGTTTCCTCATTTTTCTTTTTTTTTTCTGTTTTTCTGATGTGCAGTGAAATGAAATGAAAACTGTGAATCATATTGCTTCGAAAGTTGAATTCGAAGATGACATTCGGTGGTGTGCAGTGAAATTCAAAAGTTCATTTTGCTACGGTGATGTGCAGTGAAATTCAAAGATAGGAATTGTAGTGGTTTCATGTTGTTCTGACTAAAAGTGGTACTTGCAGCTAAAAATTCAGTAATACATTTCATGGTGCAGCGTCTTCGATTGTGATGACTGATGAGTATGGGGTGTTGGACAGAGCATCAGCGACAACAGATTAGTGAGTAAATATGTTAGGGCTCTGGATGACAATCCAATTTTGAGATCCTACTATGTGCATTTCCCTATGGTCTAGTTGTTTGTTTCCTCATTTTTTGTTTTCCTGTTCTTTAGTAACCAATCATGCGTATTGTGTGCTATATGAACTGCATTATGGTGATGGCTGAACCATGTGTATTGTGTGCTATCCTAATTTTCTAGGTCACTATCACTTGTTCACAAAAAAGGAAAAAAAGAAAAAAAATCACTTAGTGCAGTTTATTATTGCAGTCACAATCGAGTATTTAAAGCTTCCTAGAAAAGACCACCAGCAATCTAATTTTGAAGATGTTTTATTGGCATTTTTTAAGATGTTTTATTGGCAGTTAGATTGATAATCAATAGGAGTTTTGTTAAATAGCTAGACATGGAAACTATAATACCTTGTTTGCTTACAGTTATACATGATTTAAGTGATGCTCTATTCTATTACAGGTTGACTTGCTTTTAGGGAAGGCATATTCTGATTGGGGCCATATCAATGATGCTGTTTCCGTTTACGATCAACTGATCAGTGAACATCCTGAAGACTTCCATCCTTATTTAGCAAAGGTATTGATGAAAATATTATTTTTTATGCTTCACCTTGGAATTTCAGTCAAGCCTGCAAGCACTAAGCTTGTTGAAGACACATGCGGAAGAAGGGAAGCCACCAAAAACACTTGCAGAAGTTGTTGCTCAAGAATTGCCATGTCGCCCTGAAGCATGATGAGAGGCTAAGGCAGCAGTGGAGGCGAGGCGACTGTCAGCGCGCTCAAACTGCATTGGGCAAAAGCACCAAAGGCACAAATCTTTTTACCTTTCTGTTTCAAGAAGAAATGGGTGTGATTCTAGATAGGTGTTTATTTGGATCACACGGGATATTGTATACTGATAGCGACGAGTTGTGTATTTTTTATGTTGCATTTCAGCATTTGTATATGTTGCTTGTGACGATGTGGTCATCTATATTATTGCATCTCATGAGATAATCAGTTGTGCATCTTAATTGTTGGATGTGGATGTGGTTGTCAAATGGATGCATATTGTCATATATATATAATGCCTTCGTGTTTGTCAATTAGATTTGTCGAAAAAACAAATAAAAATGGTTCTGGAAAACATCTTTCCCGAGTGTAATTGCACAAAGACTCGGGAAAGGTTGGGGGCTTTCCCGAGTGTCATTTGAAATACACTCGGGAAAGGGGGGAGGCATTCCCGAGTGTAATTTAAATTACACTCGGGAAAGGGGGGGAGTCTTTCCCGAGTGCCTGCCTGTTTAACACTCGGGAAAGCCTTTCCCGAGTGCCCGAAAAAAAACACTCGGGAAAGGTGGGCTTCCCCGAGTACAGAAACGCCGAGTGGGCTTTCCCGAGTGTTAGCTTTCCCGAGTTTTTTCTGGCTTTTCCCGAGTGTCCCAGGCACTCGGGAAAAGTGGGAATCCTGGTAGTGAGGTATTCTAATGCACTATGAAGGAGCTTAATTAGCAGGAGTTTGCTAGATCGTGCAAGATAACATCATGGTAGTGTTTACACAAGTGCCAAGCAAAAGGGGATGAATACAGGGTAGTGTTGCTAAGGACACGCCATTGCCCAGATTGGGCAATCAAGTAATGAAGTGACATGACGCCGATGGCATGCATGCCCAGAAGCTGAGCTTGAAGGAGCAGCTAAAGATGAGGTGATTGCAGGACTCCTATCAACATTGCAAACTTTGCTTGTTCTCATCGAACACTGGAACTAAAATCCAACGACAAACTAAACTCGTGGTGGGGATCCCTGCGCTCCAGATAAAATCAAAGTGCTCCCTGAAGTTCCATGCCCCGTGATGGTTTTGTTAAGGGCCCAGCGTGCTAAATGCCAATGTGACGAGTGAAGGGACGGACACAAATGTGTCTTCTTCATCAGTCAGATTTGACATGCTCTACTTCTATTTCGGCGATGGCAAGCTCTGTGACATAGGAAATGCCTCTGTTACATGAAATACGTTACTTCATGCAAGAAATTTCACCATTGATTAAAGAGTAATATTTATTTTGAGATAATGGAAGAAATAGCAAGCAACATCAATGATTCTCAACAGAAGATCTGGGCTTTTTGGACCCATTCTTATGCAAATTCGAAGAAACTCTGTTGAAGAAAGAAGATCATCAATTTTGTGTTGAACCAACAACCTGTTTGTGTGGTTATTCTGAAAGCAGATAGAAAGTCTCTGGTCATACTTTTTTTTTTTGGGAATAGTCTTCGGTCATACTGGAAGCTGTTTGACCACAAATACCAATTGTAGCCTTAGTGGATTCTACGATACCATGGGAATCCTATGAAAGAATCACTTGGCACTCGGCAAACATTGTGTTTCCGGTGGTGACTTATCCATCCCAGCGAATGATCCTATCCATTCATGGAATTTCACGGGAGAGTTAATTTAATTATTTTCCATTGCTAGAGTCGGCACTCAATTGACAGCCATTCTAACGATATAATTTGTGAGCACATGGTTCACAGCTTTATTGTAAGAGATTACCCATAGGAAAACACAAATCTTATACAACCGATTGAAAGTGCACCTCAAGATCTTGTTTTATTTGATGATAACTAATAGAGGTAACATAGCATAATGAATTCTTTATTTCGTTGCCATTTCTACATCATACTTATTAAATTTCCTAGTGCATATTAGTCTTTTATTTGAAAATAAACACTTTGCTCTTAGCCAACCATATTTTTTCATTGTAGGTGTTTATTCAAAAGAGTGAGTTTAAAATAATTCCATTTTGTTCAAGTTCAATTCTAGGACTAATTATTCATTATACAAATGAAATTGCATCCGAAGATTGGTTCACCATTTTTTGGCCCTACATTTTATTTTTCCTTTTTGTGTATGATAATTTTTTACCTTTCGAATTATCTTTTTTTTCTTTTCTTATGTCACATGTACTTAACTTGCAAGCTATATGTTCCTTTAATATCCTGAGAATGAAGGGGGAATGTTTTTGAAAAGTTTTCAGGCGGTAGCAACATTTATCTTTCAAGGATTCAGAAGCATAGTCATTTTATTGGAGAAGTCTTATATCAATTTGCTAATTGAAGTATTAAATTATATTCATGTCCCTTTCGTTGGAAGACGACACCCATGTTTACACAGTACAAGTTCCATTCATCTTATTAATAAACCATGCTAAAATATTACATCTTGCTATGATATAAATGGTTCTATAAGATATGGATAGTGATTACATAGAAGATCATCAAATTTAATTCTTCTGGGGCATGGTGAGGCAAATGTTGGTTACCAGAGATGATTCTTTGAGTTCTGTACGCTGACTGACCACAAATATATTTGTCTAGCTTTGAAGACATGATCATCAGAAGGGTTGTTGATGGGTTTGAGTGAGGCACTAGCTTCGGGCTGCAGTGAAGAGGGCCGCTAATTAGGTACTCCTTCCGTCCCACAACAAATGACATCCTAGAAAATTTCAGACAGGTTAAGAGTAGAGCAAAATGACCTCGGTACCCCTAATTATTAGTGATAATATGCCTTGAAATGGAAAACAATACCTTTTTAATCACGCTTGCCTGCCTTTTAATGATATGCACAAAATCAGCTTTCCAAAATCACCAGATTAGTGCGAAAGGGCCTGTAGTCTAGCGGTTACAAGAGCCTCAGTAGCACCTCAGGTCCTGGGTTCGACTCCCCGTGGGAGCGAATTTTTTAAGATTTAACGGCATTGTGCTTTCAGTGGTAAGCGACGCTCCCGTCGACAGCGAGGCGCCAGTAGTGACTTCGTCAATATCTAGAATGTGCCGGCACAGTCTTCGAAGATGCTCATAGGGGTAAGGTTTGCGTACGTGTGTTCATAGGGGTGAGTGTGCATGCGTTATGGGCGTCTGAGTTATACTTTGTACTCAAAAAAAAAAATCACCAGATTAGCTTGCCATAATTGGCTACAATGTCATTTGTTCTGGGACAAAATTTAAACGTTTCGATGCCATTTGTTGTGGGACGGAGGGAGTAATAGAGTTGGAGGAGATGGTGTGCGATCCAGAAGGTTTGCCATCATTTCTCCTGTTCCTACTATGGCATTACTTATGAATAGTTGCTTCATTAATGAAGAGTACACTTGAGCAAAATTCAAAATACCTAACATCCTTCTCAAGCAAAGAACCAATAGATCCATTACAGAAAATAATACCGAAACATCACTAACAATGTGCCCGTGAGTTGCTACACTGTTAAAAATCTAACTCGTATATTATCTTTTTTGTTTCTCAAACATTGATGTTTATGATGATCCAATAGTTCAAAAATAAATAATGTCATACAATGCACGAAATTTAAACAATGGAAATTATATTTTTGTTTTCACCTTTCAGCCTAATCTTTTATTCATCCATTGGATATGGATCCAATCATCTAGATCTTAGGCCCCCTTTGGAACGCAGGATTTTCACAGGAATTGTATAGGAATTTCACAGGAATCAGTTGACTGTTCACAGGAAAAACGCAGGAACGGGAAAAAAAATCCCGCGTTCCAAAGGCCCCCTTATTAGTTTTTTAATCTTATCTCCTCATAGAAATGTTATGTTGAATAACAAAAAATTTCCAATAATTTGTTCGTCAGTGTGATATGATGGTGAAATATGTAAGATCTTAATCAGAGAACTAAATGTTCTAGCTTGAATAAGAAAAGGTTCCAAACATCACTACAAAGAATGTGGCCTTCTATGACGAATCTCTCGTGACAATAGAGCATTTTGTCACAAAATCACTATCGTTTATGATGTTTTCAAGGATAAAGCTTGTTTTATGATGAAAACCAATATTTAAATCAATAAACGTCACAAAATTTATGACAAATGAAAATTGTCGTAAAATATTTTTGCATTTTATACCAACTCCTCAGTCATGATTAGTACCACAACCGTGTCATGTGGGACCCACATGTCTGCAATTTTTTTTTTTAAACTGCAGAATGTAATTTATGATAAATGTGACTTGTCATTGAATAGCTTTTTTTTTAGAACATGCATGGCACACCTGCCATGGTTGGTGCCACAACCACATGTCAAGTGGGAGTCACATATAATTTTAAAAAATAAATGGAAAATGTAGTTTATGATAAATGCCAATTGACATACATGGCCCACTTATTATGATTGGTCCCACATGTGTCAAGTGGGGCTCACATGAAATATAATGGGTTAATGTGAATGGGCTGAAAATGATGATCAATGGTTCATGACGAAAAACACTCGCCATAAAATTCTACCAAGATTTGGAAATCGTCACAAAAATCTGTCGTTTTGGTATATAATCACAATTTATGATGAAAATCTGAAATTTGTCATGGGAGGTAATCAGCTATGCACAATCCATGAAGAAGTGATTTTCATCATAAGCTCATCACAGAAGAAGGCGGTTCGTAACAACATAAGGGCCGACCTCCAATTGCCAGTCGGCCATATTGGCCGCTACCTCAAGACGGGCTGCTACGCCCTTGTCTACTTCGCTGCAATGGGGATTAGGACTTTTTTTTTTTGCTTCGCTATAAACTTTAAAATCATTTTACACTTCAATATAATATAAGCTGGGGATCTTCCCTTCCAGTTCCCTAAAAAAATAGTAAAGATAACAAAAGGGTTAGATCCAATTCAGCAAAGAAAGAGTAGTAATTGAGAGATCATTTTGCATGTGTGTGTGTGTGTGTGTGTGTGTGTGTGTGTGTGTGTGTGTGTGTGTGTGTGTTGTAAACAGTTTCTATTCCCACACTCGTAGTAGCTTGCTTCCCTGTAGGTAGAGGCCAAGGTGGACGGCGCCTAGACAGCGCCCTCCTCTCGGTGGCCCGCTTCCTCGAACTGAAGGTTTGGACTGGTCAGTGGCATCGAAAGGATATCTTCTTCATACATTTTTTCTTCAAAACTTTCTTCTTGGTACTTGAAGACCAAAAAAAAAAGAAAAAAAATATTTTCTTTGCATAGATAGAAGGCAAGAAGTATTCTTAATAAACAAAAAACAGCAATACATTATTTACTTACAAACTTTCACTTGTGTGAGCAAACAACCGCCTCTACTTTTCGCTGCCTGTAGTGAAAAAAAATTCCTTCCTGAGGGTGGGAAGTTTTGCCGCCGCCAAAATCCCCTGTCACCAGATTGCTCGAACCACCCCTCCCACGGTTCGGTGGGCCCCATGGATATAGCACTGTGGACGCGATCCCAGCTGTCGTTGTCCCTTTTAATCTGTCTATTCGTCGCCGGCATCCACAGATCAATGGGCCCATCGCCGTCCTCCGCAGTGCCATATAAATGGGCGATGTCGGCAGCCATTGCACAGCACAAAAGCTGTTTGCACTTGTCAGTGGCATCGAAAGGATATCTTCTTTATACATTTTTTTTCTTCAAAACTATCTTCTTCGTACTTCAAAACAAAAAAAAAGGAAAAACATATTTTCTTTGCCATAGATAGTAGGCATGAAGTATTCTTAATAAACAAAAAACAATCTCACAATATCTCTAGCAATACATTTTTTACTTACTAACTTTCACTTGTGTGAGCAAACAACCGCCTCTACTTTTCGCTGCCTGTAGTGAAAAAATTCCCTCCTGTGGGTGGGAAGTTTTGCCGCCGCAAAAATCCCCTATCACCAGATTGGTCAAACCACCCCTCCCACGGTTTGGCGGGCCCCATGGATATAGAACTGTGGGCGTGATCTTAGCCGTCGTTGACCCATTTGATCTGGCCGTTCGTCGTCGGCACCCACATATCGAGGGGCCCATCACCGTCCTCTGTAGCGCCATATAAATAGCCGACGTCGGCAGCTATTGCAGAGCACAAAAGCTGTTTGGCATGCCTCACCCGCCTACCACAAAGAAGCAGCCATGGATTGTGTGTGTGTGTAGTAAACTATTTTTATTCCCATAGTCGTAGTACTTTACTTCCCTGTAGGCAGAGGCCAAGGTGGACGATGCCTAGACAGTGCCCGCCTCCTCTCGGTAATCCACTTCCTAGAGCCTAAGGTTTGGACTAGCTTGTCAGTGGAATCGAAAGGATATCTTCTTCATACATTTTTTTCTTCCAAACTATCTTCTTCGTACTTCAAAACAATAAAAAAGAAAAAATATTTTCTTTGCAATAGATTGCAGGCAAGAAGTATTCTTAATAAACAAAAAAATGTCACAATATCTCTTGCAATACATTATTTACTTACAAAATTTCACTTGTGTGAGCAAACAAATTCTGAAAATCCGCCTCTACTTTTCACTGCCTGTACTAAAAAGCTTCCCTCCTGTGGGTGGGATGTTTTCGGCGCTGCCAAAATCCCATGTCACCAGATTGGTCGAACCACCCCTCCCACGGTTCGGCAGGCCCCATGGATATAGCACTGTGGAAGCGATCCCAGCCATCATCGTCCCTTTTGATCCGGCCGTTCGTCGCCGGCACTCACAGATCGACGGGCCCATCGCCGATCGCCGCAGCGCCGTATAAATAGCCGACGTTGACAGCCATTGAAGAGCACAAAAACTGTTTCGCATCCCTCCGGAGCTGGCAGCAAGCCAAAGAAGGGAGCGGCCGGTGGACTCAAGAAGAAGGTGCTTCCTCACAACATCAGGGCCGACCTCCAGTTGCCAGTCGGCCATATTGGCCATTACCTCAAGACGGGCTGCTACGCCCCTGTCTACCTAGCCTCCGTCTTTGCGTACTTCGCTGCAATGGGGATTAGGCCTCTTTTTGCTTCGCTATAAACTTTAAAATGTTTTTACACTTCAATATAATATAATCTGCAGGGGATCTTCCCCTCCAGTTCCTTAAAAAAATAGTAAAAATAAAATAAAGGGTTAGATCCAATTCAGCAAAGAAAGGGTAGTAATTGAGAGATCATTTGGCATGTGTGTGTGTGTGTGTGTGTGTGTGTGTGTGTGTGTGTGTGTGTGTGTGTGTCTGTGTGATGTAAACAGTTTCTATTCCCACACTCGTAGCAGTTTGCTTCCGTGTAGGTAGAGGCCAAGGTGGACGATGCCTAGGCAGCGCCCTCCTCTCTGTGGCCCGCTTCCTTGAACCGAAGGTTTGGACTGGTCAGTGGCATCAAAAGGATATCTTCTTCATACATTTTTTTCTTAAAACTTTTTTCTTCGTACTTGAAGACAAAAAAGAAAAAGAAGACATTTTTCTTTGCAATAGATAGAAGGCAAGAAGTATTCTTAATAAACAAACAAAAATCTCACAATATCTCTAGCAATACATTATTTACTTACTAACTTTCACTTGTGTGAGCAAACATCCGCCTCTAATTTTTGCTGCCTGTAGTGAAAAAATTCCCTCCTGTGGGTGGGAAGTTTTGCCGCCGCCAAAATCCCCTGTCACCAGATTGCTCGAACCACCCCTCCCACGGTTCGGTGGCCCCGTGGATATAGCACTGTGGACGCGATCCCAGCCGTCGTTGTCCCTTTTAATCTGGCCATTCGTCGCCGGCACCCATAGATCGACGGGCCCATCACCGTCCTCCGCAGCGGCATATAAATAGGCGATGTCGGCAGGCATTGCACAACACAAGCTGTTTGCACTTGTCAGTGGCATCGAAAGGATATCTTCTTCATACATTTTTTCTTCAAAACTATCTTCTTCGTACTTTAAAACAAAAAAAGGAAAAAACATATTTTCTTTGCATTAGATAGCAGGCAAGAAGTATTCTTAATAAAAAAACAATCTCACAATATCTCTAGCAATACATTATTTACTTACAAACTTTCACCTGTGTGAGTAAACAACTGCCTGTAGTGAAAAAATTAACTCCTGTGGGTGGGAAGTTTTGCCGCCGCCAAAATCCCCTATCACCAGATTGGTCGAACCACCCCTCCCACGGTTTGGCAGGCCCTGTGGATATAGCACTGTGGGTGTGATCCCAGCTGTCTTCGACCCTTTTGATCTGGCCGTTCGTCGTCGGCACCCACAAATCGAGGAGCCCATCATGGTCTTCCGCAACGCCATATAAATAGCCGACATCGACAGCTATTGCAGAGCACAAATGCCGTTTGGCATGCCTCACCTACCTACCACAAAGAAGCAGCCATGGATTTTGTGTGTGTGTGTGTAGTAAACAATTTCTATTCCCACAGTCGTAGTAGTTTACTTCCCTGTAGGCAGAGGCCAAGGTGGACGATGCCTAGACAGCACCCTCCTCTCGGTGGCCCGCTTCCTTGAGCCGAAGTTTTGGACTGGTCAGTGGCATCGAAAGCATATCTTCTTCATATATTTTTTCTTCAAAACTTTATTCTTCGTACTTGAAGACAAAAAAAAGAAAAAATATTTTCTTTGCAATAAATAGAAGGCAAGAAGTATTCTTAATAAACAAAAAACAATCTCACAATATCTCTAGCAATACATTATTTACTACAAAATTTCACTTGTGTGAGCAAACAACCGCCTCTACTTTTCGCTGCCTTTATTGAAAAAATTCCCTCCGGTGGGTGGGAAGTTTTGCCGCCGCCAAAATCCCATATCACCAGATTGCTTGAACCAACCCTCCCACGGTTCGGTGGGCCCCATGGATATAGCACTGTGGGCGTGATCCTAGCCGTTGTTGTCCCTTTTAATCTGGCCGTTCATCGCCGGCACCCACAGATCGACGGGCCAAGCACCGTCCTCCGCAGCGTCATATAAATAGGCGATGTCGGCAGTCATTGCACAGCACAAAAGCTGTTTGCACTTGTCAATGGCATCGAAAGGATATCTTCTTCATACATTTTTTGTTCAAAACTATCTTCCTGGTACTTCAAAACGAAAAAAAAAGGAAAAAAAAACATATTTTCTTTGCAATAGATAGCAGGCAAGAAGTATTCTTAATAAACAAAAAACAATCTCACAATATCTCTAGCAATGCATTATTTACTTACAAACTTTCACTTGTGTGAGCAAACAAACGCCTCTACTTTTCGCCTAGTGAAAAAATTCCCTACTGTGGGTGGGAAGTTTTGCCGCAGCCAAAATCCCCTGTCACCAGATTTGTCGAACCACCCCTCCCACGGTTTGGCGGGTCCCGTGGATATAGCATTGTGGGCGTGATCCCAGCCGTCGTCGACCCTTTTGATCTGGCCGTTCATCGTCGGCACCCACATATCGAGGGGCCCATCACCGTCCTCCGCAGCACCATATAAATAGCCAACGTCGGCAGCTATTGCAGAGCACAAAAGCTGTTTGACATGCCTCACCCGCCTACCACAAAGAAGCAGCCACGGATTTTTTGTGTGTGTATGTGTAGTAAACAATTTCTATTCCCATAGTCGTAGTAGTTTACTTCCCTGTAGGCAGAAGCCAAGGTGGACGATGCCTAGACAGCGCCCTCCTCCTCTCGGTAATCCGCTTCCTAGAGCCTAAGGTTTGGACTTGTCAGTGGCATCGAAAGGATATCTTCTTCATACATTTTTTTCATCAAAACTATCTTCTTCGTACTTCAAAACAAAGAAAAAGAAAAAATATTTTCTTTGCAATAGATAACAGGCAAGAAGTATTCTTAATAAACAAACTAATCTCACAATATATCTAGAAATACATTATTTACTTACAAACTTTCACTTTTGTGATCAAACAAATTCTGAAAAGGATAAAGTCCAAATTATACCCTTCACGTATAGCTGGAGTCCGAATAACCCCCTAATGTTTGATTTGGTTTGCTTAACCCCTTCGATTTGTGAAACCAGATCACTTTTGTTGACACCGGATTTTGGCCTGGGGCCCATTGTCAGTGTCAAGAAGAGTAGCACATGTGCGTGAAGGAGGTGGTGGTCCATGAGGATCGTAGAAGAGAAGGAAACGTGCGCGTGCACATGTGGGTCCGAGTCCTTTTTTAGTTATTTTTCTATTTTTGTTTAGAAAAGGGGATTAACCGAGTCGTGTTGGATTCGGAGTGTGTCAGGGGTATAAATGTAGCCCCGCATTGTCTTGTAAGAACCCTAACCAATCAATCAATCAATTTCGGCGCATCGCCACCTTCTTTCTCGACGGGATTTTCGTCGATATCGGCGTCCATTGGGGCTCCGGTTTCGTCGACTTGGATTTCGTCAGGTAAGCGCATTAGCTTCTGTTATGTCGACTTGTCCGTAATTAGAACTGATGTGGCTGCTAGTTATCCAGTAATTTAGTCTAATCTAGAGATCGACGTTGTATGTTTATTGCTTGGAATTGTTAGACCTGGTTCGATTCTTTGCTGTAGTTCAGTTGACTTGTCCTGGCTGTAGCCTTGCAATAGATTGTCGATGCCGATCGCTGTTTAAACTAGTTATTCGAGTCATTATTGCACGAGTTAGATATGATTAAGTTTATCGTTTGCCGATTGTGTACTACAGTTTGACCTGGTCCTGTTTTACGTTTTCCTTCAGTTGACTTGTCATGGGGAAAGCAATTAGCAAATGTGTCGATTTAATTAGATCTATTAGTTTGATAATTCTTTCGGGGTGTTTAGCCGATTGCTTACCAAATTCAGATTATACTTGTTTATGCTTCCACTGTTTTATTCTTAATGAGTAAAAGTCTGAACCATGTTTGCCGATGCCGATCTGCTACTGTTTACACTTGTCGATGATGTTTTGAATATTGCATGCCTTGCCTATGCTTATTGATGCTGATCTCAAATACGTGCAATTTATTATCCGTTTTCTTCGTGCAAGTAATTGTCAATTGCGAACATGCCGATTCGTTTCTAGCCGACAGCCGAGTACTTTTATTTATTATTTTTAATTATTCTCATATCGGCTGCGGTTACGCATCGGCCTGTCCGGGGCCGATAGCCCAGGGATTTTACACGCTTTTCTTGTCTTTGTCGATTTGCAGGGAAAATCGACTGGCATGCTCTGGAATTCACTGCGTTCCAAGTTTTGGTCCTGAACAGAGTCAAACAAATCTCTTAGGCCACGTGTATGAGGCAGAAGAAGTCAATTTTGCGTCAACACACTTTTTGGCACGCCCGGTGGGACCATCATCAAGTTTGTTTGGGTTAGATGGCGTTCGTTCAAGCTATTGCTAAGGATGGCACCTTGCTCGTCGATGGTGAAGGGAAGCCGATTCTGATCCCTGCACCTATCACCAGCGACGGCAAAGATTCTTCTGAAATAACTGGCAATAATGAATTGCCTGCTTGGGATAAGATGACCATAGATCAGAAGAAGCAATATCAAGATTTTCTAATAAATTGTCAGATGAAGTATTTTGAGACATGCAAGACTATGCGTGGCAGGACTATCACCAAGTCAAACTTGCCAGTGGTGCTGAAACAGGAGGAATTAGCTTCAATTAGGGCTGAGAAGTTACCAGACCGAGCCATGCTGGATGAAGCAGTAAACTCCTCAGTTCATCATGCTTTCATTAATCAATCCAATGTGCTAGTTAACTCAGTATATAATCTGGTCAAGACGATCATTGATGGTACTGCTCAGAAGGAGCCTGGATTTGTGGGGCCAACATTTACTCTGCCACCTGCTACACCTTTTTGTACTGCAAATCCTGAAGGTCGACCTACAACTCAAGATGCTTCATCTCCTGATCGGCAAAGGCCGCCATATGGTATGCCAACTGATTTGTGGACTTCGAGCGCCAGGGCTTTGGAGCTGGGGAAAGCCAAGGTATCGGCATCAGTTGCTGCTAACGGAGAATTGGTGCCTATGTCTGCGCCCCGCATGGAAGTAGGTGGAACCTCTGCCGCCCTAGGAGTTGGATCAATTCCCCAAACAAGGTATAATTTGGCTCCTAATGCTGATCCAGCATTGTTCAGTCAAGAAATACCACAAGGCTATCATATTTCAGCAGATTTTCAGGAACATTACAACAAAGATCAGATCGCTCAAGAACAACAACAGTTACACTAGCCGTTCCAATCGGCTGGGGGGCATGGACAGGGTTCCTCATAAGACATAGTGGCTAAGTTGGCAGAAGTCATGAGGGAGCAGTTTGACCTCGCCTAGAGAACAAAGTTTTATGTATCGACGTCCATATCCAGAGTGGATGGAAAAAGTTGCCCTTCCACATCATTACAAGCTGCCGGAGTTCTCCAAGTTTTCAGGGCAAGACAATGTTTCCACGGTTGAGCATATTAGTCGATACTTGGCGCAATTGGGAGAGGCATCAGCTCAGGATGCATTAAAGGTTCGATTGTTTCCTTTGTCATTATCCGGATCGGCATTCTCATGGTTTACCTCGCTCCCTGCGGGATCCGTGCAGACTTGGACCGATTTGGAAAAAAGGTTTCATTCATACTTCTTCACTGGGATGGTTGAGCTCAGTATATTAGATCTAACCGCAGTTCGACAGAAAGCTGGGGAGTCAGTTGCCGATTTTGTGCAGAGGTTCAGGAATATTCGTGGCAGATGTTACAATTTGATTCTGATGGATCGGCAAATGGTTGAAATTGCATATCAAGGGTTGCTACCGCAAATTAGAGACAAGTTTGCACCACAAGAAGTCAATGGCTTGGCCCAGCTGGTTCAAAAGGCTTCAATTCAAGAAGGTCGCATCCAAAACACTCGTGGCAGGCAGTACCAAGCGGCGTATGCCGATTATTCTTCTGAGTCCGATGACGAGGATGAGATTGCTCTCGCTGAGTGGACTAGGAACAAGAAATCTTTAGCGTGTCCATGGGTTAAGCAAAAGGTGGAAGAGAAACAGTATGATTTCGACGTCAACAAGGCTGATAAAATATTTGATTTGCTGCTACAAGAGAAGCTTATTCAACTTCCACCTAATCATACGTTGCAAGTGGCATAATTCTCCATCTTTTGCTGATAAAATACGTTGCCGGCAGCTGAAGCGTTGAAGAAGACTAAATGGTGCAAGTGGCATAATTCTCCATCTCATCACACCAATGAATGCAAGGTATTCAGACAGCAGATTCAGTCGGCAATTGAGAGTGGTTGCATCAAGTTTTCTGATCAGAAGCCGATGAAGATCGACGAGAACCCTTTTCCAGTCAACATGGTTGGTGGATCTGCTGTGCTGATCGGCAAGTATTCAAGGAAACGTGAAAGAGATGACAGGAGGTTCAATGATGATGAGTTTGATCCACACTGGGCCTGTCCCTTTTTTCAGTATTGTTGGGAACAGGGGACGAAACTGCCGCCAATTGAGGGTTGCCCAGGTTGCAGCAAATGGTCTGCCGATCTCTACAGGGAGGCTGGTCCTTCGAGGGTTGCTCCAAGAGTCCAGAGGGATCGATTTGAAGGAAGATTGATGAAGGCTCCAGTACAAGACAGGCTTGGACCTGTCAACCGGGTGGAAGAAGATTACAGTGAGCATCATGAGGGTAGGTTCACAGAGGAAGGCCAGTGGTGTCCAAGTGGTATATTCACCAAAACACAGAAGTGGAGAGTGCAGAGGGCGCGCTGCAAGGAGCTGAACAAGGACGTATACTACAAGGATGATCATGACAAAGGGCCCAAAACCAAGAAGGTGTGGAGACCTAAGATTAAATCCCAGGTACATGAGGTTGAGGCGCCCGTCAATATGGTATTTTTGCTTACTCGTGAATTCAGTTCTTTGGATATTAATGAATCGGAATAACAAGCTTCTGCCGAGTTGTTATTGGGTCCACAGCAAGCAGTGTTTGGCAAGCCCACTGGTACTGATCATCTTCACTTGAAAGCCTTGTATCTCAATGGTTTCACCAACGGCAAGCCGATGAGTAAGATGATGGTCGACGGAGGTGCAGCTGTTAATGTTATGCCGATGGTGACTTATAAGAAAATTGGTAGGCTTCCGAAGAATTGACCAAGACCAACATGACGTTGAGGGACTATGGGGGCAGGAGCTCTGAAGTCAAGGGAGTTACTAATATTGAAGTTACTGTTGGGAGCAAGACTTTGCCAACTACGTTCTTTGTGATTGAAGGCAAAGGGTCATACGCCATGCTGCTGGGTAGGGATTGGATTCACGCTAACTGTTGTAGCCCTTCCACGATGCATCAGCTCCTTATCCAGTGGGTCGGCGACAAGGTAGAAACTATTCAAGCTGATCGGTCGGTGGGCATAGCTACTGCAAATTTCGTGCCGACGATGGTGGAAGAGTTGCCGTGCATTTCAGGAACGTACTGGGAAGGAGATTCCTTGGATGTCACCGATGAGGGTGTATGCATCACGGAGGGATCGGCAACTCCACGGTTGCTCTAGCAATGGGCGACCCGGTCGTCGATCGACTGATCGGAGCGCAGAAGGAACCGATTGACGACAAAGATGAAGGAAAGCTTGGTCATGGATTTATATCGACCGATGAACTAGAGGAAGTCAACATTGGTGATGGTGATAGGCCTCGGCCGACGTTCATTAGTAAAAAGATTTGTAAAGAGTTTAGAGGGAAATTGATTTCATTATTGAAGGAATATAAAGATTGTTTTGCCTGGGATTATAGCGAGATGCCTGGTCTGAGTCGGGATATTGTTGAACACCGATTGCCTATTAAACCTGGGTATCGGCCGTTTAAACAGCCTAATCGCAGAATCAATCCGAAGATTTATGATGCTGTCAAGGAGGAGATCACAAGGTTGTACGATGCAAAGTTTATCAGACCATGTCGATATGCGGATTGGGTGTCGAGAATTGTCCCAGTCACCAAGAAGAACGGGAAGATGAGGGTGTGCATCGACTTCAGGGATTTGAATAAGGCCACACCTAAGGATGAGTATCCAATGCCGATGGCAGATGTTCTGATTGATGTAGCTGCGGGGCATAAAGTGTTGAGTTTCATGGATGGGAATGCGGGTTACAATCAGATTTTCATGGCCGAAGTGGATATTGCAAAGACTGCTTTCAGGTGTCCAGGAGCTCTAGGATTGTTTGAGTGGGTTGTTATGACTTTTGGTTTGAAGAATGCTGGAGCAACGTATCAGAGAGCCATGAACTTCATTTACCATTATTTAATCGGTCGATTGGTGGAAATTTATATTGATGATGTGATGGTGAAGTCCAAGACAGATGAAGATCATGTTGCCGATTTGCGAGAAGTACTTGAGAGGACTAGAAAATTTGGTCTTAAGATGAATCCGCATAAATGTGCTTTCGGTGTGTCGGCAGGACAATTTCTGGGCTTCATTGTTCACGAAAAGGGAATTGAAATTGGTCCTAAGAGTGCAGAATCAATCAAGAAGATCAAGCCACCGACATGCAAGAAGGAGCTGCAATCCTTGATCGGCAAGATTAATTTTGTGAGGAGGTTTATCTCCAATCTCTCTGGAAAGATCAGTTCATTTACTCCACTGTTGAAGCTGAAGGCAGATCAGGAATTCTGATGGGAAGCTCATCATCAAAAGGCTCTTGATGATATTAAGGCATATTTGGTCTCACCACCGGTGCTAATGCCGTCCAAACCGGGTATTCCTTTCAGGTTGTATTTGTCTGCCAATGACAAGTGTATTGGTTCGGCGTTGACGCAGAACAGGACGACAAGGAAAGAATTATATTCTATCTTAGTCGCCGATTGGTGGATGCTGAGACCAGATATTCCGAGATTGAAAGGTTATGTTTGTGTCTTTATTTTTCATGCACTAAATTGAGGCATTATTTATTATCCGAAGAATGTACTATTGTTTGCCGAGCCGATGTCGTCAGATATATCTTGTCCGCCCCAGTGATGAAAGGCAGGCTCGGGAAGTGGATGTTGACTATTGCGGAGTTTGATTTGAAGTATGAGTCTGCCAAAGCTGTGAAGGCCCAAGTGTTTGCCGATTTAGTGGTTCAGCATGGGGGGCATGATGAGAAGATGGTGGAGCCAGTACCTTGGAAGCTGCTGTTTGATGGATCGATTTGCAAGCATGGTTGCGGGATCGGCATTGTGATCGTCACCCCCAAGGGAGCCAGGTTCGAGTTTTCCTTTCCAGTTGAAACTCGTACTAACAATCAAGTTGAATATGAAGCTGTGTTAAAGGGGTTACAGCTGTTGAGAGAATCTAATGCCGATTTCGTAGAAGTTGTCGGGGATTCTTTGCTGATTGTGGGACAGTTGGATGATGAGTACGAGTGCAAAGATGAAGTGCTGCGGGATTATTATTATAAGTGTCAATACTTGATGAAGAGCTTCAGGCATATCACAGTTAATCATGTTCCTCGACAGATGAATTCTGAAGCTAATGATCTGGCTCAGCACGCATCTGGGTATCGGCTTATGATAAATACTATCGATCATGAGGCCGATGTCGATTTGCAGGATTGGAGAGCTGAGATTATAAGTTATTTGAAGGACCCGAACCAGAAGACATCCAAGGAGCTGCGTTACAAGGCGATGAAGCATGTACTTGTCGATGGTCAGCTTTATTACAAGACGCTGGAAGGGATTCTCCTCAAATGTTTGGGTGTCGATGAACCTAAGAAGACGCTGATGGAAGTTCATGATGGAATCTGTGGAACCATCAATCGGCGTACAAGATGAAGTGGTTGATCAGGCGAACTGGATATTTTTGGCCAACGATGCTTGAGGATTGTTTTGGATATTACAAGGGGTGTCAAGATTGTCAAAAGTATGGGTCGATCCAGAGAGCTCCGGCTTCGGCTATGAACCCTATAATCAAGCCGTGGCCGTTTAGAGGATGGGGCATCGACATGATTGGCGAGATTCACCCTGCGTCGAGTAAAGGGCATAAATATATACTTGCAGCTATGGATTATTTCACCAAGTGGGTCGAGGCGGTGCCATACAGAACTGTGACTTCGAGGGACGTGATTGCATTTGTTAAGGAGCACATAATTTACCGATTTGGTATTCCTCAGACTATCACGACTGATCAAGGGTCTATCTTTATTTCGGAGGAGTTTCGGGAGTTTGCCGATGAGATGGGTATCAGGTTGTTAAACTCTTCGCCTTACTATGCTCAGGCCAATGGTCAAGCTGAAGCTTCAAACAAGACCCTGATCAAGTTAATCAAGCGGAAGATTCAGGAGCAACAGAGAAAATGGCATACTTTGCTTGCCGTTTCGTTATGGGCTTATCGAATGTCCCGTCACGGGTCGGTACAGGTATCGCCGTATCAGCTGGTATATGGTCATGAGGCTGTTTTACCATGGGAAGTTAGTGCTGGGTCTAGAAGGATTGATTTGCAGGATCAATTGACCGTGGAGCAGTATCATGATATAATGATGGATGAGTTGGAAGATGTGTGTCAGTAGAGGTTGGTCGCATTAAAGAGAATTCAAGATAATAAAGCACGGGTGGTTCGGCATTATAACAAAAAGGTGGTGACCAAGCAATTTGAGGAAGGTGATCTGGTTTGGAAGTTGAGGTTGCCGATTGGATCGCGAGATAATCGCTTCGGTAAATGGTCACCTAATTGGGAAGGACCTTATGTTATTAGCCGATGAGCACCCGGTAATGCTTACGTTTTGAAGGAATTAGATGGCGAAGAGTTTAGCCGAGCGCTTAATGGAAAGTATTTGAAGAAATATTATCCCAGTATTTGGATTGGGTCGTGAAAGTGCTCAGATAAACATTCGTCAGAAGCCGATGTTAAGAGCGTCGCCTTTGAGATGGCTGATGTCGATGGTGTCGCCCTTAGACAAAATTAGGGGAAGACTTTCAGAGTCGATACATGTGGGTACATATGTCGATGGTTTACAACTGATGGCTTAGCCGACGCAGTGGCTGAACAGCATCAAAAGCCTCTGCTAAAGGAAAGGAAGGTACTTCATCACATGCCCAGGATACACACTGTAGTTTCCTACACAGTTGCGAAGAGGAGACCATGGCCTTAAGCTTGTCACGCAACTATTGGAGAGCACGTTCGAGTGTATGCAATGATCCGGACAGCGGCACCTAAAGATCGCGGGAATGTTTCCCGGAGTGTTTCTTCGAGGGGCCGCGCTGGGGAGGAACACGACCACCGGGAAGAAACCTTGTTTGACATGAGGTGTCAGTTTCTTCATCTTCATCTTCGGAAGAGATGGCAATGATTTCGGGCAAGCTTGGCGCCAATGGCTCAAACCCGGGAAGAAGCACTGCAAGAGGGATAGCGTCTATTGGTATCTCTAATGATGGTGGATTTAGACTTGGGGGAGAAGCAATTGGTGAGTTGGAAGCAGAAGGAGGAGGATTCTCTTTTTTGTTTTTCTCTTTCTTGTTGGAAGAGGAGGGATTCTTCCTGCTCGCCATGGTTGGTTGTGATGAGTGGTATGCGACTTGCTTGTCTATTTATAGCCCAGATGGTGAAGAGATAAGATATGACAACAGTGAAATTCTGAAAAGGGCCTGATGTGGGCTGAAGACAAGGCTTGATGCGTTTTTATCAGCCACAGTGTTCATGTGAGGTGAATCATCTGGAAGTGGTGTGAAGCCAAATTAGGTGAAGACAACGAGTCTTGGGAAACGGGAAGCACGGGATCATAGTTACATTACTATTGGATCCGTGACGACTATAAAAGGAGTTTTATATTACAAGAAACTTGAAGTTCAAGGCGAAGTACAATTTAAAACTACAAGTTTAATGGGGATACAGATAGTCACGGATTATAGCAAGGCAATGCTCGCGAAGCCGATCAATATCGTCGAGGACATAAGCGTCGGCGTCATCAGATTCAATTTCCGCAGGAGCTCTTTCCCAGGCACGCTCTGAAGCCTCTATGGCCGCTTCGGTGACTTGTTGTTGACGCTGCAGGTCGATGTGGAGCCTGGCGAGATTTGCTTCTGCTGCCGATATTTCTTGTTCTTTCGCTTGTAAGGCGGCGCGCAGGTCATCGGCTTCTTTCTTCAGTTGGTTCAGCCGGGCTGCCTCTTCGGAGAATCCAGTCTTTAAGGATTCGTGCTTTGCCACTTCGACTTCAGAAACCTGGAGAGCTTTTTCGGCATCGGCAACAAGCTGGCGTTGCTGGGATCGGCGGTCGATGTTCTCTCGGGCTTGTTCGAAGTCTTCTCGCCGGAATTCCATGAAAGCCACCGGTTGGAGAGCGGCCCTCAAGTCTCTTGGAATAAACTTCCGGTTAAGTTCCAACCTTGCGCGAATAGAAGCGGCATTGTTGGTGAGATTGTCGATGGAAGCTGCCTCGATCCGGGTTTCCAGTTCGACCAGTATGTTGCGGACGCCGACCTGTAAAGGTTGCCGATCACGCATAGCTTCAACACGTGCCTATGAAGACGTTGAGGGGTGGTTAGAAGAATACTTAAACAAGGTCAGAGGAATAGGTGGTTGTTTGTTACCTGAGAAAGATCGACATTGGCAGGGGCGGAAGTGGCTGCGCCTTGGGAAGAAGAGGCACCGGGGTCCTCATTGGTGGCACCGACAAGGCTATCTGAAGCAGGCGCCGGGGTATCATTGGGGGCCGATTCTTCTTCCTCCCTGATTTTACCAGAGGGGTTGACTATTGCTTCTTCTTGGCTTTTGCGTTGGGTGTGCGCCGGTTCTTCTCGTTCATGCTCCTGGACCTGATGGAAATGATGACGAAGAAGATATGTTAACGAGAGCTTAAAGGAAGTCGATGCTGAAAGTTAACTGGTACCCGTTCAGTGTCGGTGTCGGTAACTTCTGGATTCCCTTGTGCCGGTTGGTCGCCGATGCCGATGTTCTCTGGGTCCTAAGTTGATGCCTGTCGATTGCCGATGCTGGTTTCTTCTGATGTTGAGGTTGGAGTCTGCTAGACGCCGATGTTTGCGTCTACTTGCTGGGTTAACGATGGAGGATCAACGGGGTTCACTGGAGGGTTTGTTTCTTGCGCAACGCCATGATCAACTTCAGTATTATCGGCATTTTTTTCAGAGTCCTGTGAATTGAGTAAAGATTAGATGCCGATGGTAATGAAGTGTGGAGAAGTGAGAATGGATTTATTTACCGGGCTATCAGGAGGAGTTGGTGAAGAGTTTGGCTGCTTCAAGAGTGCTTTATGGCGTTTTGTTGCTGCCTTTTTGGTGCGGGTGTTTTTCCGCTTGATTCCTGAAGGTCGACCTGCTATTGCTTCTGCTGGAGTAGGTGCATCAGAGCCGATGATGGGGTCTGGGGTTGGAGCCATGTACACTATGCCGATGTTGCTGTTGCTGGTCATGGATACAACATCAACGTCAGACTGCAAAAGAAGTGGTGAAGCTTAGTCGACATGCTTATTTAAGAAATTAAACGTCGATAACAGAGGTATCGAGTTGGTTTACCTCTTCTACTGGTTCAGTGAGCACCAAAGTCGATAGATGTGATGCAGTGTTGGAGGACCGAAGGTGTTTGGACCACTCTGACCACCATTGTTGGAAGAGCTTCGAGCGAGAAGGGGACAGCACCAGATTATCAGTATAACCGAGGTTCATACCGTCAGTCAGTCCAGAAAGCCAGTTGTATTCCAGGACTGATGAAATGATTGCCCGGGCTCTAGCTTTATCGGCATAAAAGAGGATCGGAGGAATTTGACCAAGACCCAATTGCCTAGCGGCGAACGAAGGATTGTAGAATTCATATGAGAAAGGGGTCCGGCCTGTTCCGTTCAAACCAATCGGCAATGCGCAGGGCTTGATGCATGTTGTGAAGATGATTGTCGATAGTGCTGTGCAGAAGGGATTATCAGCTCGGAAGGAAGATGGATTTTCGAAGTTCTCCAAGACGGATTGGGAGCCGTATGGGAACCATTCTCGGTGATCGTGCTTGATACCCTTATAGAAGGCCTTGAAGAATAGAGCTAGATCATCGGCGTTCATTTTTGCGCCGTCTATCGACGCAAGAGCTTTACCAAGTATAGTGCATCGACGTTCGTTTCCATCAGAAGATGGGAAGCTCATGTTGTGCAGTTCTGGGATGTCGATGGCCTTGCGCATATGCAAGTAGAGCCAGAGTTGGAGGAACCACCATGGTCCGCCAAGGTTGCCGATGGATTTGCCGTGCCAGAGTCTCTCGGCGGCTTGGTGAAGTGAAGAATACAAGGCGCCAAGTAAATATTTGCCGATGGGCAGTATAGTGCCTCCAGCTAATAATTCTGCCAAGTTCTGAAGATTGTTTCAGGGATTGAGCTGGGCACCACAGAAAAGGAAGTGTTCGAACCACATCATCAGAAAGGCCACGTGTTCCCTGTCAGTTACTGGACCAGTGCCGTGGAAGGTGGTGATGTACTTCGCCCATCCGCCGATCTCTCTGACGGTGATCTTCTTGCTAGGAGTGATCTTGAGACTGTAGGGGCTGACAGTGGTCGATACGTCCAAATCGGCAAGCATATGAACATCCATCAGAGTTGGTGTCATCGGCCCATGACCGAAGAGGAAGGCGTTGAGCGAATCTGACCACATGTAACAGGCTGCTTCTAGCATCGGTTCATTTTTCCTCATATCGGCAAGAGAGAGTTCTAAACACTGAACAATGCCGATGGTGGTCCAGATGCCTATCTTGGCTGCTCTAACTCTGTTATACCATTCTTGCCAGCCTGGAACTGCAGAAGGCCAAGACCTGAAGCTGCCCACCCAGTTTTCTAGATTGACTGGTGATCTTTTGAAGGGCATTCTAAGAGTTTCGCTGCTGATAAACTCTATCGGATCTGGATTACCCATGGGCCCTAAGTATCGATGGGTGCTATATTCAGAGGGAATCAGCAGTTGGTTTCGTAGTGCCTAGGAACAGTGCGGGAAAAATGAATCTAGTAAGGATATGAGCAAATAATGGGGCAAGATTGATGAACAGATTTATTGATGCAAAAAGAACAGGAAATAAAAGCAGGATTTGATTATGTTTTGGTGTGGGGATTGGTTCTTATTTTACCCCAGAAGAAATCTACAGTGCTACTTGCCCTAGATTGAAAGAAATGAAGATTGAAAGAGTGAAAGGGGGAGATGAATCGTACCTCGGGGACGGCGAGGTTGGTGGCCGTGAGTGGCACCGCGGCAGCAGACGCGTTGGGATCCATGGAGTCGCCGAGGGAGAGATCGTCGGAGTCGATGCGAGAGCAGGAGAGAGAATGTGATGAAGGTGTGTTGCGCCGGCGGAAGGAGGAAGAATGAAGGAGTGGATGCCCCTATTTATAAGATGGGACATGCTACATTGAAGACGGCGCAAGAATCGGGGGGAAGTTGCAGAGACATGGGAAGTGGTGCGAAAATCGAGGAGAGCGTGGGAAATGAGGAAACAATCCGGCGCATGAAGATATCATACCCCGGCTTGGGGGGGCATGTGTTGACACCGGATTTTGGCCTGGGGCCCATTGTCAGTGTCAAGAAGAGTAGCACGTGTGCGTGAAGGAGGTGGTGGTCCATGAGGATCGTAGAAGAGAAGGAAACGTGCGCGTGCACATGTGGGTCCGAGTCCTTTTTTAGTTCTTTTTCTATTTTATTTTAGAAAAGGGGATTAACCGAGTCGTGTTGGATTCGGAGTGTGTCAGGGGTATAAATGTAGCCCCGCATTGTCTTGTAAGAACCCTAACCAATCAATCAATCAATTTCGGCGCATCGCCACCTTCTTTCTCGACGGGATTTTCGTCGATATCGGCGTCCATCGGGGCTCCGGTTTCGTCGGCTCAGATTATACTTGTTTATGCTTCCACTGTTTTATTCTTAATGAGTAAAAGATCTAAACCATGTTTGCCGATGCCGATCTGCTACTGTTTACACTTGCCGATGATGTTTTGAATATTGCATGCCTTGCCGATGCTTATTGATGCTGATCTCAAATACGTGCAATTTATTATCCTTTTTTTTCGTGCAAGTAATTGTCAATTGCGAACATGCCGATTCGTTTCTAGCCGACAGCCGAGTACTTTTATTTATTATTTTTAATTATTCTCATATCGGCTGCGGTTACGCATCGGCCTGTCCGGGGCCGATAGCCCAGGGATTTTACACGCTTTTCTTGTCTTTGTCGATTTGCAGGGAAAATCGACTGGCACGCTCTGGAATTCACTGCGTTCCAAGTTTTGGTCCTGAACAGAGTCAAGCAAATCTCTCAGGCCACGTGTGTGAGGCAGAAGAAGTCAAATTTTGCGTCAACAACTTTCCACCTTTAATCAGTCTGCTAATCCGGTTTTGCTGAGTTGGACTGAGATTCGGTGGTTTAGTGACACCTGGTATATGACGTGGCAAAGGAAAATACAGCCCACTCTACCCCCTCCGGTATCCCAAGCTGACCCGTATCCACTCCGTCGCGCAAGGCGCGCCTCCGCCGCCTGCCCCTCGTGCACCGCCGCTCAGCCCGCTCAGCACGCCACACCGCCCTGCGCAGGGCATCACCGCCTCCACCCACGCATCCCTTTCCCGTTCTTCTATTGCCGGTGAGGGCTAGGTGACGGCGGCGGCGGCTGGTGATTGAGATGAGCACGAGCTCTTGGTGATTGAGATGAGGACGGCAGCGGCTGGTGAATGAGATTGAGATGGGCACGACGAGTTTATGATCTGCTACTGTAAGAAGAAAGCGGCAAGATGAATTTGATAGAGCTCCAATGCTCGGGTAAGCATGCATGCGCCTGAAAATTACTTTGAATTGCTTGGTTCCTGTCATGATTTAAGTCGATTTTTGTGTGTGATTTAGGAATGTCGATGCAACCTGTACCATTGGCAGATAGGGGCTGATCACATTACTCAAATGGCCAGAATAAGGCATCGGTTAGACATGAAAATTGCACTGAAGAAACAGGGGCAGAAGAACATCCACGACTGGCTTTTTGTTTGGATTTGTACTTGTAGCAGTATTGAACTGATCATGTCCTACAAATGTTGTGAGATCAGTTCATATGAGTGTCGCAATATACCAAAATTGTGAATCAATGATAAGCAGATTTGGCATAAATTGTCATGAGTTCAATTGACACTTCTATAGTGCTTATTCGAAAGGTACAACATCCTGTTGAACTTAAGGATTTTAGGCCAATTAGCCTCTGCAATGTCATTTATAAGATCGTATCCAAATGCATGGTTAATCGTCTAAGGCCCCTGTTGCAAGATATTATATCTCCTAACCAGAGCGCTTTTATCCCGGGGAGGTTAATTACTGACAATGCTTTGTTGGCTTTTGAGTGCATTCATACCATCCAGCAGAACAAGAAGGCTGATGATAACTTTTGTGCGTATCAGTTGGATTTGTCGAAGGCGTATGACCGTGTGGATTGGTTCTTTCTAAAAAGAGTTTTGGAGCAATTGGGCTTTCACAGTACATGGGTTCAGTGGGTGATGGAGTGCGTTTCCACTGTCCGATATGCAGTATGCTTCAATGGTGTTCGCTTGGACACCTTCCAACCTACATGCGGCCTGCGCCAAGGTGATCCTCTTTCGCCTTATCTCTTTCTGTTGGTGGCTGATGCTCTATCTTTGTTGATGCACAAAGCAGTGGCAGCACATACAATCTCTCCTGTCAAGGTGTCGAGGAGGGCGTCGGGTATTTCACATCTGTTATTTGCAGACGATAGCTTGCTATTCATGAAGGCGAATGTGGCAGAGGCTGAATATGTGAAACAGGTCCTGGATGATTTCTGCAAATATACGGGACAGCTAGTCAACCAAGCAAAGTGCTCCTTGCTCTTCACAGAGACGTGCAACCCGGTGATCATCGCCAGTGTGGCAGGGGTTCTGGGCACAACCCAAACTGCATTTGAGCCAAAGTACTTGGGATTGCCGACACCCAATGGAAGAATGAAAGCGGAGCGATTTCAACCAATCCGTGAAAGACTGGGCAAACGCATGCAGCTGTATATGGAGCGGGATATGTCTATGGGAGCAAAGGAGGTCCTCATTAAATCAGTGGCTCAGGCCATCCCAACCTATATCATGAGTGTGTTCAGGTTGCAGGATGGGGTTTGCGAGGAGCTTGAACAAATCATTAGGAATTTCTTGTGGGGGTCTAAGAACGGCAGAAGGAAAACACATTGGCTCGCTTGGAGTAATTTTGTCAGCGCGAAAGGACATGGGGGCATGGGTTTCAGAGATCTCAAACTCTTTAACCAAGCCCTCCTTGCCAGGCAAGCTTGGAGATTAGTTGATACCCCTGAGAGTTTGTGTGCGCGGGTTTTGAAAGCAAAATACTACCTAATGGGGACATTTTGGATACTGTATTCCCGGCAAATGCATCTCCGACCTGGCGTGCGATTGAATATGGGCTGCAGCTGTTGAAGAAAGGGCTTATTTGGCGGGTCGGGAACGGCCAGAGCATCAACATAAGAAGACACAACTGGTTGCCAAGGCAGTCGTGTTTGGGCATCACTGGCACGCGCAGGCCATGCCGTGTGAGACGGGTGGCGCAGCTCATGGACGAGGTGACAAAGTCATGGAACTGGAGACTGATTGACCGGGTCTTTTACCCCCATGACGCGGCCATTATCAAAGGGATTAAGATCCCAGCAGGCGATTATCAAGATGTCCTAGCCTGGCATTATGAAAAATCAGGGATTTTCACAGTTAGGAGTGCCTATCGTCTTGCTCTGCAGGAGAGGAACCAGGAGGTTATGCCACCAAGCTCTAGTTCCAACCCAATGGGTGATCGACCTCTGTGGAAACGCGTCTGGCAGTTGCAGGTTCCTCAGAAGGTGAGGATTTTTATCTGGCGACTTATAAAGGAAGGCCTTGCTACAAAACTGAACAAATGGAAGAGGACCTTGGAAACTACTAGTATCTGTGCCATTTGTGGTCTGGAACCCGAATCAGGTTACCACGCCGTTGTTAGATGCCCACATGCTAAAAATCTTCGCGATGCTTTGCGTGAAGTATGGTGCTTGCCAGCTGAAGAAGCTCTCGGCAATACTGGTCCAGATTGGTTGCTTCTGCTGCTAGCGAATCTTGATCCTGAGGTATGTGCTCGTATGGCTCTAATGATGTGGAGAGCATGGTTCGTGCGTAATGAATTGGTGCATAAGGGGAAGTGGTTGCCCATTAGCTTGTCAGTACAATTCTTACGTTCATATGAATCTTTACTGTTGGCTGTCCGGCAACCGGGAGACTGCATTGATGCGAAAGGAAAACAGAGCATTCTATCTACTGCAGAAGTGAAGTGTCAGGCCAGGGAGAAGAGGAGCGCAAATGCTGTGGCTCTGAAGTGGGCACCTCCGCCACTGGGATGGTGTAAAGTGAACGTGGATGGTGCGTTCGCCCTCGGATCATCAACGGCGGGCATTGGAGTGGTCATTAGGAACGAGATGGGCCAAGTTGTGCTGTCCGCATGGCGGGCTATTTTTGATGCTGAACCGGCTGAGGAGGTGGAGGCCAGAGCTTGCCTAGAAGGTGTTCGTTTAGCGTCGGAGTGGTGTCGTCAGAAGATCATTGTTGAGACCGATTGCCAAAATGTTGTGGCTTCGCTGAACAATGCTCTTCCTGAGAAGTCGTCTTTTGTTTTCCTTTGTAGTGACATTAGAAGTAGTAGTTTGAACTTGCCTGATGTGATTTTCCAGGCTGTGAAGAGAGAGCGGAATGTGATCGCTCATGAACTCTCACAACTAGCCAAGCGTAACGTCCATACGGCTGTGTGGCGTGAGCGGGTGCCGCGTTGTGTAGAGGCACTGGTTGCCCAGGATTGTAATCCTCTACCTGTGTAATCAATAAAGCTCTCTTTTCCTCGCAAAAAAAAAAAAATTGACAAAACAAGAGGCAACACGAATTATTCCCTAATTGAAATCACAATCAGGAAGGAAGGCACGAATCCTCAACGTAGTCGCCGATCAATTCTGCCTGCTTGCGATTCAACTCCCTCGATGGATCGGCATGCCCAGCCACCTTTGAGGGAACGGGCAAGGGGCGAACGGGAGGGAGAAGAGATGGCGCAAGTCGATCACAGATCGGGAGCGGGTTAAGTGGGCCACGTTTTTTGCCATGTCATACATGCCAGGTGTCACAAAACTGCCTAATCTCTGTCCAGCTCAGCGAAACCGGATTTGCAGATTGATTAAAGGTGAATAGTGATCTGGTTTCACAAACCGGAGGGGTTAACTAAACCAAATCAAACATTAGGGGGTTATCTGAACTCCGGTCATACATGAGGGGAGTAATTTGGACTTTATCCTTCTGAAAATCCGCCTCTACTTTTCGCTGCCTGTAGTAACAAAATTCCCTCCTGTGGGCGGGAAGTTTTCGGTGCCACAAAAATCCCCTGTCACCAATTGGTCGAACCACCCCTCCCACGGTTTGGTGGGACCCATGGATATAGCACTGTGGATGCGATCCCAGCCGTCGTCGTCTCTTTTGATCCGCCCGTTCATCGCCGGCACCCACAGATCGACGAGCCCATCACCGCCCTCCGCAGCGCCATATAAATAGCCTACGTTGACAGCCATTGCAGAGCACAAAAGATGTTTGGCATGCCTCACCCCACCTACCACAAAGAAGCGGCCATGGACTTTACCACCGGCACCGGAGATGGCAGCAAGCCGAAGAAGGGAACCGCCGGCGGCCCCAGGAAGAAGACGGTTCCTCGATCCATCAGCACTGACCTCCAGTTGCCAGTCAGCCACATTGACCGGCCCTGGGCCGGTGCAAACGGTGCAGCCGCACCGGGCCACCAAAAACCAGGGGGCCCCGATCTGGACATATATGAGGTATATTAGACAACCTGGCCCAATAGTCTATTCGACTGTTTCCATTCAGAATTCTAGGCTCCAGCCAAGCTATAAACAAAAAAGGCCGAAGCCCACTGGCCACTGTCCATCAGGCGTTGTTTCGCTTGGACTTTGCATAACAATCTGAACGACTGAACAGAAGACGATTCGTCTCTCCTCAAAAAAAAAAAGAAGAAGAAGACGATTCGTCGCTTCATCTCCTAACGACTGTCCACCTCCTGAACATCGCCTGAGGACGGCTCGCCTACCGCTCCTGCTGCTGACGATTGCCTTGCCTCATCGTCAATTCACCATTGCTCGCGCTTCATCCATTCGACGACTCAAAGACTACGGTTGATCGCCGCCGCCGATCCGTTTCTCGCCCTTCATCTCTCAAGGTTAGAAATCCCTATCCCTAAATTCGATTGTAATGTTCTTGCCTGTTCAATGTGATTGGATTAAACAAGTTTCATTCCTTGATGGTTTCTTTTCCATTTTTAGGATGAGAAAGCATGCGTCCGGCAGTAAGAAAAGGAGAAAAAAGAAACATATGGAGGAGATCAATGAATCACAAAGGAACCTTCAAGGAACAATAAGGAGTGGGCGATAGTTGTTGGTGAGCAACGAGCTGATGGGCCTTCACAAGGAAATAACGACATCAACGAGAATGGTGATAATGTAAGTGATCGTGAGAATTCACTTTTTATGAACAACCATTTTTCTCTATCGATATTTATGATCCTAGAAACTAGGATAATCTTGATAACAAAGCAAGGGATGTATTAGTAAAAAAGGGACCTATAAGAGAAAAGAACCACGTATTCCATTTGGATGACAGCATGAGACGTTTTTCATATTATGCGTAGTATTCCAAAAAAAATGAAGAAGGGAGAGGTACACGACAGAAAATGGTGAGTTTATTGCAAGCATATTGATAAGGGTTTTGCTTCTGTTGCAAGCATATTTTGTATTTACGCTCAATAGGGGCCTCCATTTTTCATCTCGCACCGGGCCACCAAATTCTCAGGGCCGGCCCTGCATTGACCACTACCTCAAGACGGGCCGCTACGCCCTTGTCTTCCCCGCCTCCGTCCTCGAGTACCTCGTTGCATTGGGGATAATGCATTTTTTTTGCTTTGTACTTTAAAACCATTTTACACTTCAATATAATATAATAATCTGCAGTGGATATTCCCCTCCAGTTCCTTTAAAAAAAGTAAAAATAAAATAAAGATTACATCCTATTCTGGAAAGAGGAGTAACTGAGAGATCATTTTGCATGTTTGTGTGTGTGAGTGTGTGTGTAGTAAACAGTTTCTATTCCCACACTGACAGTAGTTTGCTTCCCTGTAGGCAGAGGCCAAGGTGGACAACGCCTAGACAGCGCCCTCCTCTCGGTGGCCTGCTTCCTAGAGCCGAAGGTTTGGACTTGTCAGTGGCATCGAAAGGATATCTTCTTCGTAAATCTTTTCTTCAAAACTATCTTCTTCGTACTTGAAAACAAAAGGAAAAAACATATTTTCTTTGCAATAGATAGCAGGCAAGAAGTATTCTTAATAAACAAACAAATCTCACAATATCTCTAGAAATACATTATTTACTTACAAACTTTCACTTGTGTGAGCAAACAAATTCTGAAAATCCGCCTCTACTTTTCGCTGCCTGTAGTAAAAAACTTCCCTCCTGTGGGCGGGAAGTTTTCGGCGCCGCCAAAATCCCCTGTCACCAGATTGGTTGAACCACCCCTTCCACGGTTCAGCGGGATCCATGGATATATATAGCACTGTGGGCGTGATCCCAGCCGTCGTCGTCCCTTTTGATGTGGCCGTTCATCTCCGGCACCCACAGATCGACGGGCCCATCACCGTGCTAAGCAGCTCAGTATAAATAGCCGACATCGGCAGCCATTGCAGAGCACAAAAGCTGTTTGGCATCCCTCACCCCACCTACCACAAAGAAGCGGCCATGGACTCCACCAACGGCACTGGAGCTGGCGGCAAGCCGAAGAAATGAGCCGCTGGTGGCCCCAGGAAGAAGGGGATTCCTCGCTCCATCAGGACCGACCTCGAGTTGCCAGTCGGCCATATTGGCTGCTAGCTCAAGAAGGGCCGCTACGCCCCTGTCTACCGTGCCTCCGTCCTTGAGTACCTCGCTGCAATGGTGACCAAGCCTTTTTTTTTTTTTTTGCTTCGCTTTGTACTTTAAAATCTTTTTACACTTCAGTATAATATAATCTGCAGGGAATCTTCCCCTTCAGTTCCTTCAGAAAAATAATAACATAAATAAATAAAGGGTTACTTCCAATTCAGCAATGAAAGAGGAGTAACTAAGAGATCATTTTGCACGTGTGGGTGAGTGTGTGTGTGTGTGTGTGTGTGTGTGTGTGTGTGTGTGTGTGTGTGTAGTAAACAATTTCTATTCCCCCTCTCATGGTAATTTGCTGCCCTGTAGGCAGAGGCCAAGGTAGACGACGCCTAGACAGCGCCCAGCTCACGGTGACCAGCTTCCTAGAGCGGAAGGTTTCAACTTTTCAGTGGCATTTTGAAAGCATATCTTCTTCATACTTGAAAACAAAAGAAAAAAACATATTTTCTTTGCAATAGATAGCAGGCAAGAAGTGTTCTTAATAAACAAAAAAAATCTCACAATATCGAGCAGTCATCGTCTCTATTGAGTATTGATCTGGACGTTCGTCGCCAGCACCCACAGATCGATGGGCCCATCACCGTCCTCCGCAGTGCCAAATAAATAGACGACGTCGGCAGCCATTGCAGAGCACAAAAGCTGTTTGGCATTCCTCACCCCACCTACCACAAAGAAGGGGCCATGGACTCAACCACCGGCACCGGAGTTGGATGCAAGCCGAAGAAGGGAGCCGCTGGTGGCCCCTGGAAGAAGACGGTTCCTCGCTCCATCAGGGTCGACCTCCAGTTTCCAGTCGGCCATATTGATCACTACCTCAAGAAGGGCCGCTACGCCCCTGTCTACCTCGCCTCCGTCCTCGAGTACCTGCTCTGCTGCGGTAAAATTCCCTTCAATAAACTCTTTGCTTCGCTCTGTATTTTAAACTCTTTTTACACTTCAGTGTATTATAATCTGCTGGGGATCTTCCCCTCCAGTTCCTTTCAAAAAAAATGGACACGTCCAATTCAGCATTGAAAGAGTAACCGACACATCAATTCACACACATTTGTGTGTGAGTGTGTGTGTAGTAAACAGTTTGTATTGCCACACTCAGTAGTAGTTTTCTGCCCTGTAGGCAGAGGCCAAGGTGGACGACGCCAAGACTGCGCCCTCCTCCCGGTGGCGGTTTCCTAGAGCTGAAGGTGAGGACTTGTCAGTGGCATGGAATGGATATCTTCTTCATACTTTTTTTTCTTCAAAACTCTCTTCTTCATACTTGAAAACCCAAAAAAAGCAAACATATTTTCTTTGCAATAGATAGCGGCAATAAGTATTCTTAATAAACAAAACAATCCAACAGTATCTCTAGGAGTACATTAATTACTTACAAACTTTCACTGGTGTGAGCAAACAAATTCTGAAAACCGCTTCTAGTTTTCGCTGCCTGTAGACAAAAAATTCCCTCCTGTGGGCGGGAACTTTTTGGCGCCACCAAAATCCTTTGTCATCTGATTGGTCAAACCACCCCTCCCACGGATCAGCGGGCGATAGCACTGTATTGACAATGCACTCGAGCATCCTCTCATGTATCCTTAGCCGAGGAAGCTGCTGCTATTGCTGGTGCTGGTTTTGGGCCGGCGATAGATGGCTCGAGCATGAGCACCTCAACCGGAGCTAGCAAGCAAGGTGCCACCAGAGAAGAGAAATAAGGGATGGATTTGAGCAGCCAATTTAAACGTGCGTGCGTGCGTGCGTGGGTGCACACGTCTACTGAGGTCCCATGGAGGTTTCTTCGCGACCGCTTCGGCAAGGAAACCTAGAAGCTAAAGTGGGAGAATCTGAAGGTCGGCAACCGCAACCAAAGCCTCCTCCACCGCCACAACCTTGACAACCTCGAGGCCGTCGAGGTTGTGGCGTCGGCGGAGGCTGAAGTCGTTAAGGACGACATTGACCTCAAGGTTGCGGTTGCTGACCGTCAGGTTCTCCTGATCGCTGGCTTTCTTGAGCAGCATGGCGCGGCGCTTCCACAACGCCACCTCCCACTTCTGCTTGTTGATGATCCACTGGAGCTTCACCATTGCCGGCCAGAACCTTAGCTACGCCGATAAAGGTTTTTGTTTTTCTCTTGTTTTGGTTGGTGTGTCAAGGGCCGGTGAAGGAGAAAGGTCCGTTTTATTTGCTGGTCGGGGTGCTCTACATGGAATTGAGTTAATACACCGTATGGAAAGGAGTAAGTATTCCGGGATATCAAATGATCGCAAAATGATTGTGCATTTTTCCATGGCTGGGACACGGCTTACATAGCTATCAACAGCTTACTTGACCACTTCGTATATATACACAAAATGATCAAGCCACATTAACGTACGTGTCAAAATTAGTGTTACATGCATGCATAAACCATCTATGTCCAACAAAAAGAGGGGACATCGAATCACGAGATTAGTGTTACATGCATGCATAAACCATCTATGTGCCTGAAGGAGCATAGCAGGAGTTTGCTAGATTTCATATATGTTCTGAAGGCTCGGGTATATATTCTGATGCATATATGAAGGAGCTTAATTAGCAGGAGTTTGCTAGATTTTTTTTTTATTTCTTGTAACAGGGAGCACATGATCGTGCTAAACAGATGTCCAGGTCTAGGTTCTCGGGTGTGTAGCAGCATGTAGCCTCGTAGCCAGTTCTGAAAGCCATGGAACTTTATTGTACTCCTACTGGATATAATAACGAATGAAAGCCCCGATTTTTCTTTTAAAAAACTTTGTGCCTATATGATCACGAGACATGCATGATTCAGTATATGTATCATGACCATGAGACATGCATGATTCAGTATATGTATCGTGATCATATAGGCACAAAGTTTTTTTTTAAAAAGAAATCGGAGTTGAGTTTTGATGTGTGCCGTGGCCTTCATCCTCTTTAATTTGGAGTGATTTTTATACCTTTATCCTTTGCTTTGAAATTTGGGGTGTTGCGTTCGGACGTGTAAAGCAGGTAATGTTCAACTGGGTCGACATAACTTTTAGTTATCAGTAGCATTTTAGTTCGCTTTGTCAGTGTTGTTGTAAACTTTGGTACAAACAAAACTGATTTGTCGCATGTCTAACAAACTTTTGATTCCTGGCTTGCAAGTTGTACATTGCAGGTGCTTTTTGAAATTTCTCGAAGCGTGCGTGCCGGCCGTGGTTGAGTTTGTTCATGTGAAGATTGTGTACATAACGTTCAACGTCCATGAGATAACTTTTAGTTCAGTGGCGTTTTAGCTTTTTTGCATCAGTTTTGTTGTAAAATTTGACGCAAAAAGAACTGATTTTGTCTCAGGCCTAACAAACTTTCGTTTCGTGGCTTGCAAGTTGTTAGTTGCAGTTGCTTTCTGGAATTCCTATGAGCGGCGAAGATGGTTGTCGAGTGTTCACGCAAGCAGACTAAAAACATCAGGTAAAGTTTGCTTAGTTACTGTGCTTGATGCATCATTCTGCGACATAATCCTCTTATGCATATGCGTCCGATGGGAAGGAGATGCGTTTATTGCTGTCCAGTTTGTTACCTTTGGTACCAACACAACAACAACAACAACAACAACAACAAATCCTTTTTATCCCAAGCATGTTGGGGTAGGCTAAAGATGAAACCTGCAGGATCCACAAAAGAGGTAAAACCAACAACAGATGCAAACCAACCAACAACGAAGAACATAAATTAGGGTTTAGGAGGCATCTAGATTAGTTCTCCTCCCACCTTTAGTACCACTAGGTCATAGGTGGCGGTAAGATGAGTATGACGGTCGGTGCGTAGCTGAAATTGTATTATCTAATCGATGGTATCTTCATTTGTTGTGGCAGGGCGACAAGTTTCCCAATGCGAGCCACATGGCAATGACAAACACTTTTTCCTGCTAGTGTCTTTCGACCCATCTGTCTCATCTACTGCCCCGTTTGCGCGCTACCTTCTTCGTCTACCCCCCGTCCAAAAAAAACATGAGAACCAAAATAAATAAAAAGAAAAATTGTAATGAGTACAGAAACGGGGCATTTCGCCGTAGACGATGACTATGAAGGGGTTGTAGTCGGCGAGGCAGCATTGCTGTAGCTCAATACGTCATGACACCCACACTGCATTTTACGTGAGCACTATATCTCAAGGTAGAGCACGAGACTTGCTGCCCAGATTACATATCTCGACTGGAGAACACTGTCCGAGGGAGGCTGGTGACTGACGCTCGACGGCGATGTGGAGCACCAGGCGGCGGATTTTCGCAGACCCGGTCGAGAAGGTCACCCGACGCTCTGCTCCATGAGTACCCTCTCGCTCACCCAGTTAGTTTGCTGCCATCTGAGTTACGGATTTTCATGAAGTTGTGTTAAAACCATTTTAGAAAATATGAATTTTGTTCGTCAAAATACCCGAAATATGTGTGCTAGACATATCCTCCTGTAAATATCATTCGCCTGGTGGGGAACACGCGGCGTTGAGAAGGTATGGCTGCACCTCCCCAGCATCCAGTATCGCCTCCATGTCCTTCACCTTAACAACATTGTGCTTAGACGACCTCCTGACCTGCACCCAACACAAGTGTCAGATTATTGGCCGGCTAACTGCTAGGTTAATCATCATTACCTCGTAACAATGTCCTCAAGATCTCTACTATGGCCGCCGCTCCTCGTGGCACGGCTGGTGCCCAGGTTCTCGGGGCATTCCTCGAAGAAGTTGGCCTTCACTGGAAGATGCAGTCACACCAGCGGGGCGCACTCAGCATCTCGGCGGATCAAATCCTTCAAGACAGTCATCTTCGTCGTTGACCTGTCTTTCTGCCTCAGAGAAATGCCCGATCAATCAACAGGAAGCTGCATGCTTAAACGCGAGGCATCCTATACCTATATATGGACTTCCCCGGGTAAGTGTCCGTCCCTGGGCAGCCGGCTGCAGAGCGGGAGGCCGATGACCATAGAAAAGATACAACTGCCGGCGGAGGACAGCCGTTTTGGACTAGTACCCTCACATTTTGAGACGACCTGTCCCACCAGTGTAGTAGCTAGGCACCTCAAAGCGTATGCGCTGTAACATGATCGTTCCGTACAAAGAAGGCCCTAAATAAATTCAGTACACACTACGTGCTGTACTTTGCCATTGTCGACCGCCGTGTGTGTGTGTGTGTGTCATCACACTTCGAAGGGAGAAATGGTGCATGGACCAATAGACCAGGTGCACGTATGATAATTAGGAGACGAAAGTTCTATGGTCGATTGTTAGTTGGACTCATCACATATTCCGACCCATGACCCTGTCCTGTTTTGTATCCTCCAGTTGGATGAGCTGCTGCAGTGACGCTGCTGAAGATCCATGGTGAAGCTGATGGAGATCCTGCAAGCGGCGGGTAGGCCTGCCACCTGGGCGAAGTTGACGGCCGGAAACCCTCCGACCAGGCTCAATGCATCCGTCAAGTTCGGTCCCGAAGTAGGCTCGAAATATATGTTCCATGACCACACGCCGCAACATAACAAAGCATCATGCATGTCTAGTAGACAGATGGGACCAAGGCAGAGAGAAATGGCCTGTAGTACCTTGCATCCAAGGGAGCAGAAGCGGCATTCCTTCTTGAGGAGAGCCCTGTTGCAGTGCTCACACCTATGCTCCCCGGCCTTCCCCTTCCCCTCCATGGGTCGCTGGTTCAGAAACACGACCACACCGTTTTGAGGGTAGCGCACTTCCCCGGCATCCAGTAGCACCTCCATATCCTTCACCTTGACAACATTGTGCTTAGATGACCTCCATCCTGACCTGCACCGAACACATGTGTCAGATTATTGGCTGCTAGCTAGGTTAATCATCATTACCTCTAAACAATGTCCTCAATACTAATCCCCACATATTAAGCAGCGAGGGTGGTGCCGTATGTGTGTTAGACATATCCGAAGAAGTTTTAGTGTTTTTCATATTTTCTAAGTTTATTTTTTTCAGGTTATAAGTTTGGTCGAGGGGAGTACGCATGACAAAACCTCCTCACATATATTTCTATCTTAAATCATTACATGTTGTTTTTGCAGGACGGGAGATCTGATGCCCAAGCCTTTTTACATCATTACATGTTCGCGGAGACAGCATACTGCCCCAGACCATGGTCTATGTCCTCAGCGGTAGGCACAGTGCCAACTCCACTGTCGTTGTCCATGGTGGCCGCGACCATCTCCAAGAGGACGCTACCACCACAACACGAGCGACGTCCGCTGGCTCCATCCCAAGCGGAGGAACCATAGGTGACACAGATGCAGCTTCAGCACTGACATGCATGATGGCGGTGGCAAGCTCGGGGGCCACCATCTCCAAGAGGACGCTGCCAAAGCTGTGCTCCCCGCCATCCATTTAAGGGCCCGTTTGGATGCCGTCCAAACTGCGCCACGCCAAATGTCTGTGCTCGCAGTTCAGTTTTTTACACCACAACCCGCCGAATGTCTGGTGAACAAATCGGCCACCACAAGTTCGGCATCGCGCGGCAGTGGCGTGCGTTGGCATGGCGTGTACCAAACAGGCCCTAAATAGGTGATCGCAGGCGCAGCGCCTGAGGAGGAGATCGTGGATGATAAAGAGGTCGATGTGGGCGTGGTTGGCAATGGTGAGTTTCACCTCTCAGGTTCCATGGCTGGATCGGAAACCCTACTAATGCAGCTGAAGAATGGATTTATTTTCCTCTCTCTTGTTAGTTGGTGTGAGGAGGACGAGGGAAAGGGGCTCCATTTTATAGCCGGCCTGGAGGATGAATGTAGAAAAGATCTATGGCTCAAAATTAGAAATGTGTTAGGTGTGAGATATCTCATATATACTAAAATGATGTCAATGGGACTGTTTAGAACGGTTTCACAAAAAATGTCACCTTTTTGGGGTCTCTTAAATCCTAACATTCCGAGAAATGGCAGAATGTGGCTCCACCACTGTAGCATCCTGCTTCCCGAGGCCGGGCCCGCACACCTGGCAGCTCTCATGAGCTCAAGAATTGCCTCACAGACCAACACGTCTTTTCTGCGCACTTTGGCCTCACTCGTGCGCACCCAGGAAGACTTTCCGGACGGCCACCCATCCCGAAATTGCTCCAGGCCAAGGACACTTAACCTCGGAGTTCTTTCGAGATGAGCTTCCGGAAAAGAAGTTGCAACTTGTTGATACCAGTATTCTATGAATCCTATTAAGCCGTGGGCCAGGATGTCACAACCACCGGCAGCAAAACATTGCGTTAGCCACCTGTTCATCACCATCGTATGCGGAGGTCCCATCGGTGGCTTATGTGTCATAGACACAAACGAAGCTTTGACTGGAAGCAGCGCTGCTGTGGCTTGGGAGGTCGGGAACTTGATGTGGGCGATGACCCTCTTATGCATATCTAGCACTGACATGACAGCGGTAGCGAGCTCAGGGAAGAAGTCGCTGAAGTTCCTACGATGGCCGAGGCTGAAGCGTTGAGTTCGGAGGTCAACGTTAAACATGAAATTTCAGGAATTTCAAAAATTTTGATGAATAAAATTTGGGTTGTGAAGGATTTCATATATAAATAGGACAATTTGGAGTTGTGAAGGTGGTCAAAGATGGAATTTTGTTGGTTCTGTTCATTTCGACTCTATTTTGATGAGCTTCTCAAGGTGGCTCCTGCTCTACCATCAGGTGCTTCTTGCGGTTGGAGAGGTCCTTCATGCGAAGCTCCAGCCCCGCCTAGACGTCGGCGGCGAGATCGTTGGGCAGGCTATTGAGGTTCCACAGGTGCCTGAGGGAGAGCTCGTTGACGAGCTTCTAGTCGCGGCGCGGTTGGCGAGCTTCATTTTGCTGACCTCCTTGTGCAATGTCTCGATGCGCTTGCAAAGCAAGCCCTCCTGGTACAGCTTTTCCACGGACGAGTCAGACGCGTGCACATATGCACGTACCTTTGTAGGATTTCCGTTGCCACCGATTCCAGCAGCGAGATCGCTGGTGGATCTGTCTCGCTGACGTACACCATCACGGCCACACTGGGACGTGCCATATCGTGGAAAGATTGCACCCCCTCTGCATGCAGCAGGGTGCGACGACACTTCTGGAACATCTACAGCGGCGACTTCCTGTCGCCGACCCACTGGAGCTTAACCTTCTCTCACGACGAGCCATGCTGAACAAGAAACCATACTTAATTACTGTACAGTCTAAAGAATGGTGTTTCTCTCTTGGTTGGTGTGTGAAGGACGGAGGGGCTCAATTTCTAGCTGGCCTGGACGATCAAAATGGGAAGGTGTTAGGGGTTAGATATCAGAGTTTAGCACAAAATGATTTTATGCGAATCAGTAAAGATTTCTTTCCTGTCTGTGACTCTGCTAACACTGGATACGCGTATCAACATTTCTAGGGTGTGTCAGGAACAAAATGCTCATATGTTAAGCAGCCTCAGGCTACTGGCTGTTGATCCCCAAATAAAGCAGCGAGGGTGGCGCCGTATATCTGTGTTAGACATATCCAAAGAAGTTTTCGTGTTTTTCATATTTTCTCACAATAATGTTTTCAGGAGGTTTTAATAAAGTTTGGTTGAGGGGAGTACTGATGACAAAACATCCTCACATATGTTTCTTTCTTAAATCATTCACGTGCCTGTGCAGGAAGACGTCTGCGAGTGAGATAACACATCACAACGGCCAAATGGACTCCACACCCCGATCACAGCTCACCGCGCATATGGCAGTTGCCAATCATATTTCTTTCCTCTTCTCCAATCAGGCGCAGCACTTAAGGCTCGATGCCAAATCAGTGAGTAGAAGAACTTGAGAACCATGTCCGATGGTTGCTTTGGATTCCGCCGGCGAGAATCCGGGGGCGGTTCCCTCATCCCGTGAAGCCCGCGTAATGGCAGAGGTAGATCAGAGCTTTTTGTGTAGGTCTATTCTGTGTTTCCACAGTAGAAACTTGAGAATTCTTATTTCCGATGGGCTTCCTCGAATTCCCCTTCCATCTTCAGTCCTGCGACGAAATGACCCTCGTCATCTCGTCTGTGACTCATCTTTTAAGAGGGAGCTCCAAGGAGTTAATTTTTGACATGGCCTGTGGTTCCGGCATTGGCATTGCTTTGAGCTGGTGGCCCGACAAGCTCCTGTCGCGGCTTGGTAAAAGCTGTTGTAACCACAAGTGGCGCCTCCTGCGCGATGCAGGAGGTCGTGGAGGATGGAGATGTCGATGCGGGAGTGGTTGGTTGGCAATGGCGAGCTTCACCCTCTCAGGTTTCACGGCTGGATAGGAAACACTACCAATGCATCTAAAGAATGGATTTTTTTTCACTCTCTTAGTTGGTGTGAGGAGGACGAGAGAGAGGGGTTCCATTTTATAGCCGGCCTGACAGATCAATGTAGAAAACATATATGGCTCAAAAGTGGAGGACTGAATTCATGCCACCATCGGCTGTTCGTAGGTATACAGAATAGATCCGAAGAGATTTTACGATTTTTCATTTTTTTTGACTCGTGTTTGTTAGGGTTTTTTTAATTAGCTGGGAGGGAGCATTTGCGACAAAAATTATGCTTTTGGTTACTGGATACTTGTAGCATGATAATCTAGAGGATAAACAAAATTCTATTGACAATAGGTAGTCTGACCTGACCATTTTTTTTGGATTTCTGACCTGACCATTGATACAAGCATAAATTAATCAAATAAAACAAAACATAATTGGGTCAGGCACATCACGACGAAGGATAAATCTTACTTTTGCAGGCTGGGAGATCTTATGCTCAAGCCTTTTTACACCATTACATGTTCTCGGAGAGAGCATATACTCCTTCAGAACACGGTCCATGTCCTCAGCGGTAGGCACAGTGCCGCTGCCACTCCCGTCGCCCATGGTTGCTGTGACCATCTCCAAGAGGACGCTCGGGCGCAACCATGCCCACACCAGCAATGGCAGCAGCATGAGACTTACTAGCCGCCACGAGCGGGTTACCCACCACTACCACAGGTGGTGCAGGCTCACTGGCTGGCGGCAGCGGGTTAGCCATTATTAATTCACCTGTGACACATATGAGTACACCTCCGATTTTGGTGTGAAATGAACCAAATCCATTGTAGAGAAGAATGCACTATAAAAGATAAAGAGAGTTTTATGATACCCTATACTACTACTATTATACTGGTGATATCACGAAGGAAACTACGGTCATTTTGGTCCTATCAGTCGGGTTTTTCTCGCACCACCATCTAATAAAATCCTTGTGCCACCATGCTCCTTCCACAAACTCGTCCTGCTGCCACCAACAACCTCGCCACCTTGTGCCACCCCCAATTATCCCCTATGCGGCCGCCGTTTTCACGCCGCCGTTTTATTTGTTTTTCCTAGAATAATTTATTATTATTGATACCACTCAAGAATATTAGTAGCACTAAGGTTGAGAGAAACTAATCTGGATCATTGAATCCGTGATACCACCAGTATAATATTAGTAGTAAGGGGCACTGCAAAACTCATCAAGATAAAACATAAGCTGCATAGAACATGCGGAATACCACTACATCATGACCAACTTGTGCCCACACTCTACATTTCGCCAAACCTTCATCGACAGATATAAAATAAATCATGCTTGTCAAAGCATTAGGTGTGCATAAAGCTCAAGACCTTGACAACCGGCCGCACAAGCAGCGCATCAGCCACCACTGGCAGCAGAACAAGCGGAGGCACCACGGCCAGCAGAAGAAGCTGCAGCGGCACCATGCATTGCAAGTGGAGGAATCATAGGTGGCTCCTGTCCTGTGTCACCAACACAGATACAGCTTTGGCCGCCGCCACCTCTGGGGCTTGGGAGGAGCTTGAAACATGACAACACGCGTCATCAGCACCAACATGACGGCGGCGGCAAGCTCGGGAGAGTGGTCGTCGAGGTTGTGGCAGCAGCGGAGGCTGAAGTCATTGAGAACGATGTTAACCTCGCTATTGCGGTTGCCAGCCATCAAATTCTCTAGCTTGTTGGTCTCCTTGCCGATGCACTCCAGCAGAAATGCCTCGGAATCCAAGCTGCCTCTGCTGGATTCAGGCAGATCACAATCTTTGCATGATCTCCCTGGCCTTGGCATCCTCCGGCGCAAATGGAAAGGTAGAGGCTGGCTCGGCATCTCTGGGGCCGATGTACACCACGGTGGCCACCGGGACGTCGCACAGCGTGCAAAAAGCTCGCTGGCTTTCTGGAGCAGCACTTGTGGAACGCTGCCTCTTGCTTTTCCTTGTTCACGATCCACTGGAGCTTCACATGAACCATTGCTGGGAACCCTAACTACTGCACAGCACTAAAGAATGTGTTTTTTTATTTGTCTATATCTTCTTTGGCCTGGTGTGGTGATGGATGAAGGAGAGTGCCTGTTTGATCGCTGGTCTCGCTGCTCTACAAGGAAATGAGTTATACGACACAATGATGGAAAAGGTGTTAGGGGTGAGAAATCTGGAACGATTTTGTGCGAATTAGAAAGATACGATTGGTTTTTTCAGACTGTTACAACTGGGTACGTGTATCAACATTTACTTTCATATAATAAGCAGCTATTACAACCTTATACTATTCGCATTATGTTGCACTTGTGCCTTTCTTGTTTAGCTTCAGCTGCCAACACCGCAAGTGTAGGTGGGGAACCTAACGCGGGAAATGGCCCTTATGTGCATCTCCAGAAGTAACAGGACAGTAGTGGTGTACCAACACAACGAGCAACGGCAGAATGCGACTCCACCACCGGCAGCGCAAATGATGTGTTAGCCACCTGATCTGCACCACCGCATGTGGAGGCACCATAGGTGGCTTATGTGTCCACAAGCACTACGGGAAACCGGCTATATGCCGTGTGTTCCGCGGTTTGCCAAGTGCCTTTTGTCGGGCACTCGGCAAACAATGGATTTGCCGAGTGCCGACACTAAAACTATCGGCAAAATAATGGCACTCTGCAAACCCATAGTTTGCCGAGTGCCTGGAGCCTTGGCACTCGGCAAACCCAGCATTTGCTGAGTGCCGCACCGTGGCACTCGGCAAACTCCATCATTTGCCGAGTGCCCTACAACGGCACTCGGCAAACTATTTTCTTTTTTTTTTTTGTTTTTGGCCCCTCTTTTTTTCAGCCATGAATGTATGTATGCATGTTACTTCATGTTGAAATTTGGTATTTTTCTCGATTCGTTTGTTATATTTAAGTAAATTATTTCATTTAAAGTATTTATTGAAGATAATTCAAATTTGAACTACAAGTGATTACAATATTGAAATGTAGATACTCAAAAAATGATATTCATGTTCCTGAGTACAATGTGAGGGTGTAACCATGAAATGAACGGAAAAATCGCGCATCTTGTACATGAAATATGAGGTTGAACAAGGGGTGAAATAATATTTTAATTTTATAAAATTCAAACAAAGTCTGAAAATTACAAAACTCGCGCTGGTATCATGAAATCATATGTGGAAGCCGTGCTAAATCATAGAAAAAGTTTCTCAAAAGTTGTGACGCGTGTTGTTTCAAACCGGAGGTTCTCCGAAGAAGATCCATAGAGTTATGAGGTGCTCGTTTAGATTTTGAGTCAAAACAACGGTGACATTATTGTTTCACTCTAATTCTTTTTTGTTACTTAATAGAACATAGGAAATGTATTTACACAAATTTTGGTGATTTTTTGAATTTGTTTGGTATTTTTTTTCAACTGTCAACTGAAAAAGTATATTTGAAGTTTCTCAAATTTGAAATTTGAAAAAAAAATTATTTCAAATGACCTTGTATGGAGGAACAACCAAAATGAGAGTTGTAGATCACAATAAGTTATGAAACTTTATAGTTGATGATTTGTTTATTTGAAATTATCTTGTCAACGAAAACTAATTGAATTTCTTAAATTTAAAATTTAAATTTTGTAAATGACCCCGGATGGAGAAAGTATCAAAATGAAATTTGTAGACCTCCATGAAATATAATTTTTTGTAATTGATGACTTTTATATTTGAGATTGTTTAATAGCTCAAAATAAACAAACAAAGCAAATAAGAAAACACGCCATGTCAGCGATCCATGTACTCCAAACTGTGGCCTCTCATTGGTCCAATCCAAAACTCACGGATCCCTCCCCGAAATAAACTCCACGCACCGAACCGGCCATTCCTAGCTTCTTCCACCTCTCTCTCTCTCTCCCTCATCTCTCTCTCTCCCTCAACTCAACCAGGTGGAGGTGACCGTGGAGGAGGCCTCACTCGAATGCGTGGCCATTGCCCGCCTGCCGGCGCCAGCAACGGCACGACGCACGACGCAGCTGGACGCCGAGCTCCGCCTCGCCGCCACACAGTTCGCCGTCGTCTGCCTGACCGACGCGGAGTGCTGGAGCTCATCCACCCGAAGAGGAGCCCGTGGCGCTCGGGAGCGACGAGCAGGCGGAGCTCACCAGGGAGAGCGGCGTCGGGCTGTTCCGGCTGGAGCTCGTCGTCGCGTGGGAGGTCAAGCACCAGGGGCTGTTCCTCCGGCTCGACGGAGGCGGCGGCCTCGGCCTCGGCCCGGCTCAGCGGAGGCGGCGGTCGCGACGCGCAGCAGGGTGCAGCGGCGACAGCCCCGGCCTGGGCTCGGCGGCGCGTGCGGCCGCGGCGGGGTTGGGGCCGGCGGCGCTCCCTCGACCAGCATACCGCGACGGCCTGGATTGGGCGGCGTGGTGCTGGCGGCGGGCGGCGGTGGTGTGGTGGTGGCCGCGGCAGCGGCCGGTGTTTTTTTTTATTATTTTCAGAAAATGTTTGCCGAGTGTTGGTTTTGACGCTCGGCAAAGTGTTTGCCGAGTGCCCGACAAAAAGCACTCAGCAAACACCAGTTTGCCGAGAGCTGTTTGCCGTCCGGTCTTTGCCGAGTGTTACACTCGGCAAACTTTTTGCCGAGTGTAATACTGGCTTTGCCGAGTTCCAAATGCACTCGGCAATTAAGGGCTTTCCCGTAGTGAAGAGTGGTTGGTGGTTGGTGGTTGGTGGTTGGTGGCAATGGCGAGCTTCACCCTCTCAGGTTCCATGGCTGGATTGGAAACCCTACCAATGCAGCTAAAGAATGGATTTTTTTTCACTCTCTTAGTTGGTGTGAGGAGGACGAGAGAGAGGGGTTCCATTTTATAGCCGGCCTGGAGGACGAATGTAGAAAACATATATGGCTCAGAATTTGAGGACTGAGTTCATGCCCCCACCAGCCGGCTGTTCGATAGGTATACATAATAGATCTGAAGAGACTTTACGATTTTTTTAGTTTATTTTCACTCGTGTTTGTTAGGGTTTTTTTTAGTTAACTGGGAGGGAGCATCTGCCGACAAAATTGATGCTTTTTGTCACTGGATACTTGTAGACATAATTCTGAGGATAAACAAAATTCGATTGAAAATACGTAGTCTGACCTGACCTATTTTTTTTGGTGATTTCTGACCTGACCATTGATACAAGCATAAATTAATCAAATAAAACAAAACATAAATGGGTCAGGCACATCACGTCGAAGGATAAATCTTACTTTTGCAGGCTGGGTCAGGCACATTAGGCGTGCCTAAAGCTCAAGACCTTGACAGCTGGCCGCACAAGCAGCGTGTCAGCCACCACTGGCGGCAGAACAAGCGGAGGCACCGCGGCGACGCCATGCATTGCAAGTGGAGGAACCATAGGTGGCTCCTGTCCTGTGTCACCAACACAGATACAGCTTTTGCTGCCGCTGGGGCTTGGGAGGATCTTGGAAACACGACGATGTGCATCGTCAGCACAAATCACATGACGGTGGCGGCGAGCTCGGGAGAGAGGTCGTCAAGGTTGTGGCGGCGGCGGAGGCTGAAGTCCTTGAGGACGATGTTAACGGTTAACGTCACTGTTGCTGTTGCCGGCCATCAAATTCTCCAGCTTCGTGGTCTCCTTGGTGATCCACTCCCGCAGAAATGCCTCGGAATCCAAGCTGGCACTGCTGGATTCAGGCAGATCCCCAACCTTTGCATGATCTCCCTGCGTTGGCATCCTCCAGCGCCGGTGGAAAGGTAGCGGCCGGCTCAGCGTACACCACGGTGGCCACCGGGATGTTGCACAGCATGCAAAGCTCGCTGGCTTTCCGGAGCAGCGAGGAGCTGCGCTTCCGGAACGCTGCCTCTCGCTTTTGCTTGTTCACGATCCACTGGAGCTTCACACGAGCTATTGCTGAGAGACGGCGCTAAAGAATGTGTTTTTGATTTGTCTCGATCTTCTTTTTGCTGGTGCGGTGATGGACGACGGAGAGCGCCTGTTTGATTGCTGATCTCGCTGCTCTACAAGGAAATGAGTTACTAATAAGACACAATGGTAAAAAGGTGTTAGGGGTGAGAAATCTGGAACGATTTTGTGCGAATCAGAAAGATGAGATTGGTTTTTTCAGACTGTGTTACAACTATGTACACGCATCAACATTTACTTTCATATAGCAAGCAGCTATTACAACCTTATACTATTTGCATTATGTTGGACTTGTAACACTGGACTCTATTCAAGTAAGTTGTATTTTCTCTTGTGGCTTTCTTGTTTAGCTTCGGCTGCCAACACCGCAAGTGGAGGTCGGGAACCTAACGCGGGAAATGGCTCTTATGTGCATCTCCAGAAGTAACATGACAGCAGTGGTGTACCCACATAACGACCAACAGCAGAATGCGACTCCACCACCGGCAGCACAAGCGATGTGTTAGCCACCTGATCTGCACTATCACATGTGGAGACACCATAGGTGTCTTATGTATCCCCGACACAAACACAACTTTGAAGGTCGGGAACTTGATGCAGGTGATGACCCTCGTGTGCATATCCAGCACTGACATGACAGCGGTGGCGACTTCATGGGTGGGGCGGGAGGTCGCCAAAGTTCCGATGGCAGTTGAGGCTGAAGTCGTTGAGGTAAACTTCGGAGGTCACCCGTAAACATGAAATTTCGTATATGTCCCATATGTATAAAACATCAGGACTGCATATAAAAACAAAACAAAATAGAATGATGAAGGTGGAGAAAGATGGAATTGCTTTTTCACGATCTACTGGAGATTCACACGAGCCATTGCCGGAACCCTAGCTACTGCACAGCACCAAAGAATGTGTTTTTGATTTTTCAAGATCTTCTTTGGGCTGGTGTGGTGATGAATGAAGTAGAAGAAGGGCCTGCTTTATCACTGGTCTCGCTGCTCTACGTGGAAATGAGTTACGACTATGGTGTAGAATTGGAAATGTGTTCGGGGAGAGATATCTGAAACGATTTTGTGCGAATCAGAAAGAAAAGATTCGTTTTTTTCTGACTGTGTTACAACTGGGTACGCGTATCAACATTTACTTGCATACGTGCCACACGTAAGAATGTTCACGAACAAAGATCGTGTCAAGATAAAAAATAGTTTGCTCACACTAACGGTGCATCGAATGTTAGATGGACTCGATCTTATGTTAGGAGACACAAGTTCAGATGCACGTATGACTATTAGGAGACAGTATTCGCAAAAAAAAAAAAAGACTATTAAGAGGCACAAGTTCATTCTAAGGTCGAATGTTAGATGGACTCGTACACATTCCTACAGGTAGCCCGACCCTGGTATCCTCTCCTATCGCGACTTGGGAGCTCTTCTTCTGCTGTGATGCTTATGAATGAATAGGCGTTTGGCTTTAAAATGGAAGGAGCTGCTACTACCTTGTTTTATGACCAATGACAGTGTTAAGGAAAAAAAAACAAAACAGGCTCACACTGGGAAGCGAGAAATGTGGATGAATAGTGCACAGGTGCATGTAAGATTAAGAGACAAAAGCATTCTGGTCGATCATGAGGTGAACTTGTGACAGACTCACGATTCCACCTATTTAGCGCTGAAGTCATTGAGTTCGGATGTCACCGTTAAACATGAAACTTCAGGAAGTTCAAAAATTTTGATGAACAAAATTTTGGTTGTGAAGGATTTCATATATAAACAGGACAATTTGGAGTTGTGAAGATGGTCAAAGATGGAAATTTGTTGGTTCTGTTCATTTCGACTTTACTTTAGACCCCACCGGAAAAGACAAATGTCGGATATTTTGATGAAATTTTGCCGAAATGTTTTATTTTTCAAGGTGGCTCCTGCTCCACCCTTAGGTGCTTCATGCGGTTGGAGAGGTCCATCATTCGAAGCTCCAGCTCCGCCTTGACGTCGGCAGTGAGATCGTTGGGCGGGCTGTCAAGGTTCCGCAGTTGCCTGAGGGAGAGCTCATTGACGATGAGCTTCAAGTCGCGGCACGGTTGGCAAGCTTCATTTTGCTGACTCCTTGCACAGTATCTCGATACACTCACGGAGGAAGCCCTCCTGGTACAGCTTTTCCACTGACGAGTCAGATGCGTGCACATATGCACGTACCTTTGTAGGATTTCCGTTGCCACCGATTCCAGCGGTGAGGTCCCTGACGGATCTGTCACGCCGCTGTACACCATAACGGCCACTGGGACGTTGCATATCGTGGAAAGATTGCACCCCCTCTGTAGCAGGGTGCGGCGGCACTTCAGGACCATCTACAGTGGCAACTTCCTGTCGGCAACCCACTGGAGCTTAACTTTCTCACGACCAGCCATGCTGAACCAAAAACCGTACTTAATTACTTTACAGCTAAAGAATTGTGGTTCTCTCTTGGTTGGTGTGAGAAGGACGGGGAGAGGGGCTCAATTTCTAGCTGGCCTGGACGATCAAAATGGGAAGGTGTTAGCGGTGAGATATCAGAGATTACCACAAAATGATTTTATGCAAATCAATAAAGATTGTGTTCCTGTCTGTGACTCTGTTAACACTGGATACGCATATAAACATTTTCTAGGGAGTCAGGAACAAAATACTCACATACTAAGCAGCCTCAGGCTTTGGGCTGTTGGTCCCCACATAAAGCAGCGAGGGTGGCACCATATGTGTGTTAGACACATCCAAAGAAGTTTTAGTGTTTTTCATATTTTCTCACATTAATGTTTTCAGGAGGTTTTAATTTTGGTTGAGGGGAGTAGTCATGACAAAACATCCTCACATATGTTTCTTTCTCAAATCATTCACGTGCCCACGCAGGAAGACGCCTGCAAGTGAGATAACGCATCACAACGGCCAAATTAACTCCACACCTCGATCGCAGCTCACCGCACATGGCAGCTACCAATCATATCCTCCCTGTCCTCCCATCAGGCGCGGCGCTTGAGGCTTGATGCCAAATCAGTGAGTAGAAGGACTTGAGAAACATGTCGGATGGTTTCTTTGGATTCCGCTGGCGAGAATCCGGGGGCGGTTCCCTCATCCCATGAAGCCCGCGTAATATATGGCCTAGGTAGATCGGAGCTTTCATGTAGCCCTACTTCTGTGTTTCAACGTTAGAAACTTGGGGATTCTTATTTCCAATGGGCTTCCTCGAATTCCCCTTCCATCTTCAGTCCTGCGACAGAATGACCCTCGTCATCTCGTCCGTGACTCATGTTTTAACAGGGAGCTCCAAGGAGTTAATTGTTGACATGGCCTGTCGTTCCGGCATCGGCATTGCTTTGAGCTGGTGGCCCGACAAGCTCCTGTCAAGGCTTGGTAAAAGATGTTATAACCACAAGCTTGTCGTTGTCGATGCGGTAGTGGTTGGTGCCAATGGCGAGCTTCACCCTCTCAGGTTCCATGGCTGGATTGGAAACCCTACCAATGCAGCTAAAGAATGGATTTTTTTTCACTCTCTTAGTTGGTGTGAGGAGGACGAGAGAGAGGGGGTCCATTTTATAGCAGGCCTGGAGGATGAATGTAGAAAACATATATGGCTCAGAATTTGAGGACTGAGTTCATGCCCCCACCAGCCGGCTGTTCGATTGGTATACAGAATAGATATGAAGAGACTTTACTATTTTTCAGTTTATTTTCACTCGAGTTTGTTAGGGTTTTTTTAGTTAGCTGGGAGGGAGCATTTGCCGACAAAATTGATGCTTTGTCACTGGATACATGTAGACATGATAATTCTGAGGATAAACAAAATTCGATTGACAATAGGTAGTCTGACCTGACCTTTTTTTCTGGTGATTTCTGACCTGACCTTTGATACAAGCATAAATTAATCAAATAAAACAAAACATAAATGGGTCAGGCACATCACGTCGAAGGATAAATCTTACTTTTGCAGGCTGGGTCAGGCACATTAGGCGTGCCTAAAGCTCAAGACCTTGACAACCGGCCGCACAAGCAGCGCGTCAGCCACCACTGGCGGCAGAACAAGCGGAGGCACCGCGGCGACGCCATGCATTGCAAGTGGAGGAACCATAGGTGGCTCCTGTCCTGTGTCACCAACACAGATACAGCTTTTGCTGCCGCTTCCACTGGGAGGAGCTTGAAAACACGACGACGTGCATCATCAGCACAGATCACATGACGGCGGCGGCGAGCTCGAGAGAGAGGTCATCAAGGTTGTGGCGGCGGCGGAGGCTGAAGTCGTTGAGGACGATGTTAACGGTTAACCTCACTGTTTCTGTTGCCAGCCATCAAATTCTCCAGCTTCTTGGTCTCCTTGTTGATCCACTCCCGTAGAAATGCCTCGGAATCCAAGCTGCCTCTGCTGGATTCAGGCAGATCCGCCAACCTTTGCATGATCTCCCTGGCGTTGGCATCCTCCGGCGCCGGTGGAAAGGTAGCGGCCGGCTCAGCGTACACCACGGTGGCCACCGGGATGTCGCACAACATGCAAAGCTCGCTGGCTTTCCGGAGCAGCGAGGAGCTGTGCTTGCGGAACGCTGCCTCTCGCTTTTGCTTGTTCATGATCCACTGGAGCTTCACACGAGCTATTGCTGTGAGACGGCGCTAAAGAATGTGTTTTTGATTTGTCTCGATCTTCTTTGGGCTGGTGCGGTGATGGACGACGGAGAGTGCCTGTTTGATTGCTGATGTCGCTGCTCTACAAGGAAATGAGTTACTAATAAGACACAATGATCAAAAGGTGTTAGGGGTGAGAAATCTGGAACGATTTTGTGCGAATCAGAAAGATGAGGTTGGTTTTTTCAGACTGTGTTACAACTAGGTACACGCATCAACATTTACTTTCATATAGCAAGCGGCTATTACAACCTTATACTATTCGTATTATGTTGGACTTGTAACACTGGACTCTATTCAAGTAAGTTGTATTTTCTCTTGTGGCTTTCTTGTTTAGCTTCGGCTGCCAACACCGCAAGTGGAGGTCGGGAACCTAACGTGGGAAATGGCTCTTATGTGCATCTCCAGAAGTAACATGACAGCAGTGGTGTACCCACACAACGACCAACAGCAGAATGCGACTCCACCACCGGCAGCACAAGCGATGTGTTAGCAACTTGATCTGCACTATCACATGTGGAGACACCATAGGTGTCTTATGTGTCCCCGACACAAACACAACTTTGACCGGCAGCAGAGGTGCTGTGGCTTGGAATGTCGGTAACTTGATGCAGGTGATGACCCTCATGTGCATCTCCAGCACTAACATGACAGCGGTGGCGAGCTCACAACATTGTAACAGATATGCTGATTAATGACTTTTTAAGGTTGGGTTATACGGCTCGTCAGGGCCCATTTCTTAGTGGGCTCCCCATACTTTCGGCCTGTTGTGGGTCCCACCATTTTAGACCCGTATTATTTTCGTCATAATCGTGGTCCGTCTAGTTTGTTGATGGGCCGGACCATATATTTTCGTCGCAAAAGACCAATAGTGGGCCTACCGCTTAATAGGCCTGGCCCGTTTTTTGTCCATGTTTGATTCGTCACAAATCGTCTTCCAACTTATTAATGGTCGTTCGCAGGACCTTTTCAGGCTGGGCTTGACCCATTTACACACAAATCATAATTAATGGTTCCTAAAAAAACCAATCATAATTATATACTACCTCTGTCCTAAAACAAAATGACACTTTAGCTTTGTCCTAAGTCAAACCACTCTAATTTTGACCAAGCTAGCTTATACGAAAAAGTGTCAACATTTTTTGAACCGTACAAGTATCATTAGATTAATCTTGAAATATATTTTCATCTTATACCTATTTGATTTCATAAATGTTGATATTATTCTAAATAAATGTTAATATTTTCATCTTATACCTTACCTAAAGTGTCATTTGTTTTTGGGAGGGAGGGAGTATATATATTACCCAACTATACATGACATAAACCAAATGTATTCTCGTACAAATATGCCAAAGTTCAGTAAGGACAACACAAAAACTAGGCCAAAATTCCACACATTCCAGCCAGATCATAAAATAGTGCCACATTACAAAATGGTGCCCCCACGAACACAATACACAGACACAGTTCAGCAAAAAGATGCACCTGACGTTCGTCACTTAAGCTTTCTGCTTATTTGCTCGTACGCTATTCATTCTTATACCAATGAAACAGTTGAGGATACGCCTTCATTCTTGTCTGTTGTATGCCCAAAACAACAGATATAATATAACTTTTTTTTGTTAATCTCGGTTGTAGTAAGGCTGCGCGCATGTGCAACAAGCCTCAAGTACCTGCCTTGGAGGTGTGTGTGGCTCTCTGAGGCACCTCTTCCATTACAAAAATGCTTCTTGTCGGTTGATTGTTATACTACTTTTTGTTGAATGAAGCTCCTTGACGTGAAAAGATAAAAAACAAATTCACATATATATTTTTATATGTCGCAACCAAGGTTCCAGCCTCTACATCCTTAAGGGGGTTGTACACAGCTGGTTTTTAATTAGATGGCAATAACTTAGCCATTAATGAACCTGTGAACAGATTTCTTGGAGTACAGCTCATGAATGATGAAAACCCAGTCCATTCTAGAGAGATGGATACAAAAGTTGCATAACAAAACATTCGGAATACGTATCGATAGACAGAGAGCCTAGTCTAAGAACTACAGCTCAATTGACACGACTCTGAACTTAGGACTCTTACAATTGATGGAAATAAAATAAAACATACTCCCTCCGGTTTTAAATTGTTGACACCGTTGACTTTTTGAGTTATGTTTGACCGTTCGTTTTATTCAAAATATTATCTTAAATATGCAAAATTATAATTTATATTTCAATTTCCATTAGTGATGAAACTAATCATAACAAAATATATGATAATTTTTAAAATATTTTGAATAAGACGAATGGTCAAACGTAACTAAAAAATAGTCAAACGTCAACAATTTAAAGCCAGAGGGAGTACATCTACACGGGATCGTAGAAACCGTATTCCCTCAGAATACGGTCCACCTCATCCTCGAGCGGAGTCACAAGCGGCGCGTCAACCATCTCAGGCAAAGGCACCACAGGTGCCTCCTGCGCCACCGGCAAAACTGCAGCTTCGGTGGCCGGGACTTGGGAGGAGCTCGGAAACTTGAGGAACCAGGAGATGGCCCTCGCGCGCTTCTCCAGCACCGACATGACCGCGGCGGCGAGCTCGGGGGACAGGTCGTCAAGGTTGTGGCGACGGCGGAGGCTGAACTCGTTCAGGACGAGGGTGACCTCGCGGTCGCGGTTCCCGGCCTTCAAGTTCTCCAGCTTCTTGCTCTCCTTGTCGACGCAGTCGCGCATAAATGCCTTCGAATCCAAGCTGCCTCTGCTAGATTCAGGCAGATCCGCGAACCTTTGCAGGATGGACCTGACTTTCTCCGGCGCCGACGGAAATGTGGCGGCCGGCTCGGCGTCGCTGGGGCCGGATACACCACGGTGGCCACCGGGACGTCACACGTCGTGGAAAGCTCGCTGGCTTTCCGGAGCAGCATGGCGCGGCGTTTCCGGAACGCCGCCTCCCGCTTTTGCTTGTTCACGATCCAATGGAGCTTCACACGAGCCATTGCCGGAACCCTAGCTACTGCACGCCGCTAACGAATGTGTTTTTGATTGGTGATCTAGATCTTCTTTGGGCTGGTGTGGTGATGGATGAAGGAGAAGGGCCTGTCTTATAGCTGGTTTTTCTGCTACGGGTGGAAAGGTGTAAATTAAGGACCGAGCTATCGGATGATAACGAAATGACTCAGCAAATCTGAACATATCTTCTTTCTGGCTGGGATGCGCCTAGATAGCTATCGACACATTACATGACCCCGTGGAATGAACCAAACGTTCGTGCCAAAATAACGTTTGTGTCATGTAAAAACTACAGAAACAAAATGGTCACAGATGAAAGAACTGAACTAATAATGTTACATGTATTGTATCTGCCTGTATCTTCACGTGACAATATACAATACATCTAGCCATAACCAGTCGTATGATGGACTAGTAACATTTCCATCGATCTCTCCTGTTTGTTTTTTAATTCATTTTTGGCTCCTCTTAGTAACAGCAAATTTACAGTGCCTTTTACTCGTCACAGGGAGCGGGAGTAGAAATCTGATTTGTAGGGGCATTACAGACATTTCCCGTCTAAATGTAGTCTTGCCTACTGCCCTAAGCCTACTCGGTGTGATTACTGATTACACCGCCGCCGGCGGTGTTCAACGATGCCAGACACGGACGATGGCTCCTGGAACAGGCGACCTAGGGAATCTGGCGTGACGAGTAAACGTGACGTATGTGTGCGCCACTACTTTTGGATGAATGGTACTATGTGCCACTACTTTTGGATGAATGGTACTATGTGCCTGTTTGGTCTCGTCACAATATACACACTGCATCTAACCATTGCCGGTCGTGTGATGAACTAGTCACATTTCCATCGATCTCTCCAAACATTTTTTTTAACTAAATTGCAATTTTGTCTCCTCTTAGTAATGACCATACATGTGAAAAAACTACACCAAGGGGATTCTGCTATATGTGAGGTGGAAAAACATATATACTATATCAGTATATCACAATACACATCCCGAGTAGAGTAATTCTCTCTCTGGCATATGATGCCGTGTAGCCAAAATCCAACTAGAACTATGCTTGCCAAATAACAGCGAGATTGCAAGACCTGTACATAATTTTTGTTAACGGAACTACATCAAGGGAGACCCCTACCGTGACCTGTACATAATATATCAAACAGTCATTTTGAATCTTCTTGTTGTAATAACTGGTAGACATTGCAAGACTTGTCCACAAAGTTTAAGAACAGCTCGACGAAAATGCCAAAATCGTACCATGAACAGTTGGAGGTTGTGAAAGATGAAATCAAGGCAGTGTTTCCACACTGCAAAGCAAAAATAGGAGGAAGAAAAGGTATTGTTGACAAGGATTTGTAAGCAGTAAGCGGACACTCCGTGTCCATATTCGTGCACCCAAAGCATGAATCCACATTATACCAACAGGTTCCCAGAAGCTGTGCATAGAGTAGTAGCTAACGATGAAGTGGTTGGGAGAAGAACTGAATCTGCATTCTTCTCATGTGTCTTCATAACATTGAACTAAAATCCAACAGAAGAACTGAACTCGTGGTGAGGCTCTGTTGTTGCAGATAAATTCAAAGAACTCACTGCAGTCAACATTATTCCTCATGATTGTTTTGTAGAGAGGGCTAGCATGCTAAGTGCCAGTGATCAATAAATGGGCTAAAGCAAATGTCGTCTTCACCTGTCAGAATAACAATATACACATTTCGGCACTGCTCTTTCATTGAAGAAGGAGATTATATTATTCCAGCATTTGTGAACGGACCCATCTATATGACAGTGGTTTGCGTGGCTGTTGTATAACTATACAGTTAACTGTGTGAGGAAATTATTGGAAGAGATTGAAGGTAATTAAACACGAATCTTTATACAGTTGAATAAAGAAATTTCAACTGCAGAGATGATGCTCTCATATTTTTCCATACAGTAAATAGGTAATATAACATATTGATAATTTTTTTTTTGGTTGCCCCGGCACCTAGTACATCACCCTTAGTTATCTTGAATAGAACTTTTTATTTTCTGTTAGACAACCCTGAATCCCTGATTGCAGTTTTATAACTTGTGGATTATTTACAGGAGAAAGTATTAAAAATCGATTTTCTTCAAGTCTAATTATACACGAATTATCTATTTTGTGTTTTTTGATGTTACATGCCACCTTTTTAAAAATGTTTTGTATTTTCCAAACCAAGTTGAAAGTTAATTCTCTAATTTGATGACACCTTTTCTGTTACTCAAGGGAAGGGTGCATGGAATTGAATTGAAATTGTTCAGGGGTCGGAGATTCATGGAAGTTGGCCAAGGTGGAGCCTGGTTCCTGACAATAAGCCATCCCATAATTGATAACTCAATTCTATTTTTTGGGACTCACAAATCAAACCCCGTTCTCTCCAACACCACTCTACCCGTGCTCGAAATCTATGCCCGATGACCATGCACCGCCATGTAACAAACCACCATGCACGGCCAGGAGAAAGGCTGGCATGTAGTACATTGCATCCAAGGGAGCTGAAGCGGTATACCGGGTATATTCGTTGCCCCCAACAACCATGTATATTTCATATCTACAACAGGCGAGTGAGGTCCCAGGTTAAGTCACTCAACAGATTCTCCTTAGTTTCCCTCAAAAAAAAAAACAGATTCTCCTTAGTGGATTTTTCGAGAGTGCTTCTCTTCCATATTGTTCTGACTTCTGACAGCATTAAAATCTCTCCTGAATCTGTTCTGCTATAGTTTTTATTTCATGGAAAAACTCCGGTCTCATGTCTCATCATCTTTTGGAACATATATAAACATTTGTGATCCAGAAAGTCAATTCGTTAGTTTCTGATTCAGAATGAGTTATGATGAGTTATGTGTTTGATGAAAGGAAGAGACGAGTTTCAATTTCTTAGGATTCCAAGCCGTGAGCAGTCCTCCTGAGGCTCCTTCAGATTCGATAGAGATGAGAGATTGCAGACTGGAGGGGAGAAAAGTGGTTGATTTAAAAGGGGCGATATCAAAGAGTTTAGTTTTCTGGATTGAAGCGTGTCAGTGGGATTGTTTAGAATGGGTTCACGTACAACGTCACATTATTTTGGGGGTCATCCAGGTCCGTATTGTTCGAATAAACAAAAGTGAAGTTGGTATAGGGTCGTGCATCAAATTTAACTTCGAGAGACCATCAGAGAGTAAATTGATTCACTAACAACAGGAAACTTCAAATCGTTTCTTAAGAACATGAGACCACCAGCACGCATGGCTGGTGAATTTGGGGGAAATGGAAAAACTACTACATGAGATGGCAGCTCGCAGGCTGCAGAATTAAGATGGATACATGATGGGACAGATCATGCTGAAGCCCTTTCACATGTTGTTAAAGAGGCCATGCTCCTTCAGAACACGTTCAACGTCCTCGGCGGTAGGCACGAGGTCGCTGCCGCTCCCGTCGTCCATGATGGCCGCAACCATTTCCAGGAGGAACCTTCCATTGATGGGCTCCCAGCTGTCTATGTCTATGGGCCGCGCAACAGCAGCCGCCGCAGCAACGGCAGCATCAGCCTCCACAGCCGGCGGCGGAAGTGATGGTGGGTTAGCCAGAAGCATCGGCGGCGCCGCCGCAAGCGGAGACACCATCGGTGGCTCCGGCGCCGCCATCAGGACCTCCATGCGGTTGGAGATTTCCATCATGCGCCGCTCAACCTCCGCGTTGACGTCGGAGACGGTGTAACTGTCGCTAAGGCACATTCCCCTTGTGGTGGTTGTAGTCGGGCAGCACAACCTCGATTCTCCCCAAATCGATTTATCCCCACTCTCATCGAAGGATCGGGACATCCATGTCTTCATCACGTTATCCATATGATCCACACCCATCGCATGTGGAGGCACCATAGGTGGCTTATGTGTCCCCGACACAAATGCAGCTTTTACTGGCCGGAAGCAAGCTATTGGCTTTATGTGTCCCCGACACATTGTGGCTTGGAAGGTCAGGAACTTTATGCTGGCGATGACCCTCGTGTGCATCTCCAGCACTGACATGATAGCGATGGCGAGCTCGGGGGAGGGGGTCGCCGAAGTTACGATGGAGGTTGACGCTGAAGTCGTTGAGGTAAACTTCGGAGGTCATCGGTAATCATGAAATTTTGGGGATGGACTGAATGTATAAAACATCAGGACGGCATATCAGCATATATAAACAAAAAAAATTAGAATCATGCCACGGAACCATCTCGCCGCCATACACCATCACAGCAGGGTGCAGCGGCGCTTCTGGAATGTCTTCAGCTGCGACTTCCTGTCGGCGACCCACTAGAGCTTAACCTTCCCACGACGAGCCATGGCTGAACCAGAAACGGTACTTAATTACTTGGTTGGTGGGAGAACGACGTGGGTGGGAGAACGATCATAATGGGAAGGTGTTAGGGTGAGATAGCAGAGATTAGCACAAAATGATTTTGTGCGAATCAATAAAGATTTCTTTCCTGTCTGTGACTGTCACCACCGGATACGTGTATGAACATTTTCTACGGTGTCAGGAAAAAAAATACTCACATATTAAGCAGCCTAAGGCTACTGGGTGTTCCATAGATCCCCACATATTAAGCTGAGAGGGTGGCGCAGCATGTGTGCTAGACATATCCGAAGAAGTTTTAGTGCTATCTCACTTTAATTTTTCCAGAAAGATTTAGTTTGGTTGAGGGGAATACTCACGACAAAACCTCCTCACATATGTCTCTTTCTCAAATCATTCACGCGACCATGCATGCAGGAAGATGCCTGCGAGTGAGAGAACGCACCGCAGCGGCCAAAGTGACTCCACACCCCAATCGCAGCTCACCGCGCACGACAGTTACCACTCATATTTCTCCCCTCCTCCCGTCGATCCTCTCTCAAGAGCGGCAGAGGCGGACAAACCCTAGTTAGCTGTGTGTCACCGATGGCGGGGAGCCCGATGTGGTTCGACGGCATGGGAGGAGGATGAGCGATCAGACTCCGATGGCTACGGCGATCCAGCGAGGAGTGGTATGATGGTTCTAGTGGGTACAAGGTGGATGTGGAGGGGCGGGGTTTGTGGGGATGAGGAACGTAGTACATTGCAGTCAAGGGAGCTGAAGCGGTATTCCTTCTGGAAGAAAGCCCTGTCGCAGTGCTCACACCTATACTCCCGGCCTTCCCCTTCCCCTCCATCGGCCGCTGGTTCAGGAACACCACCAGGTCGCCGTTGAGAAGGTATGGCTGCACCTCGCCGACGTCCAGTAACACCTCCATTTCATTCACCTTGACAACGTTGTGCTTATTACCTGCTAGGTTAATCATCATTACCTATTAACAATGTCCTCAAGATCTCGCAACTACGGCCAGAACCCAGCATGTCAGAGTGGACGACAGGCATTCATGACAAAATTGCTGCTTCATATAGTTGGAGAGATAAAACGGTAATTGGGAACACATAAAGATTCAATAATCCAAAATTAATATGACTATGAGTCAGGAGTCAGACCATGGATACTAACAAAATCAAATAAAACAAAGCATAAAATAGTTCAGGCATGCGCCTGGACAGGTACAGGTAGGCGTGCATCAAGCAGCACACTGAAGCACACCCGGGGGCTGGAAGAGCTGAGTCTGAAATCCTTTCACAACACCATGCTTCTTCAGAACACGATCCACGTCCTCGGCCACATATAATCATTTGTGATCCAGAAAGTCAATGCATTAGTTTCAGAATGAGTTATGCATGATGTGATATGTTTTATGAAAGGAAGAGATGAGTTTGAATTTCTTGGGGTTCCAAGCCGTACGTGAGCTAGCAGTCCTCCTGAGGCTCCTTCAGATTCGATTGAGATGAGAGATTGCAGACTGGAGGGGAGAAAAATGATTGATTTAAAGGGGGGCAATGTGAGTTTAGTTTTTTGGATTAAAGCGATGTCAGGGGGATTGTTTAGAATGGTTTCACGTACAACGTCACATTTTTGGGGGTCATCCAGGGAACAAAAGTGGAGTTGGTATAGGGTCGTACATCAAATTGAAATACAAGAGACCAGCAGAAAGTAAACTGATTCACTAAAAACAGGAAACTGCAAATAGTTCTGAAGAAACATGAGATCACTAGGACACATGGCTGGTGAATCTGGGGGAAATGGAAAAACTACTACATGAGATTGGCAGCTCACAGGCTGCAGAATTAAGATGGATACATGATGGAACAGATGATGCCGAAGCCCTTTCACATGTTGTTGAAGAGGTCATGCTCCTTCAGAACACGTTCAACGTCCTCGGAGGTAGGCACGACGTCGCGGCCGCTCCCGTCGTCCATTGTGGCCGCAACCATTTCCAGGAGGAAGCTTCCATTGATGGGCTCCCAGCTGTCTATGTCCATGGGCGGCGCATCAGCAGCCGCCGCAGCAACGGCAGGATCAGCCTCCACAGCCGGCGGCGGAAGCGGCGGCGAGTTAGCCAGAAGCATCGGCGGCGCCACCGCAAGCGGAGGCACCATCGGTGGCTCCGGCGCTGCCATCAGGACCTCCATGCGGCTGGAGATTTCCATCATGCGCCGCTGAACCTCGGCCTTGACGTCGGCGACGAGGTCGTCGGGCAGATCGTCGAGGCTCCGGCGGCGCCCGAGGGAGAGCTCGTCGAGGACGAGGTTGACCTCGCGGGCGCGGTTGGCGAGCTTCATGTTGCCGAGCTTTTTGCGCCGCATCTCGACGCGCTCGCGGAGGAAGTCCTCCAGGTCCACCTTTTGCTTGGAGGAGTCCGACAAGTTCGGGTACCTTTGCAGGATCGCCGTGGCCTCCGGGGCCGGCGGCCAGGTCGCCGGCGGATCTGCCTCTCGGCCGGGGCCGCCGTACACGACCACGGCTGCCGGGACGTCGCACAAGATGGAAAGCTCGCGCGCCTTCTCCAGCAGGGTGTGGCGGCGCTTCAGGAACGTCTGCTGCCGCGCCCTCCTGTCGGCGATCCACTGGATCTTAACCTTACTACGGCGAGCCATGGATGGATAGGAAATGAAACCCTACTTAATTACTCCCAAAGGATGGTGGGTGTTTTCGCTCTTGGTTGGTTGATGTGAGAGGGACGGGGGAGAGGGGCTCCGTTTATAGCTGGACTGGACGATGAAAATGGAAAGGTGTTAGGGTTGAGATTTCGGAGATTTGCACAAATTTATTTTGTACGAATCCATAAAGATTCGTTTACTGTACCTGGCTGTGTCACAACTGGACACGCGCGTCAACATTAATTTACTTGGACACGATGGAACACAGCAGAATGTTCATGACAAATGAACGTGTCAGAAAAAAAATGCTCAGACTTATTATTTCGAACAGAAATATAATGCTGCATTGGATGAATAGACCATGTATAGGTCATACGTATGATTAGGAGACAAAACCTTTTTATGGCCGATCATGAGATGGACTTGTCACATTCGGACCTGGTTTGCTCCAGTTGGGTGAGCTTCTTCTGCAGCTACGACGCTGCTGGTCGAAGAGGCTGAGGCTGAGCTTCCAGTATACAGTATTTATCTCGGACAAAATTGTGTGAATGATGTTAAGTCTACTCTGTTACAGCTGGATACACGTACCAATATTTACTCGGACACCTTGCACACAAAACATTGTTCAGGACCAAGGAACGACGTGTCAAGGGGAAAAAAAAATCACACTTCGAAGGGAGAAATGGTGCATGGATCAATATATAGAACATGGACAGCTGCACGTATGATCATCAGGAGACACAAGTTCTATGGTCGATCATGAGTGAGACTTTCTCGTCACATATTCCGACCCGTGGCCCTGTCCTGTTTTATATCCTCCGGTTGGGTGAGCTACTCCAAACTTTAACTACAATGGTGTAATCACAAAAAAAAACTTTAAATACATTGGTTATCGCCCCTGATCACAACTGAAATAGATTGCCCAACATCTTGTCTTGTTCACGTAGTAGCACATCGTGCTTGTAGTAAGGAGATGTTGCTAGCCGTTTGGCATCAGCATGCATGGCTGCATGGGCGCAGCTACGACCTTGGATCAAGTCTGTTCAGCTGACACCCGGCCCATGACTTTTATCCAAAAACAAATAGTGATTAGAAATGACTTTCTAGTTAAATAGTTTATGTAAGCTCGTTTTCAATCCCTCACAAACTTTTGAGGCAGCCTGCTACCAAGCAAAATCTTATGCATATAAGCTCTCGTCTCCCTATACGGTTGCTCAAGTCTCTTTGATCCCGCCCACCAAATTACATAATGACCCGTATCTGTCTCACAAGTTAAAGAATCTCATTATAATGCAAAATCTAGTTGAATTGCCAACATGTATTCTACAGATATGTGCGTCATCACTGGAAGGCATTAGAGAGCAACATCTATGTGAAGGGCGTCTGGGCTGCTGGGAACAATACGACGGGTTCTAGCTTGATTTGGTCGTTGCCTCATCGGGATTTCATGTTTTTCTGCACTCGTGTTTTCTAGGCGGTTTTATGTTACTGCAAAACTGCTGCGTTATGGTACTGGAGACCTGTAAAAAGGATACTTTGGAATACAAAGGAGATTAGGTAGTCTGACTTGACCTGACCTGACAATTGATGCAAGCAAAATCAAAACAAATAAAACAAAACAATATAAATGGATCGATCAGGCACATCGCATCAAGGGTTCAAACTTTAATTTTGCAGGCTGGAAGATATGTGTCCCAGCCTTTTTACATCATTACGACATTACATGTTCTGGGAGAACTCCCTCAGACAACGGTGGCCGCGACCATCTCCAGGAGGACGCTGCCAAGGCCGGGCTCGCCACCGTCCATGTAAATGGGCGCCGCCATGCCCGCACCATCAACGGCGGCAGCATGAGGCTCGGCGGCCGCCGGAGGCGGGTTAGCCACCTCGGGTGGTGCAGGCTCACCGGCTGGCAGCGGCGGCGGGTCAGCCGTACCCGCACCAGCCACGGCAGCAGCTTCAGACTCGACGGCTGGCGGCGGCGCCACAGCAGGTGAAGGCACCAGGAGTGGATCCTCGTGCGCCGCCGTCCCCGTCAGGCGCTTGAGGCGGTTGGAGAGGACCCTCATGCGCAGCTCCACCACTGCCAGGACGTCGGCGGCGAGGTCGGCGTACAGGCCGTCGAGGACGTCGTAAGCGTGGCGACCGATGAGGAGCTCGTCGAGGCTGAAGAGGACGATGCGGGCGCGGTTGGCAGTGGCGAGCTTCAACATGTCAGCAGAATCCATGGCTGGATTGGAAACCCTACTAAAACAGCTAAAAAATAGATTTTCTTTTGCTTGATGTGAGAAGGACGAGCGGCAGGGGCTCCATTTATAGCCGGCCTGGACGATGAACGTAGAAAAGATCTATGGCGCTAAACTGGAAAGGTGTTAGGGGTGAGAAATCTGGAATGATTTTGTGCGAATCAGAAAGAAAAGATTCGGTTTTCTGACCAGTGGCGGACCACACATGAAATTTTAGCTGGGGCGGAAATGTGGACAAATGGTTTTAGAAAATGGGAAACAAGTTTATAGCATCTACATTCCAGAGGGTGTACACAGAAAAAATAGGCAATATATACACGTGGCCTAGGCAAAGGCAAATCCATGTTCTGATTTTAGTGAGGCTAACTCCAGTTGTCAGTGTTGCTAATACGCTGCTGCGGAATTGCCACCATGGCTCGCGATCTGTAGGGGTTGTGCCAGCTCTTCGCTCTCCTGAAGCAAGGAGAGTTCACAATTATCGCCACCGGTAGCTGGGGCAGCCGCCCCATGCCGCCGTATGGAGCGGTCCGCCCCTGTTTCTGACTGTGTTACAACTTGATTATGCGTACCAGCATTTACTTGGATACAATACAACATTAGAATGTTTATGAGCAAAGATCGCGTCAAGAAAAACTTGCTCACACTTCGAAGGGAGAAAATAACGATGCATGAATCTATTGTACATGTACAGTTTGGGGGCAAAATCGTTTCGCAACATGTGCAGGCCGTAGCCCCCCCCCCCCCCCCCCCCCCCCGCCCCCCCCCCCCCCCCCCCCCCCCCCAACCATGGGGGCGTCAAGGCCGGGACTCATTTTTTTCCCATTATTTGAAAAAAAAAAAAGGAGACACAAGTTCATTCTAAGGTCGATCGTGAGAGATAGACTGGTCACGTTCCAACAATATAAATAATGCAGGGGATCTTCCCCTAGTGTTTCCTCAAAAAAAAAAAGGGTTAGTTCCAATTCAGCAATGAAAGAGGAGTACCAGAGAGATCATTTTGCACGGGTGTGTGTGCGAGTGTGTGTATTGAACAGTTTTTATTCCCACACTCATAGTAGTTTGCTACCCTGTAGGCTCAGGGATGGGTGGACGACACCTAGACAGCGCCCTCCTCCCGGTGGCCATCTTTCCTATAAAGCTGAAGGTTTGGACTTGTCAGTGGCATCGAAAGGATATCTTCTTCATACATTTTTTCTTCAAAACCATCTTCTTCGTACTTGAAAACAGAAAAAAAAAGAACAAAAATATTTTCTTCGCAATAGATAGCAGGCAAGAAGTATTCTTCATAAACAAAAAAATCTCAAAAAATCTCTAGCAATACATTATTTACTTACAAATTTTCACTTGTGTGAGCAAACAACCGCCTCTACTTTTTGTTCATGTAGTGAAAGAATTCCCTCCTATGGGCGGGAAGTTTTTGGCGCCGCCAAAATCCCCTGTCACCAGATGTTGGTCGAGCCACCCCTCCCACGGTTTGGAGGGCCCCGTGGATAGAGCACTGTGGGCGCGATTCCAGTCATCGTCGACCCTTTTGATCTGGCCGTTCGTCGTTGGCACCCACATATCGAGGGGCCCCTCACCGTCCTCCGCAGCGCCATATAAATAGCCGACTTGGGCAGCTACTGCAGAGCACAAAAGCTGTTTGGCATGCCTCACCCACCTACCACAAAGAAGCAGCCATGGACTCACCACCGGCACAGGAAGGGGCAGCAAGCTGAAGAAGGGAGCCACTGGCGGCCCAAGGAAGAAGACGGTTCCTCGGTCCATCAGCACCGACCTCTAGTTGCCAGTCGGCCATATTGGCCGCTACGTCAAGACGGGCCGCTACGCCCCTGTCTACCTCGCCTCCGTCCTCGAGTACCTCGCTACAATGGGCATAATGCATTTTTTTGTTTCGTACCTTTAAATCTTTTTACACTTCAATATAATATAATCTGCAATGGATCTTCCCCTCCAGAACTTTGAAAAAAAAAAGTAAAAATAAAATAAAGAGTTACATCCATTTCAGCAATGAAAGAGGAGTAACTGAAAGATCATTTTGCATTCGTGTGTGTGTGTGTGTGTGTGTGAGAGAGAGAGAGAGAGAGAGAGAGTGGTAAACAATTTCCATTCCCACAATCGTCGTAGTTTACTTCCCTTTAGGCAGAGGCCAAGGTGGACGACGCCTAGACAGCGCCCTCCTCTCGGTAACCCGCTTCCTAGAGCCTAAGGTTTGGACTTGTCAGTGGCATCGAAAGGATATCTTCTTTATACATTTTTTTCTTCAAAACTATCTTCTTCGTACTTAAAAAAAAAATTCTTTGCAATAGATTGCAGGCAAGAAGTATTCTTAATAAACAAAAAAAAATCTCACAATATCTCTAGAAATACATTATTTTCTTACAAACTTTCACTTGTGTGAGCAAACAAATTCTGAAAATCCGCCTCTACTTTTCACTGCCTGTGGTAAAAAGGTTCGCTCCTGTGGGTGGGAAGTTTTCGGCGCTGTCAAAATCCCCTGTCACTAGATTGGTCGAACCACCCCTCCCACGGTTTGGCGGGCCCCATGGATATAGCACTGTGGAAGCGATCCCAGCCGTCGTCGTCCCTTTTGATCCGGCCGTTCGTTGCCGACACTCACAGATCGACGGGCCAATCGCCGATCTCCGCAGCGCCGTATAAATAGCCGACGTCGGCAGCCATTGCAGAGCACAAAAAACTGTTTGGCATCCCTCACCACACCTACCATAAAGAAGTAGCGATGGACTCCACCACCACCACCGGAGCTGGCAGCATCTTTCTTTGGTATGTTTGGTTCATCTTCAATGCCTTAGACATCTTTCTTTGTGGAGAAGATTATCAAGCATAAGTATTTGTCTGAAGAATCAATCATCTGCTTCATACTAGTTGCAATGAGCTCTTTCCTCTGCACCAATTCATCTCTGAATCCTTGTTACAAATATTATTTCAGAATATTTGAAAACCTTGTGAGTTGTCAACAATATGACTGGTGTGGATACATTCTTGATTGGCTACTTTCAAATGGATTAGAAGTCAAATGCAAGCACCCTCGCTCACCCTTCGGCTTCATTCTTTTGTCAATTGATTAGATGAGAGAATGGATGAAGAATAAGTTGGTAATCATATATATTATACATGTTTATAGCTAGTATCATTCATCAAAAGAATTGAAAGATTTTATATATATTATAGAAAGCACAGGGTCCATTATCGTATGGATGTATAAATTTATTATTGACTATTAACTATGACCTTTCCTTACACATCATCGAGAAGGTGATGCTAGGTCCATGTGCTTGGTCATAGGAGTAAGCTAGGATCTAGGTTGAATAAGCCTCACACTGTCCAAAACTGGTGGTGGCTTCAGGGTTTTGACAAGCATCTGAATTTTGTTCCTAAATTTTTATCTTCATTATTGTACACGATATCCTAGCTCAAACCATCATCGTAAATAAGTATGTTTTAGTAGTGACATCTCTTACTATCCCAATGCGGTCGCGTTCACGGGCCGTTGATATATCCACGTTGACCCGTTAACGGCGACCGCTCGATATGCCAGTCCGAGGATAACAGCCGTTCGACCAGGTCGGGTTTTGTCCTCGTAACCCGAAAGTTCACGAACTATTGCCTGCTTCCTCCGAGTTTCCACTCGACCGGGGCCGCCTCTCCATTCTACCGCCGCCGCGGCCACTCCAGATTGCATTTTTGACGCCGTCAAAATTGTGAGCTGCATGTCGTCTCTCTCCACCAATACAATTTGCAGGCACACACTTCGCCAACTCTCTAGCCAAGGCCTCGCTCCTGCATGGCCGGCCGCCGGCAGAATCCTCAGACAGCGCCTACGGAGGTCGGCTCACCTTGCCGAAGGGAGCAGCGCCGCCCACCTACCCGGTTCACCAGCACGTCTACAATTGGCCACTCCTTGAGTCCCCTGCCAACTGCACTGTTCAAACCCGGCTCTATGGAATACCCAATCTGATCTCCTCAATGGCAACAAGGCCAGACCATTCGATAGCGTCCTTGCCGCAAGAAGGACTAAATTCTGAGAATCCGTCCAGTGATGGAAAGTTGGCACAGTTCGTCGCCAGCCTAAGCTTAAACCAGCTCCAGGTACCGGATCCACCTTTTTTCTCCTAACATTAATTTATATGCCCCTGTGCACCCTTCGTTTGCTAAATAATCTGATAGGCCAAACTGTGTAAGTACTTCGTTGATTTTTCATTTTAGCTACATACTGAGTAAGTACTTCGTTGACAGGCCTGCTGTACTTCAGATTTTTTATGCCGGGCAAGGGAAGGGAAGAACGAAACAGGGGAAGAACTAGCAGATGAAAAACTAGCAGGGAAGAATAAATGGAAGAACTAGCAGAGTAGTTACATGCGAATTATGTTTACTGCTTTGTTTACTTACAGGTTTTTGTAGTCGCCAAGAATTATCGTGAGTGGCAAAACAGATCCTAATAGCCTGTAGTTTTCACATATATTTGTAGAAGTTGGATATTGCAAACCACACAGATCGACGAATAAACTATTTCCGTTATGACATACCCACTAAACATTTCCTTTCTGTAATTTTACCAGCAAATCAGTAGATCTTTCTACTAGATTGCCTGAACTAAATTACAACCCTACCTTTAACTCAATTTTCGATAGCTTCATGTTAAAATTGTGCGGCTGGGTTTAGTTAGCATTTCATGCTCGCATGTCGTTCTCTCAGTTCAATATTATTACATAGCATTATTAATTTAGTAATATATTAGTGCCTATAAAGTTCAGGAAAAAAGTCAATGCTGAACTAAAGCTTCTAATGATTAATTCAGGTTAAATATTGCCTCTTTATTAATTGCTGAAAAAATGGTTATCAGTATAGCAGCAATGCAAGAAACATAGAATGAAGCTCATCAAGATAGAGTGTAACTTGGACATATGTGCTGTTTAGAATTTAAAAAGTTCATTAGTGCATTCCTCTGTTCTCTTCTGAAACAAATTTAGTACGAGATGGAATCCCTTTACTTTTGTGGCAAACTAACAATTTTTGAGCTTTTCCTTAAATATCAGATTGCAAGCTTAGTCTTACCATTTGCCTTTATTAGTAGAACAGTTACATTTTATTTTATTTGCATGGTTTATCAGTGTCAGTCAAAAAATGAATTTTAGGGTGAATGTTCATTTTCATTGATTATATAGCCCTAGATATTTAAGATGATTATTTTTCTTGGGGACTAGGAGGGAGTTCCTTAATGACAAACATTATATTAAAAACCAAAATAAAGAGGTGAATGCCACACGGAAGCTTAACCCAAAATATAGCAAACAAAGAACATTCTCGTAAAATGAGTCTACGAAGTCATTTTGGTTCCTTTTTCCTCCTAAAACTAATGTTCATTCTTAAGCTCTATTGTTCCCTTAGGACATCCATATCTTATTAAATTTAATACTATTCTGATATATCCAAGATGACCCATCATCCAACCATCACCGCCTCTCGAGAGACATTATATATGGTGTCTGCATTCCTCAAATAAGAAATTAATAAGAAGAGAAAGAAAAAAATGATTCTTATGTATTTTATGATGATTCAAATGTTAATGATGCATCATTTTTCTTATGTTGTATCACCTTTTTACATCACAAATATTTATGAAATATAAATTTAGAAACATTTAAGAATAAATTTTAAAGATAGAATGTTCTACAAACCTAGTTGTGGGGAAAATATTTGCTAGCTAGACACGGAGTACGATGGAGAGAACCCGATGCTGTTTTAAGTGAAAATCCCTAATGGAAACCCCAACCATGTTGTGTTTTCTAGCTTGTACCAAGGAATTATATTGAAGTGGAGAATAGACATTACACTTTTTTTAGTATAACTTTTTCATGCATACCTAACTAGAAAGAATATGTTGTAGATACTTAGCATGATTTGTCCAGGCATGTAGGAGTTGTTATTCTTTGTTGCCTCTTCTATAATACATAACCAAAACCCAAGTATATGGCAGAAACTAACCTTTTTTTTCTTTTCCTTTTTTTGGGAAAACATATTCTAGCAATGTTAGGGGTAGTTTACTTCCGCCGAATTCCCATTGTTATCTGCCCTATAAAACTGGCGCAGATTAAAAAAACAAGAGCATTGTAAATTGTTATTGCGAAATCAAAAATAAATGAGATGTATAGGTTCAGCTCTAGCGGTAAAAACATTGATGTCTTTTTACCTAAAAAAATATAAACCAATAACAAGGTACGCAGATGATCTCTAAACTTATCTAACTATCTTACTTATGTCCATCTACATACAAATACTCCCTCCCCTATTCATTTTTTCTTGGCGTTTTAGACAACCAATTTACTCTAGCTACAAGTAAAAAACAATATCTAGTTCGAATGTCATCAATTCAAAGAACGAGAGGGTATAAGAGTGGCTTCCCTAGACTTAAGTTATGTCACTTAGGCACAATTCGTGAGCTCCTGGAGTAAAACATATGGTTTCAGAAGTTGATACCATATGAATCACTCTTAATCAGGTGTCAATAGCATTGTGTGCTTCACATTTTCACGTCAGATATGTCGTGTTGGCTCTCGAAGCAGGATTAAAAAAATTCCAATTCTGTATTCTGAAAAAAACAATTGGGGGTTGGAGGGCCGGGGGGGGGGGGGGGGGGGGGGGGGGGGGGGATGCCCCCTTTTATGATGCTTTCAGACCTGCTACAAATTTATTCCTTAGTGAAAGGTATAAAGCGATAATTGTTCAGTGTGTTTCAGAAAAAAAAAAGTATTCAATACATCAATGATTTTATCATAAATCTAATGTACCCCAAATTCATCAAGTAGATTTCATACCGTTATGTTTACCAAATTGTCAAATAATGCGTCAAACATTGAAACTTTTGATAGTTGTATAAGAAGCAAGACATGAGTCTATGATAGGATTAATGTCTACATTGACATGTGCATCATCATGTCCTACATAAGTTCTTAAGCTGTGTGCACAAAACTTCTAAAGTTGAAACTCCTAATAGGACAATTGATATCATCATGTGTTAAATTGGTTACCATCAGGCCATATTATTTGATTGAAACTCGAGTCAATAGTCTGGACTGATGAAGAACAGATAGAGATCTTTACCTGATCCATGGAAGATAGAAGGTTCAAATTCGTTCTAATTCAGCTTCCGCCTTATTCATAAAGCAGTATTGTCGTAAAGACCTTTTATATTATCTTATTTGTATTTTCATACTGGATGATGCAAACAAGGTAATCTTAAAAAAGTTCTTTCAAGTAGAAGACTAAAAGAATAATCCAAGGTTTTTTTCGTTCTTATTACTTTCTTACTTACTTTCTTTCTTTGTTGTTTGTTTTCTTTTGACCAAAGCGATTCCATTCAGTAGAATTGGAATAGGGCAGTTGAATGGAAGTAGAATTTTTTTTAATGACAAACCAGACCCATCTATCCATGGATCCGACTGATCAGAATATAATTGAAGGATTTGAATGAACTCCGTTATTAGTTCTGTATAAATGGATTGCAAAAGCTCCATCATTCTGGAATTTTAAGCAAAGGAGAGCCTGTTGTACACAAGCTTGTCTTTCCTATTGATGTGCTGCAAACATATTCGGGGAAATCTTGGGTGCAAATGACCAATTAGGTGAAAAGGTGCAAACAAGCATTTATGATCGTCGGATCTTGACCTAGCGATCCAAAATAAAGCGGGCTCCCCCTCGGCTCCATTTACGCAGTTTTCTGGAAAACCCCTCGAGAAATCCCATCTTGTTCGCCTCCTTCCTCGCTCACGATCCGTTCGACTGTTTCCTCCCATGGCTGACGGATGATCCAAAGATGGACAAATCCGTCCTGCCTGCTCTACAGGCAGCAGTAATGCAGTCAGAAACCACGGAAATCATCCATCGCCTCCATTATGATGGGTAATCTCATTGCGCCAGGGCTGGTCGGCTCGACATGCATGCGAGGGGCCTAGGGCCGAGGCGTCCCCGTGCACCAATGCCCTAGGAAATTTCATCGAGCAGGACAGGCAACATGCGTGCTTCTACAAGGCCAAGCCACATGTTTGGAATATATAAACAGATGAAAGATGTCAGTAAGATTGTCGATTGAACATCGTAATTGATCATGTATATTGCTAAATGTTTGCACATCGAGTAACATGATCAGAAGAATATAATGGACATCTCGTCAAAATAAATTATCCGGTGTAAATGGCCAGAGTCATCTGAATCGGAACTATGCAACCAATTTGTGGACGGGGTCATCAGAGATTTTTAGAAACCGCGAATGGATACAGTTTCCATATGAATGATCAAGTGCGGGCGGGGGAGTTAGCCCTAGGCTGAGCGGCGGCAGGGGCAAATGACTAGATGAGCGTTGGGCATCATAGCGGAGAAGAGTTGAGCATCAGTACCAATCGATCAGGTCTCTCGCATGGCTGAAGGTGAAGAGAACAGAACGAAGCGAACAATCCATTCAGACAAGATAAGTACGATCGAAGTCAACTACTAAATCTGTTGGAACTAATGAGCTGTAACATCCCAAAATCTCAAAGCAATCAAAAGGAATAAAAATCACTCAAAATTTAAATTTTTTTGTCTAACTCTTATCTTGTCATGAGTTTTCAAAACAAAATACACGAAATAAATTCAAACCAAGTTGGAATATTGAATTTCCTAAATATAAAACATGTGCTCAAGTGTTTGTTTCATTTAAAATTCACTAAAGGTTTGAACTTTTCGAATTTACAACAAACTAAAATAATTGCATGTTAATCTCTAGCAAATTCACCTTGAATTTAAAATTTTGACTTTTGAAAACCTGCACCAAAACTCATCATGTGCAATATGAGTTTCTTGTTTTTATTTTGGGTGTTTGTTTGATTTTGTTCCCAGTCAAATTTGAATTCACATTCAAATTTGAGTTCATGTTTAAATCCCGGAAAAGAACAAACCTTTTCTTTTTCCCAAAACTTCCTCTGGGCCTCATCTCCCCTTTCTCTTTCCCTCCCCAGCCCAACCAATCTGGCCCATTAGTGCAGCCCAGTCGGCCCCCTCCTCTTCTCCCTCTCTCACCGACAGGTGGGACCCGTCTGTCATCCCCCTCCTCTGGACCAAATGCTGCACCTACCATTGGACCGCCGGACCGAGAGGCGCCGCCGTCGTACGCGCGTGCCCGGCTCCCATTGCTCCTCCTCCCCACTGCCCAGGCCAACGTACAGCACGCGCGGCCGTTGTCTTGCTCCTATTCGTCGCACCGCCGCGTCCCCACCTCCTCATAACTCCGGCATTCACTCCGGCGAAGCTTCCCCTTGAAGCCTCCTTGCCCCCGACCGCGCCTATAAAGGGCCACGAGCTCTCTCTCCTGTTTCCTCGCTCCAGTGCAGCCCCACGCTTCCTCCTCCACGCCCACAAGCAAGCACAAGTCTTTTCCCCTTTCTTCTCTCTCCAACACCGGTGAGCTCTCCGGCGTTCATTCTCCCCGTCGCAGAAGCGCACCCCTCCTTCCTTCCTCTTCCCCGTGCTTCTCCAAGCAGTGCGCCGCCCCGGCCTGCCCTCGCCCTGCGCTGTCGTGACCCAGAGACGGAGATCGACGTCGAGCACCCCCGCACACCGCCGCGCGAGCCCGACGCCGACGACCTCTCCGGCCTCGTCCCGCTCGCCACGCACGCGCACCAGCCTTGTCGTGTCTCCGCGCACCACGCAGGACCACAGCACCTGGACGTCGAGTTCCCCCTCTTCTTCCCCGTCGAGCGCCGCCGCCGTGCCCTGCGCCCCCATCGTCGCCGAGCTCGTCCCGTCCTCCGACGACGCGACCCTTCCGCAGAGAACCGCGCCGACGCGCCGCGCATCCTGGCCCTCTTCCCCATCTTGCCCCGCCACCGGAGGCAGGCCAACGTCGACGTCAGCGCCACTCTCCTCGCCTCGACGTCGCCAGCCGCCTCTACCGCTCTCCCGGCCTCACGCAACCCCTTGGTGAGCTCCGCACTTCCTCCTCTCTCTCCCGAGCCCGTCCACATCGAATTTGGGCTCTGTTTTGGGCGATTCTTGCGCCCACGCGTTCGTAGAAACGCATAGTACCCTTTGGTACTACTCTTGGAGCTCTAGAATGGACCAGCAAGACGTCAATACCTTATAATCTTCCCTCTTTTGATGTTCTTCCGCATCGCCACTTTATGCAACGTCAATCTTGCATGTTGTAGCAACCCGCTTTATCGTCTAACGTTGAACCTAACCAGTCACGCAATATCTCTTTGCCTCACCTCCTAGTACCCTCCTCATCACAATACATCTTTCCGCCTTAACCTTGTATGTCGCACAAACACCCTCACTCGCTAGCAGTAAACCTACCCAATCTTTCGTGTTGTATCACCTTGAAACCTAATACCCTAAATCCCATGTCGGTAAATCATGTGATGTCGATCTCGCACATCAATGCTCGTTTATCTTTTGGCGTCGAGCTTAACCAATCTTGTTGTACCGCTCTATATCATAACCTAGCAACCTCTTTCATCGGAACTCTTTTACAACCCAAACCGAGTTCAATCGTCGCTCAATCGACCTTAATCTATTGGTTTCCCTCAACCCCTACCAAGCTCTGTTGCTTATTACTATTCTCGTATTTATGTGGTCCTTCATTGGAGGTTATTGGATTTATTGTCCATTGTTATTTCAATTGCTAGTTGATCTTATCGACTGATCCTTGTCTTTTATTCGCAACCATGCATCCATGTCATGCATAATCACGTACACGTGCCATCGTCATGCGCTTAGCTCATGGCAAATAATTAGTGGAATAACCTTAGTAATTAATCAATTTAGTAAGTAATTAATGGCTAATCACCATTAGTTAATAACCTAATATAAGTAGGTAATTAAAGTGACACACCTTGCACTTGTACGTTGTTGCATGAACCTTTATATAGGTTACGACCCATATAAAGCCGTAATGCTACCAATGTACAACTAACACGTACACACGCCGTTTCTACCTACACCTACCCGCATGCATTTATCATGGTTTAGCATCTCTCATTTACATCAAAAGCCCTAGTGCCCGATGCATCACCCCTACTAGCCTCTCTTAAGATAATAAGATCCTCCTAAAGTAAAATCTAATGCATCATGCATGATTTGTGCCTTTTGTCTTCTTTGGTGTTCTATTGGTTCTTATCGAAGTTAATTGGATCTTGTGTGGTTCTTCTCGATCTTATTTTCCTTTGCAGTAGTTTGTTTATACGGTATCTTTTTATACGCTAGCTTACGCGGGATTCGAGGAAGAGCCAGAGGATTCAAAAGAGATTCAGAAGACCCAAGCTTCAAGGACGAGCTTCGACGAAGGACTTGAAGACATCGACCTCGACATACGAGTGAGAAGATACGAGCTTCTAGGAAGGAATCTGAAGACCCAGATTACGAGGACGTGAAGAAGAAGCCTGTAGTGAAGGCAAGCTCTACATCTCCTTGATCATGATTGAACCTACTGATTTCGCAATGCACCTATAGAGCCTACTCTAGTATTATGCATCACTTGCTATTTTACTGCTTGAGTAGCTATGACCCTACTTGTATTTTGATATTGATGTCTGTTACCTTAGGCGTTAATATCTGAATCCTTGGTTACCCCTTTGTTTACCTGTCACCTTGATAACCCTAGGATAGTTCCATCATTTTTATGATGGCACTTTTACCTTGCTACTAGAATGCTTAGGACCCCTGCAATGTTTCTACATTGCTACACTTTACACACATATATGTTTTACAACTGTGTTAAATGAGTTTGGTGGTGTGTGTGATATAATGGGTTTGGGAGTAGCACAACTGTGTTAGGTGATGATGTTGATGGTGGCGGTGATGTTGGGATGGGTGGATTGCGGGCAAGGCCACTAGTGAATGGATGTTGGTGTTATAGGCCCCTAGCGTGGGATATGGTGCTTGCCCGGCCATATAAGGACCGGTTCTGACGCCCGTAAACATAATGATTCTCGTACAACCACGGAACCCCTATGGGAAGGACCTACCCTATCTTCTTGGTATTCTTGCAAATGCCATCTGGAGGCCAGTAAAGGCAACGAAAGCTCAGGAAAAGAACATAGGAAACGTACCTATGATCCGGCTCGCGGAACCCGCTATAGGTTACGGGAGTGCCGCCCATCCTGGTATGTGTTACAGGATCCTGCTATATGTTACAGGAGCATGACGTACCCTTTTACAGGTGTACAGTGCCAGTGTGTGACCTTTCATGCCACAAGCCCCTGAGTGTGATTTCGTGGTGGAATTGTGAGACTACTCGGAGAATATGGACTAGGCGTTATGTACCCCCTTGCAAAGGGTGCATAGCTCGTGGGAAAAGATGTACAACCTCTGCAGAGTGTAAAATTCATCCGGATGGACGTTGTCACGGCATATGACACATTATTGTTGCGCACGTATGGATTAGCCACTTCTCTCTTTCCTTGGCGTGTGAGTGGGTTGTAGTCAGCCCGTGTTTTGGAAGTGATGGCAAGTGTGCCGGGTCGGTATGATCCCTGAGGTCAGAAGGCCCAACTTAAAATTTGGGAACTGGCGGGAAGGCTCCATACTCCCCCAGGGCCAACCAACTAAAATATTGACAATTAATTTCCCTGTTTTCATCTATGAATCCTTGTCTTGCTTTAGTGAACCCTGCATAAAGCTTGCTTTGCTGCAAATAAACCATATAGCCTCCTCCTTGCTAAGACCAAGTATGCATGTATATACACCCTTGTGTAGTGTAGGGCTTGCTGAGTACCTTATGTACTCACGCGTTTGCGATTGTTGGTTTAGTAGGAGAAGACTTTGTAGAAGACGACGACGATTGGGTTTTCGGTTCTGCCTCTCAAGTGTGCTTGTGGCTTTGGGCCAAGGTTTCCGCTGTCTGCTTTACCGTTAGCTGGATGGTTGGACTTGGATATCTCCTTGTCATACCGCCACTAAGGGTCCTATATATCAGGTATTATACTTAATTATCAATTCGAAGTATGCTTGTGATTATCATATCTGTGTTATTGTGCGTATCAGCTACTGATCCAGGGACTGATACAGGATGCACAACATATTCCAGAAATGGGGTATGACATGAGCTCAATATATAACGCAAACTTGAGGGCCATAACGCGCGCTAAGTGCGCGCCAGTTTTCTAGTTCTCTCTAGATATATTAGGCAAAATCATAACTTGTTGCGAAGAACTAGCGCGTTCAAAAGTTATATATATGCAAAAACAAGATAAGAGCACTTGTTCAACTAACCAATATCCAAATCAATTAGTGTTACACTATGGCCATCCTTCAAAAGGCACAGGTTAAGTTAATCATTGCATCACAGCTATATAGCAAAGGTCAATCTCTTTTCAAAGAAATACCTTTAAAAAACATCCTTATAAATATCTACCTTTATGTCATCTTCAGTAAATATAGAAAATTTTCAATAATGCCAAACATGCATTATTTTGATGAACATTCTAATAAGTGTTTCGCTATAAAACCAAAAAAAAAACTCAAAGGTAACTGTAGATGTGAACTAGAACTGAAGGAAGTTCTACTATATATGACTTCTGGCCAAATGTTTTGAAAACTATAACATTCTCATTATAAGTTGCTATACATAGTACTTTTTAATAGAATTACTATATCAAAAGTACCCATATTAGTTGATGTAATTTTCATATAGATCATAAATGCATAAGATAATTATGTGTCTCATAGCACTTGGGCACTTCACTACTATTGATGGTTATTTGACTAACTGTAAATGTGCCTCATATCAATCGCTTGTCAGGCTACTTTTGAGTATTAGTAATCCACCACAATGCTCAACACGTGAAATATGTTAATGTTCACGAGTCCCATATAGATCGTAGAGTATAATCTGGTTTCAGTGGGGGACAGATGTGACAGTGCTCTCCACCTAGGCTGTTAGGACATTTTAAATAATGTAAACAGAAGCACTATAGTGATGACTAAAAAGAGAGCAAATTACATGAGCCGGTTTGACAAAGCCGCACGCATGCAGGCTTTGGCGACGCACCGCGATCCCGCTCCGAGTCGGCTGATTTCCAATGGCGGCGTGCCTCTGGGTGGAACACTAGAGTTTCTTGGACGTCGACGTCTGCCGGGGCCCGGGAGCTAGTCTGCATGAGCATGAGCAACGACCTGATGTGGGTGGCTTCCAGCGTTCACAGTCAGAGACGGGCAGCCACTTCTGGAAAACTAGGGAGGGAATTCCCGTCCTCGTGCAGTGGTGGTGTGATATTCAACGGACAGCAGTCAAACGAGTGTCAGACAGTGCAACACTGTGGCCACCCGGCCAGCAACACCAGCACCACGCGCAGCACCTCAATCCAAGCATTGAAGCTGCCAGTGATCGACCTCCTCGTCTGCCCGCATGACTCATTGAAAGAGCGTAGACGTCGAGAGCTTGGATTCTGATGCGTTGGTAAACATGCTCGTCAAGAACGGCTTGTCCAATTATTAAGAGAAGAGGAAACCAAATGGTACCAACGCTCTAAAACTGAACAACTATTGAAAGGAGATAGTAATACAAAATATTTTCAGCTGATAGCTAATGGTAAATACAGGAGAACACGCATTTTCCAACTCGAGGATGGAGGTCAAATCATAAGAGGTGATGATCAACTGAAAGCATATATAACGAAATACTATCAAGGTCTGTATGGACCTTCAGATAGTAATGATTTCAGATTGATAGAACAACACCGAGATGATATACCTAAGGTAACGAGGGAGGAAAATAAGTCAAAGAGGCTATTTTCCAAATGAAACATAACAAACCTCCAGGTCCTGATGGCTTCCCTGCAGAGGTTTACCAGGCCTTTTGGGAAGTGATAAAAGAGGACTTAATGGCTTTGTTTCATGATTTTCATAATGGAACACTTCCATTGCATAGTCTTAACTTTGGTATAATTACCTTGTTACCAAAACAAAAGGAGGCGACTCAGATTAAGCAATTTAGACCTATTTGCCTACTAAATGTGAGTTTTAAAATCTTCACAACGGTGGTTGTTAATAGGATCATGAGAGTTGCAGATAATCTAGTCAGACCATCCCAAATGGCATTTATGCCTGAAAGAAACATTATGGAGGGTGTAGTAATCCTACATGAAACAATACATGAGTTGCACAGGAAGAAGATGAATAGGGTCATTTTAAAAATTGATTTGAAAAAGATTATGACAAAGTGAAATGATCGTTCCTACAACAAACTTTAAAAATGAAAGGTTTCTCGGACAAATGGTGTTCATGGATAGAGAAATTATTTGTATCTAAATAGAGTGTGGGCATTAAAGTAAATGATGAGGTGGGAGGGTTCTTCCAAATGAAAAAAAGGGCTAAGACATGGCGATCCTTTATCTCCAATTCTTTTTAATCTAGTTGTGGATATGTTAGCCATTCTGGTAACTAGAACTAAAGGTGAGGGGCAAATCAAAGGCCTTGTACCACATTTGGTAGATGATGGTCTGTCAATCTTACAATATCCAGATGATACTATACTCTTTATGGAACATGATCTAGAGCAAGCCAAAAATATGAAATTGCTCTTATGTGCTTTTGAGCAATTATCAGGCTTAAAGATTAATTTTCATAAGAGTGAGTTATTCTGTTATGGAGAGGCAAAGGATCATGAGAATGAATATGCACACTTATTTGGCTGTGATATGGGGGGGAAATTTCAGTGCAAATGGAAATTGAGTGCAATGGTGCAAACATGCAATTTCATCCGTCTGATCATGATCTAAGGGCTCTTGTTCTTTCCATAATTTTCCCCGTGATATGGGGGGGTATCCTTTTGGATATCTGGGTATACCAATGCATTACAGAAAGTTAAGCAATAAAGATTGGAAAATGATAGAAGATAAATTTGAGAAGAAGCATAGTACTTGGAAAGTTAAACACTTATCTTATGGTAGTCGTTTGGTGTTGATAAATTCTGTTTTAAGCATTCTAGCTCTCTTTATGTGTTCATTTTTTGAAATCCCAAAGGGTGTACTAAAGAAACTAGATTATTACAAATCTAGATTCTTCTGGCAAAGTGATGAATACAAAAAGAAATATAGATTAGCAAGGGATATTGTTTGTAGGCCAAAGGACCAAGGGGGGCTGGGATAGTAAACATGCTCGTCGATGTCCTGTCCTGGCGCGATTGAGGTGCGCGAGATCGGATGCAAACGGGGCTGTTCCATAGATGCCCACAATATTATTTTAAGCGTCGAGGGTGGCACCGTAGATGTTCTGAAGTTTTTATGGTTCTTCGATCCTCGTTTTTTATTTGTTTGGCTGTTTGCAAGCTGCTTGGAGGGAGAATTTACGACATAATTGCTGCTTAATACAGTTGGAGACATGAGTTACATAAAATGGTAAAATGATCAGAAGTAGTAGCTAGTTCTAGGAAGGGTCGCGTCTGTGGGTGGTGTACCAGATAAAGTGTCACGTTACTCTGTCCAGTGTTCTCAGAATTGGGTGGTGTACCAGATTAAGTCGCTTCATGAGGAGTGTTGAACCTGATTAAGTTAATGAATAAAATTCTCATTAGAGGATATTAGGAAGATGCTTCTCTCTTCCACTGTTCTCACAGCATTAAAATCTCCAATCGTTAACTAAGGCCCCTGAATATGTCATGATGTAGTTCTTATTTCTTCCAAAAACTCCCGTCTTATACTGGCATGTCATCATCGTTTGGTCCATAGACAGTAGCTATCCAGAATAGTTTCCAATACAAATGAGTTAGGATGGAGTACTTTTTTATCAAAGACAGAGTTGAGTTTCAATTTATTGGGGTTCCAGACCGTGAGCGATCCTCCTTTCAAACAAATCAATCATGCATTCAAGCTGATTTGTGTGCACCCAAAAAATGGCATTTTGGGGAATCATCCAAGCAACCAACGTTCCAAGAAAAAAAAGGAGAGAAGTTGATCGGGTTGTGTGCATACTAAAAATTGAGAGATCAGCAGAAAGGCCAATCGGTTCACTAAAAAAACACAAACTGCAAATGAAGGTTCCTAACAACCACTACCAGGATCCCCTGTTTCCCCGAGTGCCTGGGGCACTCGGGAAAGGTCCAAAAACACTCGGGAAAAGTTTTCCCAAGTGTAGCACTCGGGAAAGGGCACTCGGCATGGGTTTAGACGGCGAAGACGACCTTTCCCGAGTGTCTTTTGTCGGACACTCGGCAAAGCTTTCCCGAGTGTTAAAATCGTACTTGGAAAACAAAAAATTGACGGACGGTGGACTAACGGCGCCCCCCTCCCCCTTCCCGAGTGTCTGTACAATTACACTCGGGAAAGATGTTTTCCATAACCATTTTTATTTGTTTTTTCGACGAATCCAATTGACAAACTCATGCATTTAATATATATGACAATATGCATCCATTTTGACAACCACATCCACATCCAAATCATCAAATAATCCACAATTCAACAATTAAGATACATATAGTCCACAATATAGTCCACAAAGTGTTCACAACTCCACAAATAGTCCACAAACGCTCACAAGTGCACAAATTGTCCACAAGCGCTTACCAGTCCATAAATAGTTCACAACCACTCACAAGCGACACATATAGTCCACAAAACACAAATTATGGATCAAAGGGTGGGGGTGCTAGTGGGAAAAGATTGCGAGCTGCCGATAGGTCCACGTCTTGCACCACAGCCCCAGCATTCGACCCTGCTGACCTAGGCATCGGCTACACAAAGGAAGACATAACATTTGTAATACAACATGTATAGCACAACTAAGTTTTCTATGTCTCTAGGTTTTCTAAGTCTCTAGGTTTTCTAAGTCTGTAAGTTTGTCTATGTTTTATAAATCTCTAAGTTGTGTAAGGTTGCCAAGAGACTCACCGGAGAAGAAATGGGAGGACGAGGAGCCCATGTCGGATGTGGCGGCAGTTGGTGGCCCATCACCGCGAACTGAGCTTGAAAGAAGGCGAACATATCCTGCACTTCCGTCTGAATCTGCTGCCGCACCTCCTGCACTTTCGTCTGCACCTGCTGCGCCAAAGTCGCCTCGAGCTGCTCCCGCCTCATCCTCTCTTCCGCAAGCTGGGCCTACAATATTGAATCAAATGTTAAACTCGAGTGCAATATTGAATCAAATGGAAAAATTAAACGAACGAGGATTGTGACAGTAATAACATGGAGGGACTGTGTAGCGGTCGGTCGTTCGCGTATGCTCGGGCCACCGCTAACAGTCCGTGCATGAATCTGGGAGAGTGTGGGTGTACTCACCGTGTCGATGACGCTGTCACCGAGATAGTACCGTCCATGCTTCTTACCTCCTCCGGCCCTCATGACGACTTCTCCATCGAGGTCGTGTGACCTCGGATCATAGTCTTGCCCATAGACCTCCTTTGCCACCTCTGAGTATGAACTGAGGCAGCTATAGGCGGACGGATTGATGTACGCCTCGGGCGGGTCTTCCGGGTTGTAGTGGATCTCCGCCGTCGCCTTGCCCTTGTGGGACAAAGCAAAAGCCTCAAAGGTGTTGATAGGCTCACCACGAGCCGCCGACTGAGGAAAGAAACATGATTAGAAATTATGCGTTATTGAGAGTTAGAGTGAAGAAATGATTTGACATACGTATTTTGCCGCATATTCGTTGAGACTAAGACTGCCCTGATGGTGTGATGGACCTTGCATCAACAACCGACGCTGTCGGCAAGCCTCGTGCCTCGCCGCCCAGTCCTCGGCGCACCACTTGTCCACCAAGACCTTCCAGCACTCGCTATGCGCTGCCATCCACCACGGAATCGCCTGCACGTCATCAAGCATATGACATACGAGAAGGTCAAATAAAACATAGTTAATATCATTAAAGCTTGTTCTATATTTACCTCTAAGTATTCTTCCTTCGTCAGCGTCATCTTTGTTGCCTCCTTCCTGTTAACCCTCACATTCTTGGCAGCGTTGAAATCAACGATGGCCTGGGTGCGCGCCTCGTACATCATGTCTTTCACAAGTTTCTGACACGCTGTACGTGCCACCTGTCGCGCCAGGCCCTCGTATCCTTCTTCAATTCTGTAGAAATCCTGCATACAAATGTGGTGTATCAAACCATTATTTCAAGAATGATCAATAAAATGCGATGTGTTGAGCAATGTAGTGAGGAAGACTTACCAAGCTCGCTGATCACCCGATCCATCTTGTTGTGGAACATCCTGCCATCTCGATCCTCCACATCGTTCACGGCGGCGTAGTGCTCAAACGTGTCGGCAATCTCTAATCCCTCTGGAAGCAGCACCAGGCCAGGGTAGTATTGCCTGCACAAAGTACAGAGGATGCTGTTGATCTTGCGTTTGTGAGAACCCCCAGCGGGAGGGCGGCGCAGGGCGGCGGAGGCGGGGGATGGCGGGCCGCGGTGGCCAGGGAGGCGGTGGAGGGCGGCGGAGGCGGGGGAGGGTGGTGGACGGCGGCGGGCGCGGCGGCCGGGGAGGCGGGGAAGGGTGGCGTTGCCCGGGGGACGGCGTACTTCAGGCGCGACCGGCAAGGGAGGCGGGGGACGGCGGCCGGGTGTGCGCGACGAGCGGAGACGGCGCCGGCGTGGGGAGGGCGGTGCGGCCCTGCTCGATTGGAAAATTGGAACGTGTAGCACCCGTATTTTTGGCCATGACGATAAACCCTAAAATATGGGTTTTCAAAAATTTTCAAACTTAAAATAATTGACTAGACTCAATTAGGGCTCAATTAAAATTTTTCTCGAAAATAAAACCATGCATGAAACACTCATGTGCATTTTTGCCTTTTTATTGCCCTTATTTTAATTGTTTGAGTGAGTGTTGAAACCCAAATCCAAATTCGAATTCAACTTCCTTTGAATTCCTTCCAAAATCCAAATCCAGAAAAAGATAAACCAATTTCTTTTCTAACCGGGCCGACTTCCTCTTTTCTTTCCCGCGCGGCCCAGCCCCTTTCTCCCTCCTCTCCTTCCCGCGCCCCACTGGGCCATTCGCGCGCGCGCCGGCCAACCTCCGCCTCGGCCCAGTCTGCGCCCGTCCGCCGCCGCGAGACGCTGAGGAGTGGGGCCGTCCCCTTCGTCAACCTCGCGCCGCCGCCGCCGCCCGACCCGCCGGCGAGAATCGCGGCATTTACGCCGCTGTCGCCGCTCTCTCCCTCTCCTCCACCACTTGGCAAGCTCCGCGCACACCTCTTCTTCTCCCCGTCCGGGCCGGTCCCCTCGACGACATCATCATGACGCCCTAACCCTAGCTCTTAACTCCGACGAGTTTTTGCGCCGCCCGACCGAGCTCGCGTCGGAGCGCCGCACCACGCCGCCGTGTCGCGTCCGGGCCCTCCCTCTCCTCTGCGCCACGTGGCCACACCTCATCCCCGTCCCCCACTCCCGCGCCGCGCACACCTCAAGCTCCGGTGAAAATATCCCGACGAACTCGGGATATTTCCCGGCCAGCCACCGCCTCTGCGCGGCTATAAGTAGAGCGCCGAGCTCTCCCTTCCATCCCTCCGTCACTCCGCTCTCTCTCCCACTCCCCCGCTTCACACAGCCAAGCCCAGCTCTTCTTCTCCCCCAAATCCGGCCAAGCTCCGACGAGCTATTCCGCCGCCTCCCAACGCTCCCCGCTCCCACCGAGCCCGAGGTGAGCACCTCCGCTCCCTGCTCTCTCCTTTGCGCCCCCTCTCCATCCTCCTCGCGCACTCGGGGCTAGCCCGCGCCGCGCGCAGTCACTCCGCCGCCCCTTTCTCCCTCTCCGGCTGCCGTGGGGTGTTCCCCGGCCCGGCTGAGCCCGCGCGCAGCACTCACGCGCTCCCGCGCACGCGCACGAGCACGAGCACTTGCTCTCGCCCCCGCACGCGCACAGGCGACGCGCGCGCCCGAGCGCCGCCGCACTCCGGTGAGCTCGCAGCGCCGCCCTAGCCCCTGTCCACGTCGACGTTAAGCGCCACCGAGCTCCCCGTCGCGCGTAGATCCCGTAGCTGCCCTCTGCACCCCGCTCCGACCACCGCAGCCGCCGCCGGCGTGCACTCCGGCGCCGCGCCGCCGCGCGCGCGTCTCGCCGCCGCACCTTGACCGCGTCGTGCGGCCATCCGACGTGGCCGCCACGTCGGCGCCACGGGCCCGTCCGACCGAGTCGCCGCGCCCCCGTGGTACGCCCGGCCCACGGTGCACCCGCCTCACACCGTGGCTCGGTCCACACTCATGTGGACCGAGTCCACAGCACAGTAACACACGGGGCCCCCGGCCCCAGCTGGCCCACATGTCAGCATCTGCTACGCACACAAAAACACTGGGTACACACACTCAGTGTACACAGAATCTTATTCCAGAACCTTTTTAAATCCAGAAAAATTCCCAAAAATAACCAAAAATTCCCAAAATCATTTCTAACCCTTTTCCAACACTTGTGCACCTCTGGAAAATTAGGGTGGAGATTATACTTAATTAAATTTAATCTACCCCTAATTTAATCATCTCCCCTTTAATTCAAATATTCATATCTTTGTCATTTTAACTCCAAATCAAATGATTCTTGCACCGTTATTCATCTAAAATCATTCTCTATCAAACCACACCAGAACCATCCTCCTTTGTATCTTTTTGAAATCTTATTTTATTTTTAATGATTGTTTAATTGTGTGTTAAGCGGTAGATTTAACTTTTCTTTAATCGATAGATAATCAAGTCTTCGAGGAGGAGCACGAGGACCCCGACTACGAAGAAGGTTTAGAGGAGGAAGATTTTGGTGAAGGCAAGTCCTAACCACCTTGATCATATTTAACCTAATTAATTCCTACAAAATATCCTATATAGAGCCTGTGTGCAAATTAAACATGCATGGTCTTTTAAGATGATTTAAATGTTAGAGTAACCTAGTATTGATTAAGCCATGCCTTGTTTATTTCTGTCCTTAATCCATTGTTAGCCCTAGGTTCCAACATCTTTAATCCTTAATGATTTGTTGGAAAATATTGCCGCTTAGGGTTTATCATATTGTGTTAATAATATTGCTTCACCTGCTTTTTGTGTGAAAATGTGTGAGTGTGACTTGGTGTTGTGTGTGTGAAATAAAAGGGGTGGGCTTAGTAAGTGAAACCAATAGTGGGGGTTATGGTTTTAGACGGGAGCAAGCGAGGTAGTCCTCAGTGGGGAGGCTATCTCTGGGACGCTATTCCTCGCAGGAGGGTAGCTATTGAAGATGCTTGCTTCGGTCGTATAAGGACCGGTTCATGTGCCGCCTTGCCTAGCACCTTAGTGCAACCACGAGCCCCTGTATGGGCAGGGTTTGGAACCACACCCAACTAGTGATCGCCCGGTACCACCAGGTGGCAGGGAGTTGCAATCGGAAGCCAGGAGAAGATCTTGACGAGATTGGCGTCGGATCCGGCAAGTGAAAGTTATTGGCCATGTTATGGTTATGTGAGGCCTCTGGTCGTGGATTTTCCGAGGTGGTACCGTGGTGACATTAGGCAGGTACGGAACCATTAGTGTTCCTTTCCGACCCACGACGGTGGGAAGGTCTGGCATGCCTCGTGGGTAAAGTGTACAACCTCTGCAGAGTGTAAAACCTATCCGGATAGCCGTGTTCCACGGCATTGGACAAAGCGAAAGCAATGGCCACACAATGATTAGATTTTTCTGTGTGAGTTATCCTTGGCGTGTGTGTTTTTGGAATAACGCCGGTTTGGAGCCGTGTGCTGGTTGTCTGCCAGAGTTAAAATTTGGGAACTGGCGGGAAGGATTTATTCTCTCCCAGGGCCACTCAACCCCACTAAGTCCTTATCAATGTTGACTTAGAGCTTTGCAAAATGTTTTGGTTTTCAAATCAAAACCCCTGCATCGAAAATGGGCTTTTCGGCCAAGCAATGGAAACCCTCAGCCTATTCCTTGACATCAACCTTGCATGTGAGTCACCCTTGTGTTAGGACTTGTTGAGTACCTTATGTACTCACTCCCCATTTCAATCAATCATTCAGAGGAAGAAGCAGAATACGACTTTCAAGCCGATGGCGAAGAGGACTAGGGTCGTCACGCGCAAGTTTGCCTGTGGAGTGGATCCGCTTCCGCCGTCCGTTGCGTAGAACAAAGTGTGGCATTGCTGCTTCCCAGCAATGACCATTGTGGTGTGATGTGTTGAGTTGTAAGGCCTCTGGCCATATCAAAGACCTTTTATGTAATCAAAAGGCTTGTAATGAGCTTCGGTAATAAATAAAGGTATGACTCTGAAATGCCATTCTGTGAGAATGTCCGTATCAGCGTCTGATCCAGGGACTGATATGGTGTATTCAAGTACCTCAGAAATTAGGGTATGACAGAACGAGAGGAAGAAAGCTGCGTAAACTAAGTCCCAGCCTCCCCCCCCCCCCCCCCCCCTTTCCTGAGTGTCTAGATTCAGGACACTCAGGAAAGGCCCCCCACCTTTCCCGAGTGTCCTGAATCTAGACACTCGGGAAAGGGGGGGGCTTTTCCCGAGTGTACTTCCAACAGGCACTCGGGAAATAAATTTCCTGAGCAACTTAAAAAAAATTATAAAATAGCAAACAAATTCAAAATTCTTCAAAATTTGGGATTACACTGTTTACATGATCTAGTGTCTGTTAAAAATAGGTTTCAAGTCAAATTCAATTTTGACACACCATTTGTCTTCGAATCATAATGACTTATTCTAAACTCTATGTCTCCTCTTCGGAGATTCTGTGTTTTGTGAACAACATACGTGATAACTTGCGCAAATCATCCTCTACTTTTTACCACAACATCCCCGTATGATATCGTGACATCTTGACAAATCTCAGAATTTTTTGACAATATTTGTATTTTATAGAATTTTAAAATAAATCGATCACACGCTAGAAATGATATTTCATCAACGAAAATTGCGAAATTTCATTTCATCACCTGGACACGGCGTCAAGTTCAACTCAGTAACATGAATATCAGTTTTTTCATTACTTCGATTCCATTATTCGAGTGACTTGCAGTTCAATTTTGACTTATCACCAAAAAATACAATTAAAGAAAATAAATTACTAAATTTAGTAAACGGATCCTGAAATTAACTAAATTTGAACATGAAGTACACTGAAGTGTATAAGTGACAGGAAAAAAATTTGGTTGCCAAAACATGAAAAAAAAATTCTTTTCCCGAGTGCATGACGATGGCAGTTGGCACTCGGGAAAGGCCCCTCCCGCCGTCAACACTAACGTTTGCTCGTTGACGCGGGGCCCGGGCTCTATCTTTCCCGAGTGTCACCAAGTGAGGGACTTTTCCCGAGTGTCTAACTTTTGCCGTGTGTCTCGCCCGCGGGACACGGGAAAAGTCCTGTTTCCCGAGTGTCTTTTGTTTGACACTCGGGAAACCCTTTCCCGAGTGCCCGATATATTACACTCGGGAAAAAACGGATTTCTGGTAGTGAACATGATATCACCAGGAGGTCCAGGACACATGGCTGGTGAATTTGCAGGGAAAGAAAACTACACGAGATAGGCAGCTCGCAGGCCGCATAATTCAAGCTAAAAAAACTCCAGAAAAAACTGTGGGAACAGCCCGTTTACATCTTCTTGAACAGGACACCATGCTCCTTGAAAACACGATTGGAGAGGGCCCTCATACGCAGCTCCACCTCCACCTCGACGTCGGCGACGAGGTCGTCGGGCAGGTCGTCGAGGCTCTGGCGGTGCCCGAGACAGAGCTCGTCGACGATGAGCTCCACATCGCGGGCGCGGTTGGCTAGCCTCATGTTGCCGAGCTTTTTGCGAGTCATCTCGACGCGCTCGCGGAGGTAGACCTCCTGGTCCAGCTTTTCCTTTGGAGGACTCGGGCGCGTTCACGTACCTTTGGAAGATTTCCGTCGCCTCCGGCGCCGGCGGCCAGGTCGCCGGCGGATCTGTCTCGCCGCCGGGGCCGCCGTACACGACCACGGCCACCGGGACATGGCACATGGTGGAAAGGTCGCGCGCCCACTCCAGCACGGTGCGGCGGCGCGTCCGGAACGTCTTCAGACGCGCCTTCCTGTCAGCGATCCACTGAAGCTTAACCTTCCCACGACGAGCCATGGATGATTCGGAAGCTAGCTAGCCCTACGTACTTAATTACTAATTACTATACGGCTAAAGAATGGTTTTCTCTTGGTTAGTGTGAGAGGGACGGGGGAGAGGGGGTCAATTTACAGCTGGCCTGGACGATGAAAATGGAATTGTGTTAGGGTGAGCGATCAGAGATTTGCACAATCAAAGCATTAAATTAGCTATAACCTGGACAATCAAAGCAGATTCGTTCCCTGTATGTGACTGTGTCACCACTGGATACTCGTATCAAATGGAACTTGTCAGGGAAAAATATGAAAATTGCTCACACTTATTACTTCGAATAAAATGATGCATGGATGAATAGACCATGTATTGGTCACGTATGATTAGGAGACAAAAGCTTTATATGGTCGATCGTGAGATGGACTTGTCAGTCCAGTCTCGTGAGCTTCTTCCACAACGACGCTTCTGAACGTGAGATGGACTTGTCACATCGAAGAAATGAATTTGTGTGGAAAAAAAATGATTCGTTTTAATGGCTGTGACTGTGTTACAACTGGATACTCCGTACGCCTACCAATATTTACTTGGGCACCTCGCATACAAAGTATTGTTCAACCAATGAACGTGTCAAGAGAAACGAAAATTGATTGCACTTCAAAAGGAGAAATAACAGTGCATGGATCAATTCTCGGCGCGGACATGATGGTGTCCCATATACAACTACCTGGCTGAATCAATCCAGGCACGATCTATTTTTTGTGCTGGTAAATGCTAGTGCACCTCCGTGACAACTGAGGTCATAAGTGGTGTGACGGTATATCAATACATGCTAAATGGATTTGTGTGGAGATGGTTGAGCTTTGATGGTAGAGATTCATGGTGACTGGATTGTATGTGGCTGGTGGTCAAAATTGCTTAGCAGTGAGCGGGATGAGAAGATGGTATTTGATTTATGGCATAATGTCAGTTGAGACCTTGGGTATGGCACTGTTCAAGGATATGGTGATCCATTTTAAGCCTCTACTGCGACTGCCGTGGTGAAGGTGACTATCAATCCTCTTTTATGGCTGGTGTGGCCACGGGAGAGAAAGTTTCTTTGGATATTGGTGGTTGTTAAGCAGCAGGAAAGTGTGTGTTTTTCCTTTTGGATCATTTATTCTTAGCATGCGTATAATTTGGATGGAGCTAAAGAATGGTTTTCTCTTGGTTGGTGTGAGAGGGACGGGGGAGAGGGGTCAATTTATAGCTGGCCTGGACGATGAAAATGAAATGGTGTTAGGGTGAGATATCAGAGATTTGCACAATCAAAGCATTAAAATGGCTGGCCTGGACAATCAAAGCAGATTCGTTTCCTGTATGTGACTGTCACCACTGGATACGCGTATCAAAATGAACGTGTCAGGGAAAAATATGAAAATTGCTCACAGTTATTACTTCAAATAAAAATGATGCATGATGAATAGACCATGTATTGGTCACGTATGATTAGGAGATAAAAGCTTTATGGTCGACACACACACACACACACACACACACGCGCGCGCGCACTGTCCTTGCAAATACCCCATTCATTATTAGAAAAATAATAATACATGAAAGATCAAAGTGTCGAGTATGGTTTAAAAGTGTCAGCCTCATTATATTATTTTTTGCTACTCACATAGTGCAAATAGTAAACCTAATGTTTAAGATGATCTATACGTTAAAAAATACATAATTTCCATGCAGTGTTTATTTGTTTTTCATTGCCACTTGTCAGCTTTCACCACATTATCCTTTCCTGGACCGGTTAGATCAATTTTCTGCAACGCGTCAATAAACACAGTACATATGAGTGGTAACAGAAATTAACTGGGAAATACTTTACACCAATCAAGTCAAATTTAAAAAATGAATTTGTGATTATTATACATGATGCCTTCAATAGATAAATACTAGATAGAAGTAATAAGTCAAGAACATATTAATTGTTCAGTTAAAAAATGCATGATTGTATGGCAAAGAACAGACATTTCTCATAATCAAGCTTGCATCGCAGGGTTTGCAGTCTCTGGAAAGTAACATCTACATTTTCAGGAAAACATTGTCAAAGGTTTGTAGCCAATGACCAATATTTGGCAAACCCATATGGTTGCATATTATAAAAAAAAAATAGAAAGAAAATAAATAGGCAGAACGTTTTTATTTTGAGTTTATACAAAGACATAATACATGGTTCAAATATACCGCTTCAAGCACACCCAGTACCTATATTCTTCTTAAGGCACGCAGTATATACGGTGAAAACGTTCCACCTTATTTTGAGTTAAAATGACATAGATGAATATAAAAACAATTATGTCAAGTTTTGACATACTTTGGCTGAATATTTTTGACACTAGATTTAAAATGACGTAGTTGATGTCTATTTCTCTTTTGTGATCATGTGTGTATATATGTTGAACCTGTGGATCCCTTGACCGACCTTTCCCCCCATCCAACAATGTCTCTGCTGACATATAATCACATTAACAGATTCAATGTACCAAGAATAAGAGGCAACCACAGTTGACACGTCCCACAAGAGGAACATTGGTTGTGAAAGAGGTGTTGGCCTAGTGGTTAAGGCACCCGAGTAGCACCTTTGAGGTCCTGAATTCGACTCCCAGTAAGAGCGAATTTTCTAGGATTTAACGGCATTTGCGCTTACAGCGGTAGGCGACGTGGCCGTCGACAGCGAGGCGTCAGTGGTGACTTCATCAATCTGGAGGATTTGTCGGCTCAGTCTTTGAAGATGCTCATAGAGGTAGGGTTTGCGTATGTGCGTTCATAGGGGTGAGTGTGCGTGCGTTGTGAGTGTCTGAATTGTACTGTGTAATCACCAAAAAAAAGAGGAACATTGGTTACAAGTATGCAAGTCTACAATGGATGGTCACACCAGTGGCTGGCAATTTGGCTTCACGAAGTAGTAAAACACATTCCTAAAGACAGGAGGAGGCTACTGGCTAGTTTTCGAGACGAAGTGCAGCTCAGAAATGCATGTCGCTGTGCTGGCAAAAGAAGAGATCGACATGCCATGGAGGAGCTGCGACTTAGCATCAACAACCGGAACTGGTGGCCGTCAGTTAAAGCCTTCATCTCTGAGTCTGTTTCGTTACAGCAACTTTTCCTAGCCACCTTGTTGGCAAGCCCTGTAGAACTTGTTATCTCTTTTCTTTTTCTTTTCTTTTTTTTTGCAAGGCTGTAGAACCTGTTATCATTCTGGAGTTTGCTTCGTGTTAGCTTTCTGCTAACTCGTGGAACCTGTAAGACTGCTTCTTCTTCTTCTTCTTCTTCTTCTTCTTAATGCGTAGTAGGCACGCAGCACACCTGCCATTTTACGTCAAAAACAATTAATACAGTGGATGGTCATTGTAGCAGTGGCTACAGCTATGTGGATGGCGTCTGGGCAAATCAGAGGAGAGGGGGTCAGGGTCTTGCTTAGGTTGTCACCTCGACGGGGACGTCCGCGATGAGTCTGCAAGATTGCACAGGGTCGTGGAGGGGAATATTTTTATTATTTAAACCTTTTTTTAATAATATTTTAAAAACAGACCGTCGGAACTTTTATTTCCAATTTCTAGACCATTTTGTCACGCCATTTTAAGTGCCGCGACAATTAACTGAGTTGCGCCCATTGAATCGGCGTTTCTTGTATCCACATGTCCGTTGACTGCCACGTCGGCCAGGCGAAGACCAGGCAGTTCTGTTCGCGCCATTTAAATTGGCGCGACTAAGAACACAACCGCGCCGATCGGATGGGCGCGGTTAAAGCCCTGTCGCGCTGTTTCATTTGGCGTGATTATCTGGGCGATTACATTGTCCCCGAGGACGGCCATGTTGCTCGCCCGTCATTGTTCTTCCCCTCTGTTCGGCGTGTCCGGCGCTGCCCTCACCCTTGTTCCTCGATTCCGGCGACGAGAGGAGGTTGGACCCGGCCCAATTTGTGGGAAGGTCATCCCCTAAGGTACCTCTCTCATTCTCTCCAACTAAAACTTCTTGTATTGTTGTGGTTTGGTTTAGTTGAAAGTGGTTAGGGTTAGAGGTAGGGATGGACATGATTTTCGTTGTAGCATAGGTTGTCACGATTAGTCAACGATCAGATGGTATGTATCGTTTAAGGGTCATGTAGTAGCATCGAAATGCTAACAATTTTTCCTTGCATGGTGTTATGTGGAATATGCCTAAGTCATTTATCCGATGTTTCTACCTTAATTAGTTTTAATTTTGTTTCAACGAAGGGATGTCGTATCCTCATGATAAGTATGGATGCCGTATAAGGGTTCAGTATCCTCGTGTGTCATCGGTTGATGGTGCCGTTCCTCCAGCCCTTCCGGTGCCAAATTGTGAGTTTGGTCACCCGGCGGTTGTGCGGCAATCTAGACATCCGGTGATGGCTGCACGTGCTTTCTACCAATGACGTAGTGACGAAGTAAGTCTCTAGAATGATTACTCTTGTGACAAATGATTGAAATTGTTTGCTGCCTAAAAAAATTGTTGTATTGTTGTATGTAGTGTTTCTTCTTCCAATGGATTGATGGGCAGGAAATGTACGATCCAAGGATCCTTTTGTTCCCTTGGAATAAAAAATCATTTGAGTATAAAAAGTTCAAGCGTTGAGTGCCGCCTCCTCCTAACCCACCACCGATGACTAATGATGAGAAGGTGGCAGCTGCACGACTGCGGGTCTGGAACCCTCCTTTATGTCATTGCGAGCACCGTTCTGAGCTTGAGACGCCACCGGTCGGCTTGGATTACACCCTGTTTTTTCGTTATGCGTTGGTGGGAAGTGTAAGTGAGCTGCATTTGACTTGATGATTCGAACAAGTATTTATGGTTATGATATGGCATGGCTGTTTTGATTCTTGTTTTGCAGACTGGATGGCGCTTGTGTCACTTCCAAGAGTACATATATGGGCCAAAGTCGCATTGGCCTGTTAATGGGGACTTGGAAGACCTCCTGTAGCAGTACATAAATGGGAAGCAACCACTACCCTGTGATCAGTACCCTCCAATCATGTGTCCTTCTGCAGTACATAAATGGGAAGCAACCACGAATTATCTCGTCAGCCACATAGGTTGCGTCTTGTGTCAAACCCTCAATGGCTCATCATCCAACGTGACACCCTCCGGAACAACCGCAACACCAACTCCGATATTGTCCTCCCCTGCAGTCTTCAAAATCCAACGTGGCAGTCAAAGCCTACATGGCATATAATCGCATCAGTTAAACGGGCGCGACTCAGTTAATTGTCGCAGCACTTAAAATGGCGTGACAAAATGGCCTAGAATTTGGAAATAAAAGTTTCGACGGTCTGTTTTTAAAATCTTATTAAAAAATGTTTAAATAATAAAACAATTCCATGGAGGGCCGAATTCATGGCAGAACTGGCTGCTCGATGACGATAGATGCCAAAGTGGTGAGGGCGGCGCCATAGATATTCAGGACAGATCCGAAGAGGGTTTTACGCGGTTTTAATTAGCTGGGAGGGAGCATTTATTTATGACAGAACGGCTGCGTAATGTTACTGGAGACTTGCAAAAAATGATAATCCAGAGTACAAAGAGATTCAACAGATGATAGCTAGTCTGGCCCGAAATCAAGTAAAACAAAACATAGACATCACATCGAAGGTTCATATATCATTTTGCAGGCTGGGAAATCTGATGCCCAAGCCCTTTTACATGTTCTACTACCACGGTAGGCGTGGTTGTGGTTCACATCGAAGCATACTCCCTAAGAACACGGTCCATGTCCTCAGCGGTAGGCAAGGTGCCGCTGCCACTCCCGCCGTTCATGGTGGCCGCGACCATTTCCAAGAGGAGGCTGCCACGAACGGGCTCGCCGTCGTCCATGTAAATGGGCGCCGCCGTGCCCGCGCCAGCAACGGCAGGAGCTTGAGGGCGAACAGCCTGCGGCGGTGGGTTCGCCGGCGCCGGCGCCACCATCCTCCTTACGCGATTGAGGCTGTTGACAAGGACCCTCGGGCGCAGCTGCAACACTGCCATGATGTAGGAGGCGAGATCCGGGTACAGGCCCTCGAGGACGTCGATGGCGTGGCGCTTGAGGAGGAGCTCGTCGATGATGAAGAACACGATGCGGGCGCGGTTTACAATGGTGAGCTTCAGCCTATCCATGGCTGGATCGGAAACCCTACTTATGTAGCTAAAGAATGGGTTTGTGTCTTGGTTGGTGTGAGGAGGATGAGGGGCAGGGGCTCCATTTTATAGCCGGCCTGGAGGATTTTTAGAAGCGGGAATATATTAATTCCAGCCTCTGCATCGAATAATGCATATAGCTATTTCTTATTACAACCATCATGGAAAAAAGGAAAAAACAGAGAACACTCCAACCCCAACTTCCAATCCCTAAACACATGTACCCCTGAATGCTTGATGATGTTCTAATCTCTACCATTATTAAAAAAAAAATCATTGATCCTTGGGCCAAATCTTGGAGTGAGAGAACACGGGTCTTAAAACCATCCTCAAGAAAGACCGAAGAAAGAGGCAAAATAAAGAGGTTGATGTCTGTGAATCCGCGACAATGCTTCATTGTTGCATGATTTCAACAAGGTCACAAATGTAGTACAATGTCAACTCTTAATCGACGCCTCAAACGAGGAGAAAGACGTCCTCAAATGCCATCGCCGACTAATCTAATCAGATCAAAGGTTTTCACCGAAGACTGCATTGCACCACTCCTCCAATTGCTATAATCATCCGTCGAATCAATCTGAAAGATCATGACCACAAAATCTCATCCAACACTGCCATCATTGAAAAGTCAACAAAAATAAAACTACTTGAGGAGAGATGCTCCCATCGTCCAATTCCACGTCCACATAGCACCATACATTGTTGCTGTGGCGAGGTCACCATCGCCATTCCTTTCTGTCACCAACCAATTTTCTAACCATAAAGCCTGACACGCTTCTCTAACCATAGAGCCTGATCAGGCGAAGAGAATGAGAAGCCCAATGTCGCCGTAGTTAATCAACTAGGTTCCATGAAGAAGGAACAAAGGCGAAGATGATACATCAGATTACTGCAATATGAAAGAAACTGAGAAAACCTGGACTCTATGCTGCCCACTGTGTTTTGTGGAAGAACAAGATGCTGCGTGACCATCATGAAGGCAAAAAAGAGGACCATGCATGTATCACAAGCCATCGCTAAACTCCTGAATCGGAATCCATACAACGACAAGATGGTGACAATAATCCCCGGCCATTTGGATGATGACAAAGCAGCATGAATCTCCAGCATCGGAACTAGCAGGTCCAAAAGTAGCCATTGTCGACATGCACACTGAAAGTAGCCATTGTCAGAGGAGATCACGCAACCTTGCGGCAACCATGCTACTGCAACACATGGCATTAAGCACGTACATCACCATTTGTTACCCATGAACTACAGTTGACTCGGGACATCAGGTGCCACCACCATCACGCCTCCCATATGCTGGACGGACAGGAATAGCTAGACGGGCTGCAGGTGGCCGTGAAACCATGCTGTACTGCTGTAGACCCTCCCCGGTGAGTCGCCCGCTGATTGGCCATGCACATGCCGGCCTGGAGGATGAACCTAGAAAAGATCTGTGGCGCTAAATTGGAAAGGTGTTAGGGGTGAGAAATCTGGAACGATTTGGTGCTAATCAGAAAGATAAGATTCCTTTTTTTCTGACTGTGCTACAGCTCGGTTACGCGTATCAGCACTTACTTGGATAATACGTGCCACACATTAGAATGTTCATGAGCAAATAACGTGTCAAGAGAGAAAAAAATGATAAGTAAAAAATGTTCCAACTTCGATGGGACAAATAACGATGCATCGATCAATATAGACCAGGTACAGGTGCACGTATGATTATTAGGAGGCAAAATTCATTCTAGGGTCGTTTGTGACATGAACTTATGATCACATTCCTACAGCTAGCGCGACCCTGGTATCCTCCAGTCGGGAGAATTTCTTCTGCGGTGACGCTTCTGAAGAGGCTGAGAGCTTCTGGTATGTAGAACACTGAATAGTGCTTATAGTCCCTGGTTACAATTGAAACAGATTGTCCCGTGTATTACATGTTCAGGACTTCAACTCTCACGTCAAGAACCAACCATATTTTGCCTTGTTGATGTTGATGGAGGCAAAGACGATGCTCGTTGCTGAGTTACAGGAGGTCGAGATGTTTCGTAGTTCTAGGGCCTGTAACGGGATTGCTCTAACTCTAAGGAGATGTTGCTGGCCGTTTGGCTTCCACATGGGCAATGAACGTGCCAAGAAAATCCTAAAAAATGCTCACGCTTGGAAGAGAAAAATGTTGCATGGATCAATAGACCATGCATAGGTGCACGTAAGATTATGAGATAAACCTGTCCGATACTTACATTCCGACTTTGGCACGGTAATGGTATCCTATGAGCTTATTCTTCTGACCTGCAGGATGTAAGGAGTTCGTTCTTGGGAATGTAGCACATTATTGCTCACTTGCTCGCGTTGATTTTAAGGACATGCTTATAAGGATTACTCAGATTCTAACATCAGTTTTGGTGAAAAAACAAGTGATTACAAATGCATTGATCGTTAGATATATACCAGTGGCGAGAGAAGGCACTTGCGAGTTGATCTAAAACTTGTTTTTACAACTCCACATAGTACGGACTTTCCTGCTGCCCGGTCTATCGTTTGAGCCACAGCCTGCGCTATACCAAGACAAATGGCTCGCACAAAATCTCATCTCGTCTCCCTACATGATTGCTAGATATTCATGGTTCCACTTGCTCTTTTCTGTTGTAGAATCAACCACACATACCCAATCCTCAAATCAAATAAACTAAATTATAATCACGGGGACAGCGTTGCTAGCAGCCGCCTCGCTGCCATTTTGTCAATGAGCTACAACGCAACTTCTAATTTCTGCATATATAATTATTTAATGGAACGGTATTTTGGTGACATGTCAATAACTCTGATCACCCATCTTTGAAATCTTTGTCTGACACTCGACTTTGAAGCTGCAAGTTTAGCAGCTCATCTTGTGATAGCTGATTTTAACCCTACTATGAAAATTTTTCTTGGGTTCTTTTTGCCAAGTTTCCTTTGAAAAAAAATTATAAACGAGTTTCATCAATAATGTTTTTGAAAATGCTTTCTTGAGACTTTCTGAGAAAAAGATTTATGAAAAGAGCATAACATGATTCCATGTTTCCCAAAACATGATGCATGGGTTATGTACGGTTAAATGGTCAACGAGCTTGTGTTCAAAACAGAAATGTATCCATCATGTTCTTTCCCTGCTAATTGGGCAGTCAGAGAACGCACGCATAAATTATGGCTCTTTTATTATGTTACGTCATGAGTTATTTTGAACTATGTGATAGTGGCGTAAAACCTGCGCTATTAATGGAGTGGCATGTAATCGTAATTGTGATAATATCAATTGTTTCTGCACGAAAAGTGTGCTTGGAATCACATATACATTTATACACTTTAATTAATTATGAAAGTCTAAATTATAGTATTTGGTCGAATGTTTCTAATACAACTATGGTTGTGTTTATATCATGTGAGAGTTAGCCAAATTGTAAATGTTGTAAGGTCATACAATGGGGATATACCAAGAAAGTTTTCCAAATTACATGCTCAATTTCTTGATGATGTAGTGTATGACCAATTATTCTAGTTTGCCACTAAAACTATATACATGCTTTATTTAGTGTTCTGAATTTTTAACAATGGTTGTTGATAGCACTTTCGCGCACACTACTCTTTCAATGATCGATTGTGGAACTTAAATTTGCTTAAAGTTGGTGTTTTCTTCTATGAAGTAAGAAGTGGAATGAAATTCCAACCCAACTAACAGAAAATTGGAAACCACAGTATTCCAATTTAACAGTTATTCCAACTTGCGGGACCCACCCAGTTCCAGGTTCAATGGATTTTTTATTTTATTTTTTTTGATCTTTTATTAACCCCTGGAATCCATATGGAATTATTACGAGTTGAAGGTAGTAATTTTTTCTGACATACTTAACATGTATGTTCTAAGATACCTTTTCTGAGCACATAATTTATTAGAAAGCTTATAAGGTCCTTCAAAAAGGCAGCGATAATCTTCTATTCTGCTGGTTTGTCAAATATTCTTGCAACTAAAATCGACAAGTCACCAAATTGAAACAAGTATCTACAAAAGATTGAAGTCAATAGGTAGCCATATGCTGGTCTGGTGTAAATTTGATTCATGTTGTTAATAACCATTCCTATTAAAATATATTATGGCTTATGACAATGTGAATATTCGCATAAACGTGTATGGGGAGTCTATGAAATAACATCCATGGTACTTTACCAGAAGCTGGAGCCTTACGAACGAATTGTGATCATCCCCTTAATTGAAGTCGAATGAGACCTAGTTTCGTTGCAAATACTTCACAAAGTATGTGATGCGGGGTGCTTTCCCGATCTTCTCGACGTAGGATCTTGGGATAACTTGACACGTGCAACTTGACAAACCGATGGCACCAACAGCTGCTCTAGCAGTCACCTGTGATAAATGATTTCGCCCAACCACACGATTTGGTCGATGCCTAACCTGAACCACGCAAAGGTATAGGCGATGCTCTTGCGAATCACAAGGAAACACAAGAACAAGTGGTACAGAAAACTCTCAATCCTTAAGGGGGCAGCAATGGCACAACCCTAAGGATAAGAGCACTTGGCTTCTCTATTTTCTTTATCTCAAATTCGTGGTTAGGGTTTATACCAGGAGTACAAGTGCTATTTATACTAGGAACATCCCTCCTAGTTGGGTTGGGGACCTTTCAAATAAGCCCAAGTTCGAAACTCGTGGGTCTGGAACAGTTTGTACTAAAATGTGCATAACTCCCTGTACAGAGCATCAATGGACATGCCGTTTGTTGCATCTGAAAGTAGACTTGATAATATTTCCATCCATATATAACACTTGGGGTAGAACCTTCCATATTGATACAGAATTCAACGTGAAGTTGAAAGTCAGAATCTGTGCATCAGCACTTCGACTCCATCTTGCTCCCTTTGGACTTCAAGTGGCTGATCCGTCCATGGCCTGTGCTTCAAACCTGAGGACAAGTAATGCACCTCCATTAGATAGTACATGATTCTTAGGAGAGACATGCTCACATTCATTAAGGAATAGATTCACCTCATGTTGTAGTTGCTTATTTCTTGCCCGAGTCAATGTCCCCTTGTAGACAATATTATCTTGTTCAGCATGCTCATCATTGATCAATGTGTTGTCATCTGTGATGTCCTCACCATCCTCCCCTTCTTGAAAAGGAGTCGACCTCGACTCTGATTCTTCGTTACCCAAGAAAGGAGACAAATCAGCACCATTATTTTCTGATCTTCCTCGGATGCATTTTGAAGAAGAGAAGGAGACGACGAGGCATGGCACTAGTAGGCTAATTGCTCGCCCAATTATGGTAGCCCAACATTATTGATTTTGTTGTACTTGCAGACAGAGCTAGACTTCTAGTGCCTTAGAGTAGTGCGCGCTTATTTCATGAAGTAGTTTACATCAGCTCTCGCCGTGCCTTAGAGTGGTGCGCGCTTATTTCATGAAGTAAACTGATATTGCCCAAGTATGTCTCAACTCTCAAAGGTAACAGTAGATGTGAACACTAGAAGTGAAGGAAGTTCTACTATATAAGACTTCTGGCCAAATGTTTTGAAAACTATAACATTCTCATTATAAGTCAGAGCGTCGGTTCGTATGCACAGCATGCCTGTCGTAGAATTGCAACAGCGAAGAAGAGTACCGGTCTTGAGTCGGAGCCTCCCGCGGTCGTGGGGCGTAGACGTCGACAGCTTGGGTTCCGATGTGTTGGTAAATATGCTCGTCGATGTCCTGTCTAGGCGCGATTGAGGTGCGCGAGATCGGATGCTAATGGGGCTGTTCCATAGATGCCGTAGATGTTCAACTTTTCATGGTTCTTCGTTCCGCATTTTTTATTTGTTTGGCTGTTCTCAAGCAGCTTGGAGGTAGAATTTACGACATAATTTCTGCTTAATACAGCTGGAGACTTGACTTGCATAAAATGGTAAAATGATCAGAATTAGTAGCTAGTTCTAGGAAGGGACGCGTCTCTGGGTGGTGTACCAGATTAAGTCACTTCATGAGGAGTGTTGTACCTGATTAAGTTAATGAATAAAATTCTCATTAGAGGATATTTAGGAGGGTGCTTCTCTCTTCCATTGTTCTGACAGCATTAAAATCTCCAATCGTTAACTAATAAGGCCCCTGAATCTGTCCTGCTGTAGTTTTTATTTCTTGCAAAAACTCCCGTCTCATACTGTCATGTCATAATCGTTTGGTCCATAAACGGTAGCGATCCAGAAAGCCAATGCGCTAGTTTCCAATTCAAATGAGTTAGGATGGAGTACTTTTTATCAAACACAGAGTTGAGTTTCAATTTATTGTGGTCCCAGGCCGTGAGCGATCCTCCTTTTCAAAATTCAAACAAATCAATCATGCATTCAAGCTGATTTGTGTGCACCGAAAAAATGTCATTTTGGGGAATCATCCAAGCACCCGACGTTCCAAGAAAAAAAGGAGAAGTTGATCGGGTTGTGTGCATACTAAAACTTGAGAGACCAGCAGAAAGGCGAATCGGTTTACTAAAAACCACAAACTGCAAATGAAGGTTCCTAACAACATGATATCACCAGGACACATGGCTGGTGGATTAGGAGGAAATGAAAACTACATGAGATAGGCAGCTCGCACGCCGCAGAATTCAAGCTAAAAAAACTCCAGAAAAAACTGGGGGAACAGCCCGTTTACATCTTCTTGAACAGGACACCATGCTCCTTGAAAACACGATTGGAGAGGGCCCTCATACGCAGCTCCACCTCCACCTCGACGTCGGAGACGAGGTCGTCGGGCAGGTCGTCGAGGCTCTGGCGGTGCCCGAGGCAGAGCTCGTCGACGATGAGCTTCACGTCGTGGGCGCGGTTGGCTTGCCTCATGTTACCGAGCTTTTTGCGCATCATCTCGACGCGCTCGCGGAGGTAGCCCTCCTGGTCCAGGTTTTCCTTGGAGGACTCGGGCGCGTTCACGTACCTTTGGAGGATTTCAGTCGCCTCCGGCGCCGGCGGCCAAGTCGCCGGCGGATCTGTCTCGCCGCCGGGGCCGCCGTACACGATCACGGCAACCGGGACATCGCACATGGTGGAAAGGTCGCGCGCCCACTCCAGCACGGTGCGGCGGCGCGTCCGGAACGTCTTCAGACGCGCCTTCCTGTCAGCGATCCACTGAAGCTTAACCTTCCCACAACGAGCCATGGATGGTTCGGAAGCTAGCTAGCCCTACGTACTAAATTATTAATTCCTATACGGCTAAAGAATGGTTTTCTCTTGGTTGGTGTGAGAGGGACGGGGGAGAGGGGGTCAATTTATAGCTGGCCAGGACAATGAAAATGGAATGGTGTTAGGGTGAGATATCAGAGATTTGCACAATCAAAGCATTAAAATAGCTGGCCTGGACAATCAAAGCAGATTCGTTTCCTGTATGTGACTGTGTCACCACTGGATACACGTATCAAATGAACGTGTCAGGGAAAAATATGAAAATTGCTCACACTTGTTACTTCGAATAAAAATGATGCATGGATGAATAGACCATGTATTGGTCACGTATGATTAGGAGACAAAAGCTTTATGGTCGACACACACACACACACACACACACACACTGTCCTTGCAAATACCCCATCCATTATTAGAAAATAATAATACATGAAAGATCAAAGTGTCGAGTATGGTTTAAAAGTGTCAGCCTTGTTATATTATTTTTTGCTTCTCACATAGTGCAAATATTAAACCTAATGTTTAAGATGATCTATACGTGAAAAAATACATAATTTCCATGCAGTGTGTATTTTATTTTTCATTGCCACTTGTTAGCTTTCACCACATCATCCTTTCCTTGACCGGTTAGATCAATTTTCTGCAATGCGTCAATAAACACAGTACATATGAGTGGTAACGGAAATTAACTGGGAAATACTTTACACCAATCAAGTAAAATTTAAAAAATGAATTTGTGATTATTATACATGATGCCTTCAATAGATAAATACTAGACAGAAGTAATCAGTCAAGAACCTATTAATTGTTCAGTTAAAAAATGCATGACTGTATGGCAAAGAATAACATTTCTCATAATCAAGCTTGCATCGCAGGGTTTGCAGTTTCTGGAAAGTAACATTTCATTTTCAGGAAACATCGTCAAAGGTTTCTAGCCAATGACCAATATTTGGCAAACTCATATGGTTGCATATTATAAAAAAAATAGCAAGAAAATAAATAGGCAGAACGTTTTTATTTTGAGTTTATACAAAGACGTAATACATGGTTCAAATATACCGCTTCAAGCACACCCAGTACCTATATTCTTCTTAAGGCACGCAGTATATACGGTGAAAACATTCCACCTTATTTAGTTAAAATGACATAGGTGAATATAAAAAACAATTATATCAAATTTTGACATACTTTGGCTGAATATTTTTGACAGTAGATTTAAAATGGCTGTTGAACCTGTGGATCCCTTGCATATTATAGTTGATGTCTATAGGTAGCCATATGCTGGTCTGGTGTAAATTTGATTCATGTTATTAATAACCATTCCTATTAAAATATATTATGGCTTATGACAATGTGAATATTCGCATAAACGTGTATGCGGAGTCTATGAAATAACATCCATGGTACTTTACCAGAAGCTGGAGCCTTACGAACGAATTGTGATCATCCCCTTGATTGAAGTCGAATGAGACCTAGTTTCATTGCAAATACTTCACAAAGTATGTGATGCGGGGTGCTTTCCCGATCTTCTCGACGTAGGATCTTGGGATAACTTGACCCGTGCAACCTGACGAACCGATGGCACCAACAACTGCTCTAGCAGCCACCTGTGACAAATGATTTCGCCCAACCACACGATTTGGTCGATGCCTAACCTGAACCACGCAAAGGTATAGGCGATGCTCTTGCAAATCACAAGGAAACACAAGAACAAGTGGTACAGAAAACTCTCAATCCTTAAGGGGGCAGCAATGGCATAACCCTAAGGAAAAGAGCACTTGGCTTCTCTATTTTCTTTATCTCAAATTCGTGGTTAGGGTTTCTACCAGGAGTACAAGTGCTATTTATACTAGGAACACCCCTCCTAGTTGGGTTGGGGGCCTTTCAAATAAGCCCAAGTTCGAAACTCGTGGGTCTGGAACAGTCTGTACTAAAACGTGCATAACTCCCTGTACAGAGCATCAATGGACATGCCGTTTGTTGCATCTGAAAGTAGACTTGATAAGATTTCCATCCATATATAAATCTTGGGGCAGAACCTTCCAGATTGATACATAATTCAACGTGAAGTTGAAAGTCAGAATCTGTGCATCAGCACTTCGACTCCATCTTGCTCCCTTTGGACTTCAAGTGGCTGATCCGTCCATGGCCTGTGGTTCAAACCTGAGGACAAGTAATGCACCTCCATTAGGTAGTACATGATTCTTAGTTGAGACATGCTCACATTCATTAAGGAATAGATTCACCTCATGTTGTAGTTGCTTCTTTCTTGCCCGAGTCAATGTCCCCTTGTAGACAATATTGTCTTGTTCAGCATGCTCATCATTGATCAATGTGTTGTCATCTGTGATGTCCTCACTATCCTTCCCTTCTTGAAAAGGAGTCGACCTCGACTCTGATTCTTCGTTACCCAAGAAAGGAGACAAATCAGCAACATTGAACGTGTTGCTCACCGCATAATCATTTCCTGGAAGCTCAATCTTGTAGGCATTATCATTTATCCTTGCAAGGACCTTGAATGGCCCATCTCCACGAGGCAGCAACTTGGACTTTCTTTTCTCTGGAAATCTGTCCTTCCGGAGATGCACCCAAACAAAGTCACCGGGCTTAAAGATCATCTTCTTTCAGTTCTTGTTTGCTTTCATAGCATAGTACTCAGATTTCTTCTCGATCTCTTGCTTGGTCTTCATGTGGATCTTCTTCACATATTCAGCCCTCTTGGAGGCTTCCATATCAGCACGCTTGATGTGTGGAAGTGGCAGCAAATCGAGTGGTGTAATTGGTTTGAAACCATACACAACCTCGAACGGACACATTTGGGTTGTTGAGTGGACTGTCCGGTTGTATGCAAACTCAACATGAGGCAAGCAATCCTCCCACTCCTTGAGATTCTTCTTGATCATTGTCCGCAGCAGCATGGACAATGTGCAATTCACCACCTCCGTTTGCCCATCAGTTTGTGGGTGACAAGTTGTTGAAAACATCAACTTCGTCCCAAGCTTGGCCCACAATGTCTTCCAAAAGTAGCTCATGAACTTCACATCACGGTCTGAAACAATGGTCTTGGGCACACCATGTAGCCTCACAATTTCCCTGAAAAATAAGTCAGCTACATGCGACGCATCGTCGCTCTTATGACAAGGAATAAAATGTGCCATTTTAGAGAACCTATCCACCACAACAAAAACTGAATCCCTCCCCTTCTTAGTCCTTGGTAACCCCAACACAAAATCCATGCTTATGTCTTCCCAAGTTGCATTTGAAGTAGGGAGTGGAGTGTACAAACCATGGAGGTTCAGTTTTGATTTAGCCTTGTGGCATGTGGTACATCGCTGCACCAACCTCTCCACATCACGTCTCATCTTCGGCCAATAAAAATGATCACTTAGCATCAAGTATGTCTTTTCTCTCCTAAAGTGACCCATCAATCCTCCCATGTGTGATTCCTGCAACAAGAGCAAACGAATGGACGAATCTGGAACACACAATTTGTTAGCTCGAAACAAGAAACCATCATGCACATGGTACTTGTCCCATCCTTTCCCACCTTGACACTTCAAGTATGGTTCTGCAAAATCAAGGTCAGCAGCATATAATTCCTTCATACCCTCTAGTCCTGGGACCTTGATCTCTAATTGATTAAGCAAAACACTCTTTCGAGATAAAGCATCAGCAACAACATTTTCTTTCCCTTTCTTGTACTTGACAACATAGGGAAAAGACTATGAATTCAACCCACTTGGCATGTCTACCCACTTGGCATGTCTATGGTTCAGTTTTGCTTGGCCCTTGAGGTATTTCAAAACCTCATGATCAGAATGAATGATAAACTCTTTAGGCCAAAGGTAATGTTGTCAAGTTTCAAGCACACGCACAAGACCATACAACTCCTTATCATAAACAGGATAATTTAGTTGAGCACCACCAAGTTTCTCACTAAAGTATATGCTATGGGTTTTCCTTCTTGCATCAAGACACCTCCTATGCCTATCCCACTAGCATCACACTCTATCTCAAAAGATTTGTTGAAATCAGGCAAAGCGAGTAATGGGGCAGAAGTTAAACATTTCTTAAGCTCTTGAAAAGCTATGTCTTGTGACTTACCCCACACAAAATCAACACCCTTCTTGGTGAGCTCATTCAATGGGGCTGCAACGGTACTGAAATTCTTCACAAAGCGCCGATAGAAACCGGCAAGACCATGAAAGCTTCTTACTTGGCTCACATTGACAGGGGTAGGCCAATTCTTGATAGCCTCAACCTTAGACTCATCCACCTCTACTCCCTGACCTGAAACAACAAAGCCCAAAAACACAACTTTGTCGGTGCAAAAGGTGCACTTTTCCATGTTAGCATATAATTTTTCAGTTCTAAGCACCTCCAAAACCATTTTGATATGTTCAATATGTTCTTCCATGGTGCGGCTGTAGATCAAGATGTCATCAAAATAAACCACCACAAATTTTCCGATGAAAGCCCTCAAAACATGATTCATCAAGCGCATGAAAGTGCTTGGTGCATTAGTTAAACCAAAAGGCATCACTAACCACTCATACAATCCAAATTTTGTTTTAAAAGCTGTTTTTCATTCATACCCTTCCTTCATTCGAATCTGATGGTACGCACTACGCAAGTCAATTTTAGAGAAAATAACAGCACCAATAAGTTCATCAAGCATATCATCAAGCCTAGGAATAGGATGACGATAATGGATAGTGATATTGTTAATAGCTCTACAATCGACACACATTCTCCATGTAACATTTCTTAGGAACAAGAATAACAGGGACAGCACAATGACTAAGGCTTTCACGGACATACCCATTGTCAAGTAGATCTTGTACTTGTCGCTGAATTTCCTTTGTTTCTTCAGGGTTGGTGCGGTATGGTGGCCGGTTTGGAAGTGATGCACCCGGAATGAGGTCAATTTGATGTTCAATGCCACGAAGTGGAGGTAGACCAGCAGGTATCTCCTCCGGAAACACATCATTAAAGGCCTGCAACACATTAGAAACAACACTAGGAAGAGTGGTTATGTCATTAGTGAAAAGAATGGCATCCTTGTACAGCAGCACAAAATGCACCATATGTGGGTTGTCTCTCACTTCTCTCATTTCAGATTTGGTGGCTAGCATCACAACATTTTTCCTCACATGCTCTCTCTTACCACTCATGTTTGGCTTGTGGCACTCACTCACCGATTTGTGGACAGCACTCATATCTTTCTTTTTCTTCTCTCCCTCACTCAACTTCTTTTGCATGTTGGCTGCTATGATTTGGTTAGGTGTCATGGGCAACAACTTGATTCCTTTCCCTTTCCACTTAAAAGCAAATGTATTATCATGGCCATCATGTAAGGCATGCCTATCAAATTGCCATGGCCTTCCCAAGAGTAAGTGACAAACGGTCATGGGCACAACATCACATTCAACGGTGTCGGTGTAATCATGTATGCTGAAAGTCACCCTCACCACATATTGCACCTTGACATCTCCACAATCGCTTAACCATTGAACAAGATAGGGATGTGGATGTTTTATCATGGTCAGCCCCAATTTCTCACACATCTCTTTGCTAGCAAGGTTGTGGCAGCTGCCACCATCAATTATCAACTTGACCAACTTGCCATTGACCTTAGCTTGGGTATGGAATAAGTTGAACCTCTGTTCTTGTTCTTCATCCTTGAGCTGGACACTTAATGCCTTGGTGACCACAATGGTGTTGCCGGTCTCAAAAGGATAGGCCTCATAGTCACCACCTTCACTTTCTTGTGCATCACCAAATGTTTCATTTTCAGCAAGAAATTCACACTCATCTTCACTAGCTGAATCATATCCTCCTCCTTCCATAACAATCACAACACGATTGTTAGGACATTCCCTCAACACATGCCCTCAGCCTAAGCATTTGAAATAATGAATGCCACTACTCCTTGATGTGGAACCGGCTGGACCATTGGACTTGTTTGGCGTTTGCCGAACAGATTTGTCCTCATTTGGTGACGGAGTAGATTTTCCAACAGTGGGGGACTGAACCTTGGAGTTGGTGCTTGAGTTGGATGAAAACATGCCACGACCCAAATCAAACCTTGCTGATTTTGGAGCACTTGAGGAGGCTCTTGAGCTAAATGTTGTAGGCTTGCTTGGTCTAGCATCGTCTTGCACTTGCCTCTTGGCTTTTTGTGCAATGTGCACAAGCTCCACTACATTGTTGTAGGTCTGAAATTCCACAACACATTTGATTGGCTTGTTAAGGCCAGAGAGAAAATGTGCCATGGACTGCTCTTCATACTCATGCACACGAGCTATAATCATAGCTTGCTCCATCTCCTTATAGTACTGTTCCACAGATTTGCTTCCTTGCTTCAAATTCTGCAATTTATCAAAGAGGTCACGTTTGTAATGTTTTGAAACAAAACATGCTCTCATCTCTCTTTCCATTTCAAACCATGTTGCCACTGGAAGCTCACCATTCTCCTCTCTTTGGTTCTAAATTTGCTCCCACTAAATAAGAGCATATCCATCAAAGTCAAGGGCAGCCATATGCACCTTCTTTTGCTCTGAATAATTGTGCATCCTGAATATCTTATCAACCTTCAATTCCCATGTGAGATATGCATCTGGGTCAGATGTGCCCTCAAACTTGGGCATGCTGAATTTTAGCTTCCCAAACTTCACTTCATTGGGCTGATGGTTGACATTGCGAAATAGACGCTGGAAATTCTCATTGCGATGCATCCTAATAGTATCTTCTTGTTCAGTTCCAGGTGGAGTACCATCTCCACGCCCACGGCCTCTCCCTCGGCCAAAACCAGCAGCACCTCCACCTCCTCCACGCCCTCGCCCATGGGCGTTCTGTTTGCCAAACTCTTTTTGCTGCAAACGATTTGCCATTTCTTCATCGGTCTCATCAAGCTCTTCATCATCAATACCTGCAGCACCTTCTCCCTTCATTGCTTTCACAACTTCAGCAACCATGCTAGCTTGGATATTGCTCATGTTTTCATTGAGTTGCTTGTTGAAATCTTTCACCAATTTTTCTACTTCCTCTTGTGTGCATAATTTGGCTTTTCTTCTCCTTCATCACCTGCCATGGTTAGTGGAAGAAAAAGGTCCAATACCAAGTATATGTTTTGTGGAAATCACTCGATCCCACCTTCTCTTACCACTGAAGTTCTTATGCGTCCTTGCACAAACCTTGGTGGTGGTAGACACGATAAAAGTGATAGATCAAGCGAAACCAAAGTCACACTGCATCCTAATCATAGGCTTATTTGTGGAGCTTGGAAGTTTATGGATGTGGTATGCAAACTGAAACTTTAGATATTGTAAAGTTAAGTAATAATCCAACCAATATAACAAAGTTTAGTTGCTAAACTGAAATCAAATCAATATGAAGACAAAGTTTAGCAACTCACACACAAAAATGGTGGAACTTAATGCAGCCAAGGAAATGAGCTAAATTGAATTATCAGTTCAAGATACAAAGCTCAATGCTACAGAAGTTATGGAGAGACGCTAGCTGATTACTCAATAACAAAGGGCTACAAGATTTGCACAAATGATGACTATATGTGAAACTGAAAAATATTAAGCAAAGCCAATCAATGTGGTGATCTCAGCACTTGATTCTTTTCTTTTAATTCTTTTCCTTTTCTTCTTCTTCTTCCTTTTTTTTGTTTCTCTTTTTGCTACTGAGATCAGCACACCAGATTGTATACAAGCAAGTGTTTGCAGTTCAAGCAATTTTCAGATTAAGCAAAGTGCAAAGCCCTTGAGCAACAACTTACAGCTAGTCTCAATAGGTTCAAAGTTTTTACAAAGGATGAATTGGGTTCACTACTGAATATATGATAGAGCTCAACTCAATTCTTGTGCAAAAATTCAGATACACATGAAACAAAGACTTCCACAAGGTTTCAGCACATTGAAATTTAAGTAAGCAGTGATACTGAAAGTTTTCGTAGAAAAATCTGAATACAACTTCAAGATCGCAACCTTAGCCTAGATTATTCTGATAGGCCTTCAAGTAAGCTTTCGAACGAGCACAAGAACATCCAAAACAGAGTTGCAATGAAAGAGTTATGCTTGTTTTGGTGTACCCTGCTCGAACTGCAGATCTGAGCCGAAAATGACTTCGGGATGAAACTTGACTTGACCAAGAACACAAGAATGAAAGGGGAAACAGTAATAGATGGGGAAAACAAAGGGGAAACACAAATCTTGATGGGGAACAACAAATCAGAGGCAGAATACAATGGGAAACACAAAGATTCAGCAACTAAACTCGATCTATTGGACTAGAACTTAACCAAACTTACTGAAATTTCAGATCGGGTTATGGGTAGTGGAAATTTTTGAGATTTTCGGTTTAGGATAGTAAACAAACAAGGGTAATGAGGGTAAAGATTCTACCGAGAAAACAGTAGCTCTGAATACCAAGATGATGCGGGGTGCTTTCCCGATCTTCTCGACGTAGGATCTTGGGATAACTTGACCCATGCAACCTGACGAACCGATGGCACCAACAGCTGCTCTAGCAGCCACCTGTGACAAATGATTTCGCCCAACCACACGATTTGGTCAATGCCTAACCTGAACCACGTAAAGGTATAGGCGATGCTCTTGCAAATCACAAGAAAACACAAGAACAAGTGATAGAGAAAACTCCCAATCCTTAAAGAGGCAGCAATGGCACAACCCTAAAGGACAAGAGCACTTGGCTTCTCTGTTTTCTTTGTCTCAAATTTGTGGTTAGGGTTTTCACCAAGAGTATAAGTGCTATTTATACTAGGAACATCCCTCCTAGTTGGGCTGGGGGCTTTCAAATAAGCCCAAGTTCGAAACTCGTGGGCCTGGAACAGTCTGTACTAAAACGTGCATAACTCCCTATTCAGAGCATCAATGGACATGCCGTTTGTTGCATCTGAAAGTAGATCTGATAAGCTTTCCATCCATATATAACACTTGGGGTAGAACCTTCCAGATTGATACAGAATTCGATGTGAAGTTGAAAGTCAGAATATGTGCATCAGCACTTCGACTCCATCTTGCTCCCTTTGGACTTCAAGTGGCTGATCCGTCCATGGCATGTGCTTCAAACCTGAGGACAAGTAATGCACCTCCATTAGGTAGTACATGATTCTTAGGAGAGACATGTTCACATTCATTAAGGAATAGATTCACCTCATGTTGTAGTTGCTTCTTTCTTACCCGAGTTAATGTCCCCTTGTAGACAATATTGTCTTAATCAGCATGCTTATGATTGATCAATGTGTTGTCATCTGTGATGTCCTCATCTATGTGGTGTTATGACTGCTTTCAAACAACAGGTTTCCTGACGTGTTTGTGTTGATTGAAAAATTCGATGGCCTTACAAGTTACTATTGTCACAATGAAATTTTATAATAATAATGTAAGGACAAATGAGAGCTAGTGACATACATTCGTAGCTTTAAAACTTAATTTATAATGTGTGTGTGCCCAGGATTACTACCTTATTGCTCCTTACTTATAAAACTACTACTAGCATACGACCAGTAAGATTTTGCTAACTGAACCACAACTCTTCATTGTGAGCTTCTTAATTAAAATTCTCCTAATTACATTCTCTATTAAAGTAAATAAAAGATTTACTGTTATAGTGAATATGTGACCTGGTTCAGTACTCCACCAGTTTGCAAATCATAAATTAACCTAAGTCATGTGGTTGGGTTCTTGGGGCATAGCATGGAACTAGTCCGAGTTCCCTGAGTTGTTGCACGACCCGCTGGTAAAGGACCGGTGTTGTAGCAGGATTTTTTCTGTCCTACTATGTTTTGCTACAGTGATGCTACAGTAACTATCTTCTAATCACGGTTTAATTACTCTTATTAGATTCGTCTCGCGAAGTAGTACAAGGTTCTGCAATTAATTTTGTAATTAAACTTTATTTAGTATCTTTAAATGACAAGATTCAAAATAACTAAAATTTTAGTCAAAGAAACGAACACCCCTTGTCTCAAAGATGCAACAATTGCTCAGTGTAGAGGATAATATAGCCAGGACGGTGGCAAGCGCTTCGTGCGCGAGCGTGAGCAAAACGGGCCCAGAAACGACACGAAGGCCTTACGCAGAAAGAGAGCCATAGAGGCCAAAACATTGTGACGAGCCCCTCGCTCATGATATTCATCCAGTCCTGCTACAGTTCTGATACAGTAACCTGCAGTAGGCTGGATTCCTTTTTGGGCCAAGACTTCACAGTGTTACCTCTCAAACCGTAAAAAGAATCAAAACTAAAACATAAGTCATGTGGTTGGGTTCTCAGCGCATGGCATGGAACTACAAGCATGAATTCCCTGAGTTGTAGCACGACCCGCTGGTAAAGGACTCGTTGTCTCAGAGATTCACCAATCGCTTAGTGTCAGAGCGCATTGATTGTCTCGTTACCTGCTGGTTGCGATGACACAAAGCTAGCTGAAGTTTTTCCTTTTAAGGACAACAAGATATCTTAAATTGATCACCAAGCTAGAAACAACCGAGCAACCCATGCGCCATTGTCTGTACATGCAAGCATATGCAGCACATGCGTTCTGAGAAGCCGTTGACCCAGCCCGAATTCCAGGGTCAGAACTCAGAACACTTAATTGTTTTACTACTCCAGCACTTGTCACGTATGGTCTAAGTCAACATTGCGGCCCATCGAGATGATGAGGTTATATTGGCAATCGCCGCCGGTCGCCGTCGTCGTCTTGGCCCGGTCGCCCGCTCCGTGCGGCCGGGATACCTCCATGCACGTGCACGCCACGTTCCTCCTCATCTCGATCGCTAGATCGATCGATGCAGCTGCGTGCACGACCTCTATCTATATAGACAGACACTGACACATGCACGGCTGCCGTGCTCGTCGTGCGTTCCAAGCGTTGGTGGTAATGGCGCGCCCATTCCCAACTCCCGTGTTGCTGGCCTTCGTGCTGGCCGCCGCGTCGTTCATCTCGAACGCCGGCGTCGCAGAGGCGGCGGCACCGTGGTGGAGCGGGTGGAGGTGGGACTGCTTGTTCCCCAAGAGCCGCGGCCACGGCCACGGCCACGGCGACCATGGTTACGGCCACGGGAGCGGCGGCAGCGGCGGCCACGGCGACGGTGGATACGGCCTCCGGAGCAAGGTAGCGTCGATCGTGACGGAGGAGGTGTACCGGTCCCTGTTCCTCCACAAGGACGACGCCGCCTGCCCCGCGCGCGGCTTCTACGACTACGCCTCCTTCCTCCGCGCCGCCGAGCGGTTCCCGGAGTTCGGCGCCGCCGGCAACCAGACCACGCGGCGGCGCGAGGTGGCCGCGTTACTGGCGCAGATCTCCCACGAGACGACGGGCGGGTGGGCGACGGCGCCGGACGGGCCCTTCGCGTGGGGCCTCTGCTTCAAGGAGGAAATCAAGCCACCCAGCAACTACTGCGACGCCACCAGCACGCGGTGGCCGTGCGTCGCCGGCAAGTCGTACCACGGACGCGGGCCCATCCAGCTCTCCTGGTACGTCCGTTCGTCCTCCATTCCATCATCTCCGGCAGGCGAGCTGTGTTGTTACATTACATAGAAAATAGAAAAACGATGTGATCATTTCATCACTTGCTTGACAGGAACTTCAACTACGGGCCGGCGGGCGAGGCGCTGGGCTTCGACGGGCTGGGGCAGCCGGAGGTGGTGGCGACCGACCCGGAGGTGGCGTTCAAGACGGCGCTCTGGTTCTGGATGACGCCGCAGCCGCCCAAGCCGTCGTGCCACGACGTGATGGTGGGGCGGTACCGGCCGAGCGCGGAAGACCTCAAGGCGAACCGGACGGCCGGCTTCGGGCTCACCACCAACATCATCAACGGCGGGATCGAGTGCAACAAAAGCGACGTCCCGCAGGTGGACGACCGGATCGGGTACTACCGGCGGTACTGCGAGGTCCTCGGCGTCAAGGACGTCGGGCCAAACTTGGACTGTGCTCACCAGGAGCCCTACGGCTCTTCCTAGATCTAGATGTGCTGTGTGAGTCTCATTAGGCATGAGTGTATCTTCAGTTTTATTTACTTTCTCTGACCAACGACAAATAAAGTTAGGGTTGCTCAAAGGCGGATTCAACTTAAATCCAATCGAAACGAACGAACATACAGTGGGAGCATGACATAGGACAGGTTCGTGTACTTTGAATTTCAGAGTCGCCTACAAGCTCATTGAATTTTGAGTGAGCCTGAACTCTCTTGTGCGAGAACACTCTGCACTCTTGTGCAACAACACCCTGCACCGTATCCTATCAGATAGAGGTCACAAGAAAGGAAGAGCCCAGCACAACCCTACGGCCTCTTTTAAGAGTCTGTTTGGGATGGCCTGATTTTGACCCACCTGGATCAAACGGGCCCAAACAAGAGCCTAACTCTATCTTTGGCGTAGCAACACACGTTCCAGAAGATAATAAATATTTGCTCAAAAAAAAAGAAGATAATAAAGATTCAGTTGCTAGCATCACAAATTTCAATCATGTTCTTATGCCTCACCAATTAGAATTATAGAAATATGACCCACGCATGAATAGTACCAATAGAAAAAAAAAAAAGTCATACAGCTACAAGAGATGTTCAGATGCTCCGGTGATCTGTGTTCTGTTTAAGAAGAAATCCACAGGATTATTCATCTTGAGGCACATAACATGGTATCACCCTTTCGTGGCACATTATTGCCATTCTTACTATGTTATAGCTTTCCCAAAATGCTACCAGGTCAGATTAAAGGGTATATAACCTCAAAGTTTAATAGATTTTTTTTTAATCCACGCTAGGGAGCTTCGCACTTTCTGGTAGTGCTTTGCCGTCGGTATTGGGTGTATCGCAGGATCATATGTAGCGCACACTGACAGAAGTAAATAGCTTCTTAGCTAGTAGTATACATAACATTACAAGAAAGCACTGCAAGTACCTCCGTTTACTGAAATCCACAAAAGTAACATATTTGCAAACACATGTAATAGGCACATGCATATCTTGCTGACTACCTGCGCCTTAGATCTCTCTGCAAAAAAGAAAAAGGATTCTGAGATTGTGGCATGGAACTTTTCCTCAAGAAAAAAAGGTTTCACCATCACGGTTCGGAATCTAAACTTCCTAACTGAAAAGGGGCTTCTTGAATACAGATATGGACCTAATTTGCAAACTGCTTCCATTAAAAGATACGAAGCAACTACAGTTTTATCGATAAAAGAGAAGACTTACTCTTGGACCACGGTCTGCAACTTGTGTTGGTCTGCTCCCCGTATTGTCTGCTTGCTGAATCATCTGTGGACTATCATGCTTATAGAATGCCTGCAATGTTCTCACCATGAAAGGGCGGACAATGTTCACTTCCATTGCAGAGAGATTTTTTAGCTGTGTGAATGGGAGAAAATGTAAGTTACTGTTGGTGTCTTACAGGAAATCACAATCAATGGTAACTTTAACAGAATCTGAGGAAGCATGAAAGATAGTCGATTCAGTGTCCACAGTCCCTATCGTAAGAAAATTACCTTGACAGCATGAGTACGTCCAGATATAGTCTCTAATCCACTCTCAACTTTGTGGAATCTGACATCTCTGATGTCCTCTATCAAAGATCTCACCTGTGCCACAATCAATAGTAAGAAGTAAAGTCAGAACTAACTAGTAGATAGAACAAAACTTGTACTAAGATTATTCAGAACTCACCAAATATGCATCTGATATGTCATCACGAGCACTGCAGAAAAAACAAGACAGAGTTAGGTTTTAAGTTCCCAATTACTTATTTCAGAATAAATAGGCTTGGGCAGTTAATATGGATTCTTACTGATCAAACAGAAGCTTAGATATTTCGATATAGTGGAATGGTAATGGCTGAAATTCTCTGGGTGACTCTCTTTCCGCATCCAATACTTGTGTCAAACGGTCTAGCCAGAAAAGCAAGCAGTAGATAAGGGATCAAACTGAAAGAATGTTGTCCAGTAAACCAAAATTAAGACACAAAATTTCTCCCAGTTAACTTAAACAATACAAAGATAAGGTGTGTATCTGCTGCGATAGCAAGGATGTTTATGCTCTACACATGGTTCAGCAGACGGAAAAATAATTAAGCAAGCTAAAAAAAAAAAGAATACTGACCAACAGTCATCCAGTCAGGGGTGCGTATGGTACACTTGCCACGCTTCTTGAGCGCCACAGCAAGCCAAAGTGGCACCTTGCAAGGAATTTGTGGGAAAAAGGGCCCAAAATCCCCCTGCAGACAGCAGTGAGTACATCATAAAGTCAGACATAATGTGACATGTCAAAATGGTGAGAAATGCACAGACGCAATGGGGTGGCTTAGAATTGAACGCACGCAGATCATGTTGAGGGCGTCCATGCGGATGTTGGGGACGATCTCGACAACCTCGTCCTCTGCCACAAACTCCACCTGCATATCAAAGCAATTTCACATATTTTGATGGATTCAAGCAGCTAGAGGGATGAGATCAGACGGGGGGTTGGTTACCTCTGAGGGTGAGAAGATGGAGAGGTGCGGGTCCGACTGCCCAGCCATGAAAACCTCACCGACTGCCCGCCGCCTGAATGTACTGTTGTGCTAGCCTCCGATGGAGCACACCAAGCTTGGAGAAAGATTTGGGGACAGCTTTGGATTGTGCAGAATCTGGATTCTAGGTAACTGCCTAGAGAAGCTGCTATCCGAGGAATCCAAACTGTGAGGAATCCGCTGTTTGGCCAACCTGATTTTCACACAACAGATTGTCTGTCCTCAGAGTGAGAAAACAAAATGCCCATAAGGTTATGATGACAATGAATGAAAATTATTCAAAATTTACAGCTAGATAGATGCACTTCAACAATTTTTGCATAATGGAAAATACAAGTCACGGATCAGAAAGCACAATACATAGTAATAGATATTAGCCAGATTTGAATAGGCAATTCATCAAGCATTTGTATTCGCAAATTACGAAATAACTACCGAATGAACCAACAAGTAACCTAGAAACCTCACCAGTCACCACATGCTTCATCGACATTCCCCGGAACTCAGATGTGTTGATAACAAAGGTTAAAAGAAAAATCAAACTAACTGGGTATCCGTAGCACACAAAGACTAATTGAGCCACTACCAATCAGCAAATACAGATTTCATTAGCTAGATCCACAAATCGTACTTCATACCAATAGTTCAAGAAAAGCACCTTGCGGCGACCGGCGAGCAGGCCGCAAAGAGAGCGAGGGGCAGCGGAGGAGAACCTGGGGGCTAAGAAATGGAATCCGGCAGTGGCAGAGGAGACCCTGACAGCCGCCCTCGTCGGGGGTCCTTGAATTCGCAGCGCCGCCTCGCCTCCGTCCTCGCAGCGTTGCTCCGCGCCGCCGCCCGCTGGCCTTCCTGCACGACCCACGGGCTGTGTTTGTTGACACGAGCCGCTTTCTAGAATTCGGCCTGTGTCAGCCCTTCCGAGGCAAGGCCCGACCCAATTCAAATCTATGTACTAGGCTCTAAGATTGATCAGGCCATTCGTTTGTAGGCCTTCAGCCCTCGGGTTCCTCCGGCCCTTTTTTAGGCGTACGGGCGTACCTGACACTGACAGTGGGGTATTGTCGTCAAAGTTGATCAAATTCTGTCAGGAGTGAAGCTGTACTACCACTGTTCCGTTTCGCACAGCTTTATGGAGCTATATGAAACACTGTTTTCAGGAGAAATGATTCTGTGAAGTGATCTTTTAAAATGAAGTGAGAACATGAGAGCTTAAAAAGTAGCTTCTCTTAATTCTATGAAGTGATTGTCTTTTTTATTCTGTGCAGGGGCTTTTTTTTTTAATTTTGTATCAAGGGTATTCAAATGAATGCCCATTACTTTTAATACAAAAAATTATATAAATAATACATCTGATGGAGATGCATGAACACAAAAATTAACATTTAAATAGGCTTAATCCAAACAAAAAGAGCTCACCTACTTTGATATGTTTTTGTTGCTATCCGAGGAATCTACAGTGTGAGGAATCCTTTGAACTATTTGTACTAGAGTAAGCAGTTTTGCCCAAGCCGATAAAAATTATTTTTTGCAGCTCTTTTAGATAAACTATTTTGTCCAACAACTTGTGGTACCGTGCCAAACGGGGCCTTCATTCCATAATTATCCATAATTTAGGTTGTCAAAGAAAATTTTGAGTATCTTCTATAATTTAGGTTGTCAAAGAAAATTTTGAGTACCCATGGTCCAAATCCTGAGCCCGCCCAATTTATGTGACAAACAATGAAAAAGTGTAACCTGCATTCTGAGCCGCGCCGCCTTTCGCCCGTTCGTAGTGCGTTCGTAGTGCGGGTGCACGGCCTGGGAGCAGCGCGCTGCGCGGGCGGGCAAGGCCGGACGGGGTGCACGGTGCAGGCGGGCGGGTCAGCTGGACCCCCAATAGGAAGCCCCTACACCCCCTCCCCCCTGGATCCGTCCTTGAGATGGGAAGGCTTAGGTTGACTCTAATCTATCTAATCTAATCTATCTACTAACAAATGGCATCCAAGCGTTTAAATTTTGTCCCAGAACAAATGACATTGTAGTCAATTAAGACATTGTTTCCTTTTAGTTGCCTCATATAAAGCATGTTATCACTAATAGTTAGGGGTACTCGGGTCATTTTGCTCTACTCCTAATCTGTCTGAGATTTTCTATGATGTCATTTGTTGTGGGACGGAGGGAGTATCTAATCTATCTATCTATCTAATCTATCTAATCTAAACTAATAAAGCACGAGTTGTGCGATCAATGACCTCCACCCAAATTTTGTGTACCCTCCTCTATACCCACCCTTGATCTACATACCTTCCATCTTTAGATTTGGTATTGGTGGGCCTAAAATCGTGGAATCACCTCTGATGACGGTGACATGGTGACACGGTTACAGGGGACATGAACTACCTATTGCTTTGTATGGAATGTTCCGTCGCGTGTAATAGTAATTATTTTTACCCTCTGTCTTCCTACCCGCTCGCAGCACCCACGTCCCTGTGTTTCCAGTAGCAAATCAATCCCGATTCACCAATTACGCGTGCATTTCCTTCTCTGCTCCCTTGGAGAACCCATCCCCTTCCTTCTCCCGTGATTTTCTTCCCTTTAATGCCCTTTTCTAATTGCGCTTCTCTTTCCATTGCTGCAGATCACGGCCTCTTCGCACCGCCGCCGCATCACCTCCCGAAGGCCTGCGGCAGGCGGCGCTCGACTGCGGCGCGCAGCGTGCGGTTTGACCTCGCAGATGATGGTTGCTCGACGGCGCAAGAGTGTTGCACGTAAGCGAGCTGGCGGCGCGACGGGATGCTTGACGTCGTGGTATGCGCTCGACGGCGGGAAGCGTGCGTAGGGTGGTGCACAACGGCAGCAATTGCGGCGGGTCAACATCGCTGACGGCTCTCGCCGCCTCCTGGAATCTCACACAGTCGCACGTCCTCCTCCTCATCCTCACGCTCCCTCCCAATCGTAGGCCCTGACCAGAACTGCTTGTCGTCCGGCTGCTGCCAACCGTCCTCCTCTACCTCTCGCCAAGGGTGGCAGCAGCCTTACTCCCTCGGTTGCCGAGGGTCAGGTCTCAGGTGCCTGTAGGCTCCCTGTGCGCCTTTCTGTCCCTTTTCACTTGTGAATGCTTGTTCATGTTCGTTTATTTCTTGACTTTGATTCGTCTGCTCCTTGGGAACCCTGATCTGGAAGCACGACACGCATCGCGGCCTCTCACTGCCGCAGCGTCGGGCAGGAGACTCGACGCATCGCCACGGTGGCTGCCATGCAGTGCACATATTTACGATGTTTGCATCCGCTGGAACAACAACATACTACTCTCAATGACCGGCAGCTCATTACCGGACGCTCAACACTGGCGCTTCCTGCTAGGGCGGTACGGTAATGTGTACTGCATCCATTTTGATCCATGGATATTCTAGAATTTGAACATGCGCATGCCATTCGTTTGATAAAATGTCTAAGTGCACTATTACTTGATCGGTGCCCTTGTTACTGCAGATAAGTCGCATCTTGTCGTGTCGCCCTTTGAAATATTTCTTTCTCAGGTTTGTACATTGATGTTCTCTGAGGTTTATTGACCTAGCAAGATATCTGCATGAAGCCATGAATTAAGGAATTTAGCATGCTGAAGGGAGATGGCATTCTGAAAATCTTGATAGACTACGACAAATTGGTCCAGTGTATTAGTCAAGGCGGCATTCTTGAATAAAGCACGATGCAGGTATGGCATTTCTATCATCTAAAGTTCTTGGGCAGGAAAATGATTCAAGTCAATGATTCTGCTCGAGTAGAAACATATGCAATGGGCTGTATGAAGAATAATATATATATATTTCCTACTGCAAGATGAGATATAAATATAATTGATTTAATAGTTGTCTCCGACTTCAGATTCCATTTCATTGTGCACACCAATTTGTTTATCAGGATTCAGGTTGCCTACTAAGTGACTTGTTCTTTGGGCTGCAGAGAACTTAGCTTGTGGTTTTTTCCCTTGGTATGTGTGCCCAGTGCTCTGCAAAACCTGACAACACATGCATCTTGGTGAGCTCAATATGCGACCTTTTCTTCCCTATATAATTCCAGATTTCTTCATGGATTGCTTCATGCAATGTGCCATATATAAAACCGTTGAATTAATGAGTCTACACTCTACAATCCACATGTCCTTTCTATTTTTTTTTTTCCAAATGCCCCCTAGCTAGATCTGAAAATCCACAACTTCTATGGCATGGAAATTTCTCTTATGGCTCCTGCTCTAGATCTGAAAATTCTCATTTAATTTTGCTATGAATTTGCAGGAATCGATTGTTTGCTGATGGCACAACTTCTATCCAATCCAACAAGGTTACTTCTACCTGAATTCTTCCATTTTGTGGTTTCATGTTGATGCTCAATTGAAGGCGATTCCTTGGGTTCCTAAGCGCTATCATGATGGTTGATTTACTTTGGCTCTTGTAGGCGAATGGCAAGTGGGATATCAGTCATTATTAGGAACAATTGGATCGATGGAGTGCTCTGGTTCCTGTATTGTTAAATTGTGTCCCCTGTAGCTGTTTGCCTGTTTTGCTTGTGAGATCATGACAGATCCTACATTTAAGGCGAATCTTTGCTTATATTATGTCACATTACAGTAAAATATTTTCATTTGACACATTTATCTGGTGTTCCCAAAAGTTACAAAGGCAGATGAAAACTTATAGTTATGCTATAAGCATTCTCCATTATCAATGTGTGATTCAACAATTAAGGCTCATGCATTTGTTCTGTTCCTAAATTAAGGGTTCAGTTTTATGCACGACAAATCGAGTTGTTGAGGAACGGTACCAATTTCTTCTTAACTAACAAGTTTTCTTAACTTCAGCTTTCATTTCACAAAGGAAAGGATGCATTAATCCTGTGTGGTTTCTCATTCCAGTGAGAACATTCAGGTAACTTTGATGGTTCTTCTATTTTACTTGGTTTTTCATTCAGCAGCCATAAAGATAGTGCGGATTTGTGCATTTTGACAATGAGTACACACTTTGAATTTGTGCATTTTGACATTATTATTTATTTTATCTTTTGCGAAGGGTGTTTTGACATTATTTAGTTGGACATCTAAATGAGATATATACTAGCAGACATGTTATCCATTTAATCTGGTACGGCATTATTTAGTTGGACATCTAAATGATATATATACTTTGATTCTTTGATATACTGAACACTGTCAACATAAGCAAAACCAGCATGATTCTTTTAAATTTTGTGTATTGAACAGACACTTAGATCTGTAAAGAAGATATTCAATACCTTATTTTGGCTTCACAGATTTTTTTACATATTATCCATTTTTCATTATTGACGTTTCAGTTATACGTGGGATTTTCAAGTTATTTAAATTGTGGCATACAAATATCAGTTAATACATCTCTTTTATCCTACATTGCATCTGCCGTGGTCGCCGTCGCCATGATCGCCGTTCACCGCTGGTCGCCCTCGCCGTGATCTGCTAGCCGCTGGTCGCCCTCGCCGCTGGTCACCGTCGCCATAGGAGCGCAAGGAAACGGAGTAGCTGATCCCTGCCCTCGCCGAAGCCGTGAATCACAGGTTTTTTGCCGCGCCTCCTGTACTTCTCTCTATCTGTTTCTTTTGATTTGTTGTTCATGGCAATTAGAAAGGGCCTGCAACTGTAAATGGATGTATCAACGAGGGCGACCTGGTTTAATAAATTGATAATTGTACAACATCGAAGCCTTGACTTGTTTAGATGGCGATCTTTACTTTTTTGGGGACACTGTCAAGAAAATTCATGCAATTGTTTAGATGGCAATCTTTACTTGTTCTTGTTTTTATGGTCCACAAATAGGGTCCTTGCCACACTGCGAGACCAATTGAACTTTGAAATACAGTTGATTTTACGATATAACTCCAAGACTACGCTTTAATGATGAAATTTGGGATTTGCATAGATTGAGAATAGGTCTGTTTTTAGGATTGTGAATTTCAGTACCTGTTGCAAATAGGAGATGAATTTCAGGATTGTAGGATTCTTTTGATATTATTGCCTGCCCTGTTTAGTACATTTGCGCTGTTTAGTGTTCACGTTTCAACCGAACAGTTTCTCTATCTTAATATCTTAAACCATTCAGGAGTGTCAGGTTTGAAACATGGAAGAGGTACCAGATGCGAGATTAGGAGAAAAAAGGTTGTGATGGATAAGCTACCCTTTGGAGAACACACCAATACAACAGGCAATGGTAAGTTCAATACTGTGCTACCCTTTGGCAAACACACCAACACACATGGACTAAATTCTTACGAGTTTTGCTCCTTTGCTTATGTTAAATACTGTTTACGATAAATACTATTGTAGGAACTAATGCCGTCACACGGGATTTTCGTGCACCCCGAGGTAGAAAGGATGGAGTAGCAGTGAGATCTGGAAAAAGAAAAGAAGGCAATTGCTACAGTCAGCGGCGGAAAAGAAAATCTGCCACTAACCATACCGTGGTCGAAGACTCCAGAATATCGCCGACAGTATCTGGCTCAGTATGGGCAAAGAAAAAGGCTGAGTTATCAGCTATAGGAGTTCATTCTCAATCCATACTGACAAAATCTTCTAGCGCTTCAGGTATGGTATGAATCAATTATTATTTTGGGTATTAACTGGATTTGTAACTCATATGATTGTTTCACTTGCTGTAGAAATCCTTGATTTGACGACGAGTCTTCTGTCGTACCAGGTATTTTTATTCACTTTGGAAAATTCATTTATCCCTGTCGGTCCTCGTAATTCCTCTGACGGGCATCCCTAAAGCCCACAGGAAATTCCGGCACTCCACGGCCCAGTCAAAAGCCAAACCCTACCTCCCATTCTCCTCACTCTCACACAACAGCCGCCGCCCCTCATCCAAATCTCAGGCGCCACGCCGCCACCTCGCTCCTCCGCACGGCAGTCACGCCCCACTACCGCACACGCAGCCGCCTCCTCCTCCTCCTCCGGTGCCCTCAACCACTCCGCACCTGGATCCATGGAGGCAAGTTCCTCGGTGGCCAGATCTACGACGACTGGATTCATGGCCCTTTGGTTCAACCGCCGATGCCTAGGGCCCTGGACGGGATCCTCCGCGAGCTCACGCACACGACGGGCCAGCATCGTCTCCACGCTCGTTCACGCGATGGAGATCTATAGGTGGCTTGCTGAGATCCATGGGGGCCGGCCCCGAGGCGTCCACGAAGGTGAGCTTCAATCGCATCTGCTTCTCCATCCATCTCCTACTTTAATACGCTTGCACATCTGCTGGTATTTTTCTCCCTTTTCCTACTGTCAATTGCTGTATTTCTCCACCAAGGTCTGCGTGCATCTGCATAGTGTTTAGTTAGGGAATCCATCTGCAGAAGGTCTAATTTTGGATTTTTATTTAGTAGGCGCAGGACGGCAGGAGCAGCCATGGTTCAGATTGATGGTGGTAGCGCATATGCCCTCGCTGTGCCTCACTAATCGCATCAAGATTGGTTTTACATACTTCTTGGAAAGAGTTGTGTGCTGATAATTGCTACTAGTTTTATCTGTCAACCAATTCAATCCATCCCTTTTATTTCGTCTGAATGGAAACCGATAGCTTTTTTTATCTGTATCTGGAAATGTGAACAACTTTTGCTATCTGTAACTGAACTTGTGCTCCTTCTACTTATCGGTAACTGAAAATTGTTCACACTATTGAACTTTGCTCAATTTTTTGCAGGGGATATGCTAGTGCAAGCACACGTGAGTTTAGTGTCAGCTAAGATCTGCAGTTATCATTCAGTTGTATTATGAAACAAATGCTCGTTATCAGTAGATACTTTCTGTATATGAATATCACAAATTGTTGCTCCAACCTAATGATAATTTCTTCTCGTTTGCCAGGGCAGAAGGAAACAAATTGGAATTGTGTAACCTGCTGTACAGAGGTGACCGCTGGCTAACCTTGCATCTGTTAGGCTGTTCATTAATCTGCATCTCTTGACCGCTGTTGTATTAGTGTCTGCCGACATGTAAACCTATCTCACGTGATATGCTAGCTGTAACCTCTTAGCTAATTAGTAGTCACTTATGTACAGAACTACAGATTGATGTAAACCTGTATATGTACAGAACTAAAGATCAATGTAATTTTGTTAAAATGTATGTATATGTGATCGTTGCAGTGATTTGATAACCAGTACATGCATATTTGTCTTCACAATTGGATGTACTGAATTGATGGCCAGATGTGTGTTTGTGTTTTTTTTTTTAATTTTTCCCTGAACATGTTTTCCCTGAGTGTTCACCGTCAGAAACAATATATCCTGTGTGCCAACCCTCAAGGAAATTCTATTTCCCTGTCGTCATATTCCTGGCGGTTATTTCCTGAGGGTTCACCGTCAGGAAAATTATTCCTGACGGTTTTTCCATTTTCCCTGACGGTTTTCGGCACACAGGAAAATTCGAGTTTCTGGTAGTGTTAGATTCCTACAGCATTCAGTGTTGAGATGGGTACGTGGTTTATACATGTCTTCCATGCATGCTTTTATAGGAGTTGTTAAATTGTCTGGTGAATCGACAGTGGTTCTAGGTATGTTTTTTGATTTTCATGTTTTTTCTGTATGTGATATCCATCTCGGTATATTTATGAATTCTTGTTGCGCTTTCAGGCTCTCGGCAAGTTAACCAGGGAAAAGATGGCAGTATAACGCCACTTGCGACAAACAGTCTACATATAGGGCAGGACAAGTCAAAAACAAAATTGAGCCAAAGATCTATTATAACCGGTATTCAGAATACTGCTGCATCCATGTATACTTACGGTAATTTTTCGTTGATGTCACAGTAGTTTTTTATGCTTGAATAAAAACAAAACTGAGGAGAAAAATCAAACCTGATGAGACATGATCTTTTTTCTTTCAGGCGAACCACATGAAACTCTGGCAGAAAGTGACATATTGACGCCATTTTTGCCTAAAACGAGTCCTGGGCTTTTTATGTCGTATCAAACTCACCTTTGATGGGGGAAACTTTCAAAACTGGTAACCAATAAGATTGTGTAATTGCTTTATTAATGCAGGAGGTAAGATTATTACATGACTAATGACGAAACTAAATGATTCTTTTATTGTCTTTTGCTACAGGAATTAAGCTTAAGTTTCGTGAGGGGATAGGGAGTTCTACACTATTGTGATACCCAAACTGATCCAGATGACGACACTTGGCTGCACAGAAATAATTAATGTTTCTACTGCATTTAAAAACCCTGATCAGAACGGGGAGGACTCGATTACAGAAGCACAGCATGATGCCATTGCTAAAAGGCGCAAGTACCAGCGAGATTATCACTGCCATCGAGTACCGGAAATAGACGAGGGAAGGAGCTGCCTCTACGGATGTCAGTGTTAGTTCAATAACGTGATTACCGTGATCACATTCTGATTTTTCCCCAAGTTGTCATGCTAATCAGTCGAATTCTGCAGGAGCTGATTCTGGGGTTCAACAAAAGAATTCTAGACGGAGGGAGATGTATGCAAGTTTGCCAGAGCAAGAAAAGGATATTTTGCTGAAGAAGAAGCGTGAGTACATGTCCCAAAGTCGCGGTGAGTTTTCAAAAAGTTCCAACACCTGCATGTAATGGTACGTGGCACAACCTTTCAGTATTTAAATTTTGTAAGCTATGCATTGTTTTAGCATACCATTCTCCACTACTCCCTCCGGGGTCTAAAAGGAAGTCGTTTTGAGGTTTTTTTTAAGTCAAACTTTTTAAACTTTGACTACAAATATTTTTTTATGTGTTAAGTTTAGAAATGTGAAAATGATATGAGTAGATTCGTATTGACATATGATTTCATAAATTTATACTTTGATAATATATTATAAATATTTTATAGCAAAAAGTATTAGTCAAAGTTATGTTTTGAAGACCGTGTCAATGTCCAAACAACTTCTTTTTAGGGACATTGAGGGAGCATCTGCTATCACGAGTGAATATGGGTGTAATAAAGATAACTCTTTGTTGATACAGTTGGTCCGTTGGGAAAGATAAATCAGGTGCTAGTTACGTGCGACCATAAGCATGTTAACGATGGGGCACTTGGGCTCCTAATGCATCAGAACAACCGGGAATAGGTAAATAAAAGTGTCTTTTTCTTGTTAACTAGTATTCATGCATGTGCGCTACGCACGTGACCAAATGACATCACTTGGCAGGACTCAATCATAAAATAAAAATAATGATATATAATATATATCATGTACTTATATCATAAAAAAATTGATTGCGGCATTAGGCTTCCTTGGGCTTTTAAGATATGCACAAATAAAAAGTATGAAGCTTGAAACGTATATAGCACCTCGTCATTTAAATATCCTTGTTTTCCAAAATGGTGGAAAAAACATTCCATGTCTCTCTGTCTAACCATTGCGGTTCCATCAGCGAATTCAACAAGCATGAATCCTTCTTCTGCCGGCATTTCCTTTACCGGATTGATAACTTCATCGTCGACAGGAGTACAAATATAATCTACGGTCAAATTAAACAAGATGCTAAAACAATGAGCAAGACTTTTTCCAAAATATGAAATGAGCGACCAAATTAAGCATAGGCCAGAAGCCTCACCTCCAGGTTGAATCATAGTTTCAGCGTCCATTTTTGGTTTGGCATGAAGTGGTCATTATGTGGCAGATGTATCACCATCCGTGGACTCCATTTTCTGATGGACAAAGGATACATAGTATCAGATAATTGCCGAGGCGTAAACAAGATCCGTACCTCGACGAATAAATTGTAGAGAACTGTTTATGGTGTTACCTCTTGACATGGAAGAGGCAGCCGTCCCACGAAAGGAGTACTGGACGGCCATTGTCATGATGCGTGTAAAGCTCGATCAAAGATTGTATGAAGAGTATGTGTTGCGATAGGCAGCTAGGGCAAATTTGATGGCCGCAATGGTGACATAGGGGCATTGGATGCGTTAGTGAAGACGTGTACATACAGTATTTTAGGTAATCAAAGGGATTTATTATATAAGAATGCATTTCGGATCAGCAATTACTAAAATCCCCGCAAATTTTCTTAACCAATGTGCCACCAAATATACACTACCACACACTTAGGGATTCTATAATTATAAACTTTCTAAATTTAAAAAGTTTAAATATACTTTCCCATGCTTGCAATTTTATTTCCGTTGAAAGATACCTTCTTAGGCCCTGTTTGGATCCACCTCCTAAACTTTTAGCTGGCTAATATTAGTCACTTTGCATCTAAACATGACCTACTAAAATCTTCTAAAATTTTAGCCTAACCCTTCCTAAACTTTTAGCCCCTAGTCACCTCAATGCTACTAAAATCAACTAAGCATATAAAAAAGTCAAGAAACACATTAAAAAGGCAAGAAAAGTGCAGAAGCCAGAGACATTAGTTAGAGATCCAAACAAGTACCTTCTAAAATTAGTTGGCAAAAAAATTAGCAGGCTAGCTAAAATTAGCCAGCTAAAGGATCCAAACAGGACCTTATTTGCCGAGGATTGGTGGAAGACAACAACATTTATGGCTGAAAAGTATGCATATTTTTTTCCAAACCATACATAGTCCATCGCTGGCCACATGAGAAGGGGTTTCACTTTGTACCTACTTCTCAAAATAATTCCAAAATAAAGTTAGTGTAGCGCGCCCGTCACATGCCTACATCAGGTTACTGTAGCACGTCCGGCAACGATTATTGTTGAAGGTAATTATAGCCGGGCTCAATAACAAAGTGACGTGTTCTTTTATACGTTTGGATGACTCAATCATATCCTCGAAATCAAACTGGTTTATCATAATAAAGTCCCTATTTTTTGAAATAAAAGATTGTTTTATTATTTTTCATTTAGATCGGCACTTGATTCCTGGCATGGACACAACCAGCTATTCGATGTCTTCCATGCTCCCACATACATATTCTTCAACCATAAGACGGCTCAATTGATAGATGGGATCGTACGACAACAAGTCCGTTTATTTCACGACTTCTCATCTCTACGTGCTGGTATGTGGGGCGGTAGAATTACATCCTCATTGCACTCCCATTTTTAGCGTGAGGATTCAGCTCAAAGTCTTCCTCAACACCGAAATGATGCGACCTCTAACATGCATAAAAGTTTTGAAAAAATCAATCCAAGTAGTTGAATTCGTGTATCAACATAAACATTAACAATGAAATCATGACTGACTCTGCCCCCACTCAGAAGTTGGATTAGGAAAGCGTGGTAAATAGGCCAGTTAGGACGATGACGCCGTCGACCAACTCTGCCCCCACTCGCTACCTTTGGTCAACAGCGTCGTCGTCCCAACTGGCTTACTTACTACGCTTTCCTTATCCAACTTCTGCGTGTGTACGAGTCAGCCATGATTTCATTTCTTAATGTTTGCGTTTATACACGAATTCAACAACTTGGATTGATTTTCAAAACTTTTATGCATGTTAGAGGTTGCATCATTTTGGTGTTGAGGAAAACTTCGAGCTGAATCCTCGAGCGAATAATGGGAGTACAATGAGGATGTCATTCTTCCGCCCCACATGGCTTCTGTACCAGCATGTAGCGATGAGCAGTCGTGAAATGAACGGACTTGTTGTAGAGTACGATCCCAGCTATAAATTGAGTTGTCTTATTGTTGAAGAAAATGTATCTGGGAGTAGCATGGAAGACATCGACTAGCTGGTCGTGTCCATGCCGGGAATCAAGTGCCGATCTAAATGAATAATACTAAAACAATCTTTTTATTTCAAAAAATAGGGACTTTATTATGATAAACCAGTTTGATTTTGAGGATATAAATGAGTCATCCAAACGTATACGCCACTTTGTTATTGAGTCCGGCTCTAATTACCTTCAATAATAATCGTTGCCGGACGCGCTACAAGAACCTGATGTAGGCATGTGACGCGCATGCTACAGTAACTTTATTTTGGAATTATTTTTGTGAAATAGGTACAAAGTGAAACCCCTTCACATGTGGCCAGCGATGGATGATATATGGTTTGGAAACAAATATGCATTCTTTGCAGCCATAAATGTTGTTGTCTCCCACCAATCCTCCGCAAATAAGAAGGTATCTTTCAATGGAAATGAAATTGCGAGCATGGGAAAGTTTATTATAAAAAAGGTTACACTTTTCGAATTTAGAAAGTTTATAATTATAGAATCCCTATGTGTGTGGTAGTGTATGTTTGGTGGCACATTGCTTAAGGAAATTTGCAGGGATGTTAATAATTGCTGATCCGAAATGCATTCTTATAGAATAAATCCCTTTGATTACCTAAAATATTGTATGTACACGTCTTCCCTTGACACATTCGACTCCTAAATGCATTCAGCGCCCCTATGTCACTATTACGGCCATCAAATTTGCCCTTGCTGCCTATTGCAACAGCTACTCTTCATGCAATCTTTGATCGAGCTCTACACGCATCACGTCAACGGCCGTCCATTACTCCTTCCGTGGGACGGTTGCCTCTTCCATGTCAAGAGGTAACACCATAAACAGTTCTCTACAATTTATTCATCGAGGTACGGATCTTGTTTATGCCTCGACAATTATCTGATACTATGTATTCTTTGTCCATCAGCAAATGGAGTCCACCGATGGTGATAAATCTGCCACAGTATGGCCACTTCATGCCAAACCAAAAAAGGGCACTGAAACTATGATTCAACCTGAAGGTCCGGCTTCTGGCCTATGCTTAATTTGGTCCATAGCTCACTTCATATTTTGTAAAAATTCTTGCTCATCGTTTTTGCATCTTGTTTAATTTGACCACCGTAGATTTTATTTGTACTCCCGCCGACGATGAAGTTATCATTCTAGTAAAGGAAATGCCGACAGAAGGAGGATTCATACTTGTCGAATTCGCTGATGGAGCCGCAATTGTTAGACGGAGAGACATGGAATGTTTTTTCCACCATTTTGGAAATCAAGGATATTTAAATGACGAGGTGCTATATAGGTTTCAAGCTTCATACTTTTTATTTGTGCATATCTTAAAACCCCAAGGAAGCCTAAAGCCGCAATCAAATTTTTTTATGATATAAGTACATGATGTATATTATTATTTTTATTTTATGATTGAGTCCTACCAAGTGATGTCATTTGGTCGGACACATGTGTGGCGCACGTGCATTGTACTAATCTAAACCAATAAAGAACCAGTTGCGAGAAAAATAGTTTTGACATGCCAGAATCAACCCCGCCTCTATATCAGCTGTTGATTAAAACTGAACTCTTTCGGATCCTACCATGCTAGGTCCGGGTCCACGGAAGGGGCGACACGACAATGGGACAAAACGTCATCCTTAGTTTTATTGCGATGACGATCGTAAGTTTTTTGTGACGTGAGATCCCACCACCCGCGGCCTCCAATCCCACCTCCCATTATTTCGTCCAATTATTTCTTTCCCTTTATACATGTAATTTGAATACAATTCCATCCCGGCACAATACAATGATTAGGAAGTTTTCTTCCGTGATGAACAATAGCACGGGAACCCTACGAAGTTTTCTTCCGCCGGCGCCGTCGTCATCGTCGTCATTCAAACAGGTGGTGTCTGTACCCGTTGCTAAACTCTAATTCCGTCTTTGCGGCATCCGGCGATCGTTTGTTCTGCCATGGTTCCCATGGCGGCGGGGAGTATCGAGTGTTATGATGGCGTGTTTCCATGGTGTGGGTGGGTGTTCCTGATGTGCTGTGCCCTGAACAAAAGCACGATGAGGGTGGTTGATTCGATGCAAGGGTTAAATGGTTCATATTCAGCACTATGGTTAAGAGCAGTTGTCTTCTCCCTAGGGTAGTCAATTCCGAGCAGGTCGGCTTGTAAGATAGTTCTGCGCGCAATGGTTCAGAGATGCTATTGGAGAACCTGTACGAAACTTTTTGCCGAACATGCATGTTTGCCTGCACATCAGTGGGTATTGTCGGATGCGCTACAGCAATCGATCCAGGTGATGTAGCTGACTTCTTGTTTCTCTGTCTGCCGGGTCACCCCATTCGAGAAGAGGAATGGCAAAGGCATTGTTTACTGCAACTGCAATTCTAGGACACCTAAACAATACGATTTAATTGGCTAGGCATCCGACATTGGGACAGGAATCCGCTGCCGTAAGGTGCTGTCACTGACAGGTGGGGCCAGGCCCGCCTGTCAATGACCACTGCGCGCTTGTGCAGTAAGTCAGCAGATCCCTGTCCTCGACATTGTCCCTACTACCTTTATAATGTTCTTGGTCCTGCTACCATCAGCGATTTGAACATACTTCACCATGAAATTTTCACATGAAAGTTCTCTATACCATTATTATATCAACATAAAATTTTGTGAACATGGTTTCGTTTCAGTCATTATGGCCAAGCGTAAATCTGGTGCTTTGGATAATGAATCCGAGACTGTAATAGCATCGACGAAAATGGCCAGATGTGTAAAGCTGCTATTGTGCTATGCAACTGTCCCACTACATTTTTTTTACAATGCTGTCGGACATCGTCGATTATTTTAATGTGCTCATGGAGGCATGCATGAAGTTGGTGTTGTTTCTTCTGGAAAGTCTGCTAAGAAATCGTACGTGCATTATTGACCCGCTGATTGCATGAATGTAACTTCCTTTTTCCCCTGATGGTGGCATAATTTTGTTTTCCATTGAATGTTTACTGGGTCTCAGGCATGTGTTTGTTTTTTCAGACCAAAAAAGAGGCCAGGTGGGTGAAGAGCTCGCTGCGAAACGTAAAAGAAAAGCTGATAAGAAACGTCAGTATCCCACACGAAAAAATGCCGAATTGGAGAATTCTTTGCCAGTTCGTGAATCGTCAATGACAAATGTGGAAGGTACCATAGGTTCCCCTTTTTTAGTGTATATTGGTTCATTGCGCATGTTCACTCCTTGCCCGCGCAGAGCTTAATTACTGCTTGTAAAAAAATAGTAACAGCAATGTTGTTTCGGCAGGGTGTACCATTGAAGAAGCGGCCTCGAGGAATGACCTAAATGCCATGCCGTACACTCTACATACAGGTGCATTATTCACACTGTCATATGCAGGTGCATTATTCACAATGTAAGAATGATCGTTCTTGTATATGCCGATGGAAAAATTATGTACGGAGCCACAGGTGCCGAGTACAACATTCCCGCTAAAATCACTTTTTCCGTTTCTGAGGCAACCACATTTGAAGATGTGAAAAACGAAATATATAGAGGTCTTGGATTAGACAATGATCACTTCACATTGAGCATCCAAGCACGATTTGACATAGGGGCACCTGGCCCTCACTATTTTCATCGCACATCTATATATGAGGATTGAGGATGGCAAATGGTATTTGGAAGAACACAGGCACGGAGTACTTAGCATCTTGTGGAGTTGTATGTCCAATCCACACCAACTCACGGTTGAGTCAAGTTAGTGCCAGAAGCAACATGCCAATATCAGTGAGTCAACATGCACATGAGAATGATCATTCAACACCATGTGTGTTCCATTGGAGCCAAGTGTATTCCAATCTAAAGTGATTGATGCCTCTCAAGATAGTAATCAGACAGCACGTACAAACCATGCTCACGAAACCACTGAAACGACTAGAATGCAACAAGACATTACAGAGGATATGTATGTTGGAGAGGAGACAGACCTTGAAGAGGAGAGGATTAGACAGGATGATGACGAAGAGCACGATTCAGACTATGCACTTAATGAGGATTCTGAGGAGATTATAGTTCCAAGGGCAACTGTTATCTCGCCTACTGGTAGATGAAAACTATTTGTCTCAGGCCGCCATCGCTCAACCATGTGACACCCCGTGTCACTGAACTCAGCCAGCACCCATCTTAAACTGAACAGAAAACCAAAAAGAAATCAAGTTTAAAATTCGAATTCAATAATTTAAACAATTGTCAAATCAAAGCTTCTGAAGAAACTCAAACGTTTGCATACAAAGTTGAGCAACCAAAAATATCAGTGGATAGCCCTTCTGAAATCAGAATTTTGGAGAATGTTCCATGATTTTCGAAATTCATCTGCTGCCCCAATAAAATCCCCAAAGCTTAGAAAGTACTCTAATTTGACCAGCTGCCATTTGAAATCCCTTTGGAGTTCAGCTGTGCATGTTGGCCAGATAATAGAACTTTTCAAGATCTTTCCAATGGTACCAAATTTGAGAATTGTGGATCTCATTTGCTACTTCAAATGGTATGCACAATTTTGGAGAAATCACAGTTTGAATTAATTCGGTAAATGGAAAAGATGCCGCCGGGCCCGCTTGTCAGCCTCTCATCTCTCACTGCCCGCGTCGGAGACTTGCCGCCACGTCGCCGACGGCGGCCAGAGCCACGTTCCGTCCTTCTCCACTGCTCCTCGACGTCGCACCTCTCCCGGCTCTCTCCCTCTCTTTTCCCCTCTCCCGAGCTCTCCCTAACCCTAGCCGCCACCGTCACCATTGCCGAGCTCGCGCTCCGCCAGCTTTCCGTCGCTGTCGAGCAACCTCTGGGCCGAGCTGCTGTGCAAAGGGCCGCCTTGCGACGCCACCAAGCTCTCCATGGCCGCCATGGCTCTTGACTCGGGCTGAGAAGCACGAATCGACGCCGTCTTCTTCTTCTTCGGCCGCACGAGCTCCGTCGCGCCATCGTCGATTTCTTCCTCCCCAGTGAGCTATTCATCGATTCACCGCGCTTTGAGCTTCCTAACGTTGTTTCTCATCTCCTTGACACCATCCTTCACCTTATTCCGCAGTACCCTCGCCGGAATCGGACTTTTCCCCGCCGCTGTTGAACTGCCGCGACCAGCCCCCTTCGACAAACTCCTACTTCTGCGCCTCCCCGTCGTCTACAAACTCCACGGCGCTCTTCTTCAATCCTAGGTGAACATCCGGAGAATTTTCTCTTGATTTTTCATGCCTCGTACAACACGGGCGACCTTGTCGAACATGGTCATCCCGCTGTGCTCGCCGCTGGCCCGTTTTTGGTTTTTTTTTTCGAGCAAAACGGGGGGGGGGGGGGGGGGGGGGGGGGGGGGCGGAGGATCCCCACCTTAATTTAATCGAAAGTGGCGTACAAGACGCGCAGTACAGATGCGGGGGCCGAGCCCGTTACAAGCCGCTGAGGGCAGAATGGAGGAATGTCATAGTTGTCATAGTTGGATACATGAGGAGAGGTGTGTGCGCCAGGCCATGAGGCTGGCGATCTTTGCTTGATGCTTGTATCTGTAGCCCCAAACATCAAGGTCCTGGAGTAGGATGCGTAAGCTTGAGCTTGTGTCCTGGGTCTCGTGGTTGAACACGAGAGCATTGCGGCAGTTCCACACGCGCCACAGAATCATGAGTAGGATGTCAGGCCAGACGTCGTTGAGCAGTCCCGGTGGTGGTCTGGCACTCCATGGGTCATACATAGTTGCATTGCCGCGCTCCATGCCGATGCGCGTGTAGAGTTGTAGCGCTGCAGGGCAGGCGAAGAACAGATGTTCACCGTCCTCGATCGCCGCCGCGCACCTGGGGCAGCATGCTTCAGAAGGTTGCAGAATGTGCTTGTATAGGAGGTTCGCACGCGTCGGCAACCTGTCACTTGTAAACAGCCATCCGAAGAACTTTAGTTTGGTTGGCACCATGGTGCCCCAAATTTGCTTGCCGTTAGCGTCGACCTGCCCTGTTAACATGAGTGCCCTGTATGCTGCAGAGGAAGAGTAGTGAGAGCGTCCATTCCAGGTGTACAACCGTTCATCTGTTTCATGGTCTAGTTCATAGCCCGAGAGTAATTCACGCAAACGTGCTAGTTCATCAGTTGCTTCAGTAGAGAGGCGAGAACGAAGAGGTAAAATCAGCGAGTCTCGGAGACTATCAGCAATCGAGGCGTTGGGCTTAGTGCAGTGAGAGAACAGAGCCGGCATGCGAAGGCAGAGAGGGCCGTCGTCTAGCCATTCATCGAACCAGAAAGAGGTGGATTCGCCGTTATGAACACGAACCGTAGTGATGGAGCGGTAACGCTGGAGTTGCTCAGAGAGGATATGGCCCGTTTTTGGTTGATCCCACAGATCACGTATCCAACAAATTGATGAGCGTTGAGCTCTGCTTCGTGCCAGTATTTTTTTTTTGGGATTTTTGGTGGTTGTTTGGGTGTGTTCCGGCAAGCCGCCGCCGCTCCGGCGAGCTCCGACCGCCATGGTCGAGCTCTGCTGCGGCCATGGGCAGGATCTGGTGTGGCGCAGCACAGATCCGGTGCGCCGCGTCCTCTGTAGCCCCGCGTGTGGCCGAGATCTAAACAGCTAGGCCTTTTTCCCAATATCTGGAATTTGTTTAAATCGCCAGAAATTGTCCTAAGATGTTAAAATGCGTAATAAATCGAATACATCTCCGAAAACCGTGACACTAATATTTTTAGCTTCCTTGTGTCCTGCTCCGTCTACAAAAAATATTACTCCCTCCGTTTTTAATTATATGACGCCGTTGACTTTTTAATAGAACTTTGACCAACAATATATGTGACAATAATTAGTTTCTTAACGTAAAATGTATATTGTTGAATTTATCATCAAAAGCACTTCAAGTTTAACTTATACATTTAGTTATTTGCATAAATATTTATGAATAAAACGAATGGTCAAAGTAATGAAAAAAGTCAACGGTGTCATATAATTAAAAACGGAGGGAGTAAATCACTTAATACACTTCATCTGTTTTCTGTGTAATTAAATTTATGCAGAATTTGTTTAATCCATAGTAATTTATCTGTTGCTCTATAAATCACTAACTGTTGCTCATCTTTTAAGTATCTGCTAACACACCTACAGAGCAGTTTTTCACTGTCATATGATGTTTAATTCTTTTCTTATGATTTAAATTGTGTTATGTATTGTTTTAATTGTTATAAATAATCTGTAAAGCAATAAATCATCAAACTTCATTGTAAACTACTTTCGGTGGCACCCTTCACCAGAAAAATACCACTGGACCTAAACAAAGTCTCAAATTACAGTTAACTAACTAATCAACTTAAGTTAATTAAGTAATTAACTTAAACAAGAGTCAATGATGAAAATATTTCAGACGAACGTAATTAACAAAGTTGATCATTTGCACTTACAGTGTAAATGAATGTCCTATCAAGTAATTAATTTCTTAATTGCAACATATCAATTGCATCTAACTTGCATTATTTTCCTTGTCATAACTAGGGATGGCAACGGGTGGAAATCGGCTGGGTTTTAACTCCTCAGACCCGGACCCGCCAGGGAAAAATCTCCCGCTGGATAACCCAGTAAGCTTCACGGGTGGAGTTTCTAACCCAGACCCAAACCCGCCGGGTGAAATACACCCGCCGGGTATCCATACCCGCTACCATCGCACTATAGAAGGCAGCGGAGTAGCTGCCGTCGCTCCCGGGATCTCGAATCGCCGTCACGCCCTAGGACTAGGAGTCACTGCCGGTGTAGGGGTGGCAATGGGTAAATTACCCACGGGTTTTACATTTCCAAACCCATACCCGTCGGAGAAAATTATACCCATATCCGTACCCACACCCGCTCTCGGGTGGAACTCCATTCCCATATCCATACCCGTGCGGGTAACGGGTACCCGCGGATAATCCATACCCACAAAAAATTAAACAGATTATCAATATATTACTAATTTAGTAAGCTTTAATCAGCATAAACATATCTAAATAAAGTCCAATAACAGTATAAACCATTCATAGAGCTAATAGACCTTTCAAAATATATATCAAAAATAGAAATTCACAAATAAAACATAAGTTCAAGCCACAAATCAAATATAGGTTTAACCCATATTCGGGTTTACGGGTGGACGGATATGGGTTATGGCTTCCCATTAGGGGTGAGCATAAAAACCGATACCCAAACACCGAAACCGAAAAAAACCGAGACCGAGATCGAAAAAACCAGAATTTCGGTTTTCGGGTAATTGTTTGGGTACTAGACTTAGGTAACCGAACTTTACTCTTCAAATTCGGGTAGTACTCTTGGGTACCCGAACTACCCAAAATACCCAAATTAGTATGATGATGCAAGATTAAGCACATAGACTTAAAATTATGGTCACATAACTACCTTTTTTACACATTCATCATATTCATGTTTCTATTGTCGTATAATGGTAACTCATTATTAAGTTGATTGCATATGGTGATTTAATTTTTTTCTCAAAATTTTGGGTGTAATCAAGTTGATTTCATTTTTTTCCTGAAAATTAGTGTTAATTTGGGTAGTTTGGGTATAACCGAAGACCGAACCGAAATTTAGGTACCCAAAGTTGTCGGGTATCAGAATTTTCATTGTCATTTCGGGTAGCAATTCTAGATAACCGAATATTGAAAAGACCGAAAAAACCGGACCGAAATATCAGGTATGACCGAACGCCCACCCCTACTTCTCATACCCAAACCCGTCATACCCGATGGGTGCAAATCTTTACCCATTTTTATACCCATAGGTACAAAATGCATTCCATATCCGTCCCTAAATGGGTATTTACCCATCGGATAACGGGTAACGGGTACCCATTGCCATCCCTAGCCGGATGTGACCTGCCCGCCATGCCCCAGAAGCCGCTACTCCTGAACAGGTGGGCCTTGCTGCCTTGCAACCTCTCTCCACGGGCAAGCACTGCAGCCGCTCCTCCACAACAAGGCCACGTCGCCGCAACTCAGGGAGCCTCGCTCCTCCACGAGCTGATAGAAGAACGAAAGAGGAGAACGAAAGGGAAGGTGGCGGCTGGGAGACAAATTGCACACGGGAGCATTGGCCACCGCTTGGACTAGGCCACTAGGGTTGAGTTGTGAGTTTTATGTGTTGCAAATGGGCTGCAGCTGAACAAACTTAGATGGGCTGTACCTAGGGAAAATGGGCTGCCGCATGACCAAGTTTAGATGGACAAGTAAGTTGGGCTGGACATACATGTAATTGGCCGAAATCCCTATAATTAGCGCGCGCTACGCCGAGTTTTGGTGTAGCGCGTTTTAAGATTTGTGCAACCTAAGTAACCAATGGCTCAGATGGTGCATGCGCGTGGGGTAGGATGTGGGCCGGGCGGTTCGTGCATGCGCGCGGGGCCGGACGTGGGTCAGTTGGCTCAGGTTAGGTGCATGTGCGCCAGATAGGGAAAAGCAATTAGTACATTGACACGTGTTGACATATTATTGGCCAGAGCGGACTTTTGTAAGTTTGCAAACTTGGAATCAATTTTTCTCTCAATTCGTAACACATTTTTCGAAACCGTTTGAACCATTTTGTTCTTTAGAATTAATGCAACAAAATGAGATCACACATGGATATATTTTTTAAATTTTTTAAAAATCAACTTTTTACATTTTTCTATAAAAACAAAAAATTTCCACCAATGAACTAATTGTTCTAGCAGTACAATCTCATTGTTTCAAGTACTTTTATTATTATTTCGAATTGATGTGGTCGATTGTTCCAACTGATGTGATCGATTGTTTCAGTTAATGTGATGATTTGTTCCAACTAATTTCATAGATTGTTCCAGTTAATGTAACTGATTGTTCCAGCTAATATGATGAATTGTTCCATCTAATTTTGACAGATTAACAAAAAGTGATCCTGTTACACAAGTAAGTGTATTCACGTGCTTGAAACAAAAGTAAGAAAAATATCCCATAAAATATCAAGACATCTTTATGATCCCGAAAGAAAAATGAAAAACGTCATTCGCTCTTGCTAGAAACAAATCTTCCTAACTTGCTTTTGAAAAATTAAAACAGCCCCGCCCCGTAGCATGTGCTGACCGGCTCTAATGCGTGAAGACGGAGCGAGCGGCAGGCGGCTGGGCCATAGTGGGCCGCGCTACGAGCTAGCTTCCCGTAGCGCGCGGTACGGATAGGTGCCCCCCACGCTGCCAATATATCTAGCCCGGGTTATGACGGGTGGCGGGTTCGGGTCCTGCTAAACCATGCTCGAACCCGGCCCACCCGATGGGTCAAGCTTTTCCTCCATTAGTTGACCCATGGGTACAAATTTCCACCCAAATCCGCCTCCTAATAGGAGAAAAACCCGTCGGGTCGTGGGTAACGGGCACCCATTGCCATCCCTAGTTCTCATAACGTGTAGTGACAGAGGAAACTCCGGAGCCGCTCGACTTACAGCTCCCGGAGGAGGCACAGGAGGAGGAGCCACTAGCTGACTCTGCTGACAGTAGCGTAGCTCCTGAGCCAGGCAAGCCCCGGTGCATGTCTCCCTATTTAGGATTTTATTTTTTTCATTTGATTGGGGCTAGTAATTGATTATGCATTAGGTTTATTAGGAGTTAATGTGAAACCTTAGAACTGCATTAGGACTACCCTTCCGAATACTATCTTTGTATCCTATTTTTGTAGATGTGGTCTAGGTTACGTTAGAAACTGCTATGCTTAGGGTCTAGTGGACGGTAGAAGTCGAGTGGTGGGTCCCACTCGTATGATAGGAATCACCCTGGATTGTACTAGAAGAATTTAGGATTTGTTGAGACCGGACGGGGATTGTTTGTATATGATGGTTCGAGAAGGCTGGGCCTTCACGGTGGTAGCCCCGTCTTTATCGATTGAGGACCGTTCGTTGTTGGCCATATTGAGCAAGTTCGAACGTACTGATCACATGCTAGTGTTTTTATAGGCCTAGTAAACTTAGTAGCTCGAATTGCTCTAGTGTGCGGTGGAAGCCTGCTCTTTCTATCATGGTATTCAGGAGAGAAAGGATGCTTCCCAATCGAGACGTACGTCTGGGACGGGAACCGTGCGGGAAGGCCTTTCTCGGGAGGAGTTGGATCCGGCCTAGCTCTAGGGGGGCCCTTGCGAACGGTTGCCGCATGCGACTTTTGCGCGTGTGCGGCGTGTGGTCAGGTTTTCTTCTGCAGGATGTACATCGATGTCGCCGCTCTCGGACATGAGCAACCTTGTTCACTGCGCCACATCATAGTGTGATATGATTGATGATGATGATGCTAGTTTATTACTGTTATATCATTATCTTATTACTGTTATGCTGCTTATTTGATGTGCTGTTATTTATATCTGTTTTAGAGGTACGTGCACTGTTTTAATGGTTAAGTATTTAACTTGAAAATAAAACTTGAAAGTAAAGATCAGGTAATTAGTGCGGGTTATGCTTATGAGGCAGCCTACCTTTTTGTAGCTTTCATCTTAGGAGTCGGCTGTAGTTAGTCACATTGACGGGTAAGTCTTGCTGAGTATTAGTTGCTCAGGGTTTGGTTCTATATGTTTTTATGCAGGTAGCACATTTATCCTTGACTCTACGAGTGGAGGTGGACAGTGGGATGGCCAGCTTCTTTTTGGTTGGACAGCCCACTGGAAGACTGAGGAGTGACCTCCTCTTGAGTTCGCATCTTCATGGCTTTAGATGCGGATTCATTTGTATCGTGAGCGCGTGTGTTTGTATCTCTATTTTCTATGGACTTGTATCGTTATGACTTCTGCTGTGCTACTCGTTGTTTTAATTAGACTAATGTAATTATTTAAAGACTTAATTTGTGCTTTTATATGATGCACTATTGTGTCCGTTCATTGACACTTCCGACTCGATCCCGTGAAAAACAGAGCCGCTTCAAACCGATGCTGAGATCAAATATTTATCAACGTTTACTTTCTTCATCGTAGCAATTTGATAGAACATGTGTCTTCTGCTGTGAGCAGGAGAGCATTAAGCATTTATTTTTTAGTGCCGGCTGACACAGTGGATCATAAGGGACACCAATGAGATGATGCCTTATGTTAACAAAGTTACTTGCTGTGTCATAAATTATTTTTTATTCAGACACGAGCCAACGAGTATAAATGAAGAAAGCATGTACAACAATAAACTCACATTTTCAGAAACTTTAGATACTTTGTGCTGACCATGAGGCATCCATAATAAATCGCTGAACCTATCATTGGCATCCATTTTCTAAACCTGCAAAACTTGCACATACAACAGCCTATCACATAAACATGACCAAATTCTAATGTTCTAAACATCAATTTTGGGCGCTGGGCTACTGCATTACAATAATACTAATGCGTTAGGCATCAGGGCAACAAAAGTTTGGTTATGTAACAGGGAGATATCTTTTCCTAGATTGTTGCAACTAGTGGGCACGAGATGACAAACATAGGCTGGGCAATCACCAGCATCAGCAGCGCCTCAAGGTAACCAGGGACTTGGCGGCGTTTTCCCTGCCTAGGATTACGTCACCTATGGCTTCCCGGTGAGCAACGCAACAGCCTCCCAGACTAGGAATATGAGATGGCAACCTCAGACCAGGAGAGGGAAGGGCAGCAGCAAGAGTCGACAACCACCTTCTACCTCGCTGAAGTTCGTCGTCGACCCGGCGGCGCTCAGTTTTGGAGGAGGAAGAACAAGGCCAGCGGTACCTCCTTGTAGTATTTTTTTTCAGCCTGTTCGTTTCGCTGCAGCTGCGGCTGCGGCTGCAGAAAAATAACTGCGAACACTGTAGCAGCTGCAGAAACACTGTAACTGCTGCAGAAGAAATAACTGCGAACACTATAGCTGCTGTAAAGCAGCGAGACGAACACGCTAACGACGTTTTGTTCCTTGAATTGAGCCGGCCCACCTCAGGACGCCGTCGACGGCAGCAGACAGAGCTGGACGCAGTTGCCGCGAGCGTCCGGCGCTGGACGCTACCAGGATCAGCGTCCTTCCCAATTTTAAAATTAATGACGGGTGATTACTATAAATAAGATTTCGGATTTATTAATTATTAAATTTAAAAAATCGGTACATATATGAGCGCTTTTATTTTTAACTTAATCCAAAAAATAAATCATGAACATGACGAATAGATTGCAGAATAAACTAGACATTCCAATAATTCCAACAGGAAGTAATCTTGAGGAAGATATCGAAGAAGGCAAAATCAAAAATGGGGTAACAAAATGTTCAGTGCATAGAGCAATTGATTTGTATCTTATGTTTTGTGGTTGAAAATTGAGCATGAAAATTTCAATGTATTGACTATTGAGCATTGACATGTAAATCCTAAATTTCAATGTATTAAGCATTGGTTTGTAAGTCATGGTTAAAATTAGTGGTTCAAGGATCACTGTATTTTGGGTTTATTATATATAAATAACAGTAGGTACAACCGTAGGAATGAAAAGTTAACAAAATATGAATTGATTGTTATCAGGCAGCACTTGCACTGCCTTTTGTTTGCTATGCAAATTGTTTTCATCACCTGAAAAAAAGGGGGGCTGGCAGGCGGGAAGCAACTTAAAGGAGTTTGAACTCTTCGTTAAGTATCTTGCATCACTTATATACTGCCTTTTGTTGGCCAATGTAATTTTTTTCTGCCAATGAATATCGATTGTTATTAATCTGAACTTGGTTGCTTTTAAAAAAAAACGAACCGATACGAGATGGTGCCAGTTTCAATATTAAAGAAGAATAACTTGATTGCATTTCAAATTCGCTGAAAATGGTTGCTTCGCAGTCTAAATTTAGACCATTCCTGACAGTCAAATACTAACTTTGTTTACTACTTAGTACGTCACGCGGATTGAGATGTGTCTCAAAAATGAAGAGAAAGGCATCCACCCAGAGGTTCCGAAATACTCCCTCCGTCCTTAAATATAGGACTTTCTAGCTTTTAAATAAAAAATTAGTCAAGGTGTTAAAAGACTACCATGCCTTTTATTTTTACCTCAACCCACACTTCCACTAATCCTAAAATTTATCCTACATGTAAAATTAAACGCCTTATATTTAAGGAAAAAAATCGAACTTCAAAACGCCCTATATTAAGGGACGGAGGCAGTACAAGCAAGAGCCGAAAGGACAGAGCTATTGGATAAACGCGTCGTGGGCGACTGGGCGCTGTACCTGCCCTATCCCGTAATCACTGATATTGGGTAGGCAAATATAAAAGCTGATATCCCAGTCCCAGTGCTGACACATGAAATTCCACAGTACGATTCAGATCCGCACATGTAACAGGTTTAGCAAACTTGGAGCTGGTCTATCAGGTCGCTCGCACGAACGCTTTGATGATTTCAGCCGCGTGTGAAGCACAAGTAAAGGCTTGCGCTCATCCGTGAACTGTCATGCAACCCGTTATAAACGCACGCAAATATACACCTTCGCTTGTACGCAGCAGTCCGGGAAGAACTATAAATTTTTTTGGGGAAAGACGGGAGGAACCATATATGGATCTGATCTGAAGGGCATCCAATAATTTGCAGCCGATGGACAGACCTTAAAATCCGTCAGACCTTCCACATCCTCGATCCATGGCGGGCCAGAGCCTCCCCAAGCCAATCCGTTGCAAAGGTACGCAGTACCAGTGGTGTTAATTGAACTCCAAGCAGTTAGTGTCATGTCTTCTTAACTAATTTGCCGCTCAATGTATTCTCTAACCGCCGTCAATTAACGAGCAGCGGCCGTGTGCCGAGCCTCCGGCGAGCCTCTGGTCGTGGAGGAGATCGTCGTGGACCCGCCGAGAGCGTACGAGGTCCGCATCAAGATAGTTTGCACCTCCCTCTGCCACACCGACGTCACCGTCTGGCGCTCCAACGTTGCCTCAAAATTTCCAAGGATCATCGGACACGAAGCCTTCGGGTACGCCGTATCTCGTCCCCACATTTCTTGATTTGATGCTGTAGAATAAATGGTATGCGATCGATGCTTATTACCTAGCTTGTGATCGATCGAATTCTGGTTGCTCGATGGACGTACGTACGGCAGGGTGGTCGAGAGCGTGGGGGAGCACGTGTCCGGCTTCGTCACCGGCGACGCGGTGGTGCCGACGTTCCTGGGCCAGTGCGACGCCTGCCGGAGCTGCCGCTCGTCGTCGCCGGAGAGGACGACCAACATGTGCACGACGCTGCCCTTGTCCGACAGCCTCGGGATGCGGCGCGACGGCACCGTCCGGTTCCGGGACCTGCAGGGGAACCCGCTCAACCACTGCGTCGGCGTGTCAAGCTTCAGCCAGTACACCGTCGTCGACGTCAACCAGCTCGTCAAGCTCGGCGACGGCGTGCCGCCGAAGATGGCATGCCTCCTCGGATGTGGTGCCAGCACCGGTACTGCTCGTGTAGTTAGAGCGAGCTGGTGTTTTTCCACAAATCGTGTGTTGCGGTCGCACATAGTACGGCCCCTTACCTTTAGTCGTAGGATGCTTCCTGCATTGGAAGACGCCGTATCTATGTGCGGCCGTAAAAAAAAAAAACACCCGTTGGGTGTCTTTCTAGTTAAAGAAAAAGATATGATGTTTTGCGAATGTAATTCACTCAGGGGTAGGAGCTGCATGGAGGTTGGCAAATGTCGAACCGGGTTCATCGGTGGCCATCTTTGGACTAAGGAACGGTCGGACTGGCGGTAAGCGCCAGTTACAATTAATTACTCGCCTCTATTATGAACAAATTGTGATGGGAGCAGTTTGCAAATCTGGATTCCTGTGAAAATTCACCAAATTTGTTTTACTCAGGCGGTACAAGGAGCAAAAATGTGCGGAGCATCCAAGATCATTGGTGTCGACTTGAACCCTGACAAAGAGGAAGTTGGCAAGTCTATTCTCTCCATTTCCAGCAATATCTAGCTAGCTAGTAGATCACCAGAGAGGCAGAGTACAAACGTAGACTCATCTGCCGAATTGAAAGACTGTAACAACACACACTCAAATTTACGGCAGGGAAAGGAATGGGCGTTACAGACTTCATCAATCCCTCGCAGCTCGGCGAGACTCCTGTCAGCGAGGTACTTAAAAGATTGATTTAGTAGTCTCAGAAATTACTATGTTTACGGACAGAGGGAGCAGCCCTGTTAGTTCATCCGGTTCTCTTCCATATGCCGCACAGGTGATCGGCGCCATGACCGGAGGCGGCGTGGACTACAGCTTCGAGTGCATCGGCGTCCCGTCGGTGATGGCGGACGCCTTCAGAAGCACCAAGATGGTGATTGACTGACTGACTAGTATTAATCCAAGCTTCTTAATAAGCTGTTGAACACAAGCTGAACAACGCGCCGTCATCTTCCGTGCAGGGGACGGGCACGACGATCATCCTGGGGTTTAACGAGAGCAACGAGCCGGTGGCGCTGCCGTCGCTGGAGCTCCTCCACGGCAAGCGCGTGATGGGAGCGTTCTTCGGAGGGATCAAGCCCAAGACCGACATCCCAATCCTCGCCAAGAAATGCGTCAACAACGTAACAAGCAGTTTGCTTTCTTACTACAGTAGCTCGGATATGTGTTTCTTCACTACTCATCATACTAATGGGTGTTGCTCTGTATAATTTATCGTGTTCAGGAGCTGGAGCTGGAAAGGTTGGTGACGCACGAGGTGGGCTTGCAGGACATAAACACGGCCTTCGACCTGCTCCTGCAGAAAAAGAGCCTCAGGTGCATCATCTGGATGGACAAGTAGTGGCCAAGACGAGAAGCTGGCGTGCCAAATCTCTGATGCGATTCTGGTGATGAATAGTAAAAACGACTGAATAAATTGTGCCGCGTGTTTCAGGCCCGGCGTTTGTGCCGAAGACCGCAGCACTGGCGGTCTGGTTCCGGCGTCTGAATCGACCTTGTACTACCGGTTTTCTCCGTGCCGACATATGCATCCAATAAATGGGGGAATATATCCCTGTCATTTGTCATGCCGCACTCGAACGGCAACTTCTGCTTTTCTAGCAAGGCGGTTAGGCTGTGCTGCTGCTCGTTGAGATTGGCACGTCACCAGAAGAGATTATACGTCACCAGAAGAGATTACTTTGGATGCATACTTGAATCAAACAAGATTACTGAGAGTTGCGATTCACTCGGACGGCATAGCATACACTTGTTTTGAACCGTAAAAGAAGACGCAATCAAACAACCTTGCAATTATTGATCACAATTATAAAAGAAGGAACCACACGGATACAGGTAGCTTCAGACACAAGCAAATGATCCAAGGAACTACATATAAACACAGCTAGGAATCGGCGTCACCAAGAGTGACGAACAAGGGGAGAAAAAGAAACACACAAGACCAAGAACTGGAGCGATCGATCGGACGGCTACATATTCTTGACACCACCCATATTTTTACATCACCGTCAGGCATCAGATCCTGAACAGCTCTGTTCTACTTGGTGATGGCGTAGATAGCGTAGATGATCCCCGGAAGGTAGCCGAGGAAGGTGAGCAGCAGGCAGATCCAGAACTCGTGCTGCAAAAAAAGGGAAGAAAAAAACAAAGGAACCATCAGAATCAAGCAAGAAATCAGCACGAACCACTCCTCTAGTCCCATACATAAAAGAGTCTCTCTAGCGTCAGAGTTAACTCGATGGTACGTTTGCAAGGCAGAGCCATACAAAAAGAAGAGGAAACTAGGTAGTGACACAAGTTGTGTGTACGCGTACCCCGCATCCGAACTTGAGGAAGACGCCGAGCGGCGGGAGGATGATGGCGATGAGGATGTCGATGCAGTTCGCCGCACCCGCCATGGCCGACCGATCGATGGAAATCAAGGCACCTCCTGCTTGTTTGAGCACAAAACTAAGCACCTCTGCTCTGCTTTCTCTCTGTGGGGATCAGGTAGTGGTGGCATCTCTGGATTTTTATAGACGGGGATGCCTCAACTACTAGTCTAGCTGTGAATTCTGCGGATAGGATCACACGGGTGTGAAAAGGACGGAAGGGAACAAGAACATGTCCCACACGCGTTCCCGCCGCGTTCTGCAATAACAGTGTTTGCTCTTGCATGCTACTAAGCAGCAGCACTTCACCGGGCGATCTCTCGCACTCTCCTGCGACAGTATTCCACGCGGCGTTGCGTAACTGACCTGCCGGCGTCGTCTCGTACGTCGCTAATGTTGACCGTCGGATGGCGCGGCGACGACGCGTCTCGTCTCGTCGCCTGTGCCGTGTGTATGGAGCATCTGGCCCATCCGGTGTAAGCGTGCAGCATATTTTCTTTTTTTTTCTTTTTGATGCAGTGTTGTAGAACTATAAAAAGCATTTATCCAGCAAATAAACAATTTTTATAGGAGAAATAATGATCTTTCCGAAATCTGGATTGGCCTTACCTTTTGTGATAATCGGGAGAGCACTGTGACCACCTGCGAATGCCACGAAGCCGTTGTTGAGGTCCAAGACACAACTGCCAGGCCCGTGTCGAGGCCCAAGCCCACCTACATCCTAGAGTTTTGTCCCCAAGTCCAAGTCACCATCTGAGCGAGCCCGTGCCGAGGCCCAAACCATCACCGTCCGAGAGCCCATGCCCAGGTCATAGACACAATTGCCAAGCCCATGTCAAGCCCTAAGCAATTGCCTACACCCCTGTGCCAAGGCCCAAGCCATCACGGTCATCCTAGAGCCCATGCCCAAACTTAGCCACCATTATGAAGCATGTGTCAAGGCCCAAGCCACCGTCGTCATCCTTAGAGCCCGTGTCCAGGTCTAGGGTGCCCATTGCAAAGCCTTTGTTGAGGGCCCACATCATCGTCCTAGAGCCCATGACCAAGTCCAAGCCACCATCATATCATAGAGCCCGTGCAAAGGCCCAAGTCGTCGCCATTACTCCCGGACACACACCTAGGGCCCAAGCCACTATTACGATGCCCAAGTTGAGGCCCAAACCATCGTTATCATCCTTTTTTTTTTTGACCGAATAGCAGGGGAGCCTCCTACCTATTTTTTAAAAAAAATTATAACAAGGCAGTAGGCCCAAAAGGAGACCCTAACTGGAAAGAATACATGAGACTACTCAACCAATCACTCAACGGACGCTTGGTTTTTTCTTTAGCTCTTAGAATAACTAGAGCTAGTTCCTCCTTGAAAGCTTTTTTCCAGCGGCTTAAAGAAAGAGAAGCACCATCATAAAATTATAGAGTTTCTATGACACCAGATGGTCTAGGCTGCCACCATCATAATTTCTCTGAATATATTCTTGAGCCTGCCTAAGTCTAAGCCACCATTATGAAGCCCATGATGAGGTCCATGCCGTACTATGCCCAAATCAAAGATGGCCAACATAAACAAAACGAAGAAAGCAATTTCTAGAGGTCATTTTTGGATATTGTGCTTGTTTCGTATATTGTACATGAAGTTTTAGCTACGAATCACCTATATATTGTAAGGGGGTTGTCGGTATAAATCAATTTTGTAGTGGTGTGCCGATCTTTATTTCTCCTGCATAATCGTCAATCCATGACTTGTCTTGAGGTGGTGTGCCGATCTTTATTAGCTCCACATATTATGCTTATCTTGAGGTGGTTCTGTTAAAGCTCTTTATACGCTAGCTGGCAAATACTCTGATGATAATGACGGCCATACAGGCATTAGATTCTCGTGTAAAACAGAAACTATGGACGCCGTCTTTTCCGAAATGGCAACGAGCAGGGACCCGGCCGGTCGATTCGCTCTTCCCTCGTACATATACGAGGGTGCACGTAAACGTCAGAAAAGTTGTAGCTCCCTGCTAGTCACTGTTTACTGTTGTTGTCTTGTTGATCCACAGCAGTATTCGTATGGTCGCAGAGCCGGGCTGCTAGAGCTAGAGAGCGACTAGTCAGACTCCCATGGTTCCCATGTATCCTGGAGTTAACAATAAAATAAGATTAAAAAAACACACACACGAGCGAGGTGTGATCTGTGACTCCCATCTGAATGTACCACGTGTAACTCCCGCAAGGGCATGCACGGGCTCGTCGGGGTCAAACGGAGGCGCCTGGGCCGACGGCGATGCCTCATGGAAGAAGCATCAGGCACGTAGCCGCCACTCTAGAAGCTGGGACTGTGATTCATGACACTGTCCGTGTTTGTTCTTTCTTCTTCGATCGATTTCCCTTCTCTTTTCTTTTTCCTTTTTCAGAGTACACAAGTATTGAAGTATGCTAGACGTAACATACTCTTACTTCTTCTTTTCAAATTGCTTATGCTATGAACGAGAAAAGGAGTAATCCTGTCTATCCCGTTCTGGATAGAGGTGCTGTCATCTCACTGTGACCTGCGACCCCTGATCGAGGAAGCTCGTGCCAACCATGCCGTCACCGGCAAGTGGAACAAAGTTGTGCTTAGAGCAACTTCAGCAAAGCCTCTACTTGGGACCCTACTCTATTTTTAGAGTCTTGAGTCAAAAAAATCAACTCCAGCAGGGACCCTACTTGAGCCCTCATTTTACATGCCCCCTCAAATTCCACCTTCAAGCCCTCATTCCCAGGGTCCTCCCACCTCCCCCCTTATCCGTGGGCCCCACCATTTTTTTTCATTTTCCTTTTTCATTTTCTCTTCTTTTTCCTCTCTTCTCCCTCCTCCCGATCTCGCCGCGCCCCGCCGCGCACCGCCTCTCCCCACGCCGCGCACCGCCCCTCTCCCGCGCGCCGCCTCTCCGCACGTGGAAGGCGGCCTCGACGACGCCCACCACGCTCCTGCCCTGCGTGCGCCCCGTCGTCTACTCGGCGACGTCGTCGTCAGCGAGACCAAGCCGCCAAGATCGTGGTGGTCGGCCCGGAGGTGGTGGCGGCGCGTACGACGGTGACGGGCGGCAAGAAGCAGCAGCACCTAAGCAGCTGCACCGCATTGTGATGAGTAGCAACTGGTGATTACTCAAGCATTGTAACCATGAGAACATGTCAGACGTATGGGAATTTTAAGTACCTGTTGTCTTCTGAATCACATTTCCTGTCTCTCTGCAATGTGTGAACAAAATGCTGTCTTCTGAATTTGATTGCTCTGCAGTTCTAACTGACACGGGAAATTGGTTTCCCTTGTGTATGTATTCACTCGACAAACGTGAAATGTCTGATTTATTTTGCCATGAACCATGCTTCTGATTGAATGGAGGTCATGCTCAGTTTTAATCTAGATTTATGGTCAGATAGAACTCACTGTAAATCTGAAATTCATAGTCATTTTCTCTTAGTTCTAGTTTGTGCTAGTTAGTTTCGTCTGCGCTTGCAAGCTGAATTCAGTTTGATACTCTCCCCATTTGAAAACTGTTGACATTGGGACAGGGATGCACGTCAACAATTTCACAAACAGAGGTAGTAGTTTTGCTCTGTGGTGCCGGTTGGTACTTTATATTTTTCACTATTTGGAAATTGGCTTGCTGTTATATATATTCACACACCAAATATGAAATATCTGGTTTAGTTGTCCTGTTTATTCTGCATTGGTGCTCATGAATCATGCCCCTAATTGAACTTAGTTTGTGCTCATGAATCATGCCAAAAATGCCTGCTGTCCATATCTCTGCTACAAATGCAGTTTCCAATCTTCGATTCTGCACTGCAATGGCAATACAGGTATCAGAACTGTTACCGCATTTTTGTGTTGTACATTACTGAACTTTAGTTCATGCCAATCAGTCACAATGGCTATCAGAACTGTTGGCCTGCTCACCTTGCTCACTTTAGTTCATGCTCTATTAGTTCACAAGCACATACACACAAGCACATTTGAAAGCATGTCAAAAGGACTATGAGCATTCTTACTGTCATATAATTCAGAGGACAAGCGAAAACAGCATGGGCATGAGCATTCTTACTGAAACCAGATCGATTGATTATTTACACTGCTACTGTCTCAAAGAACCATCTCATGTCAAAAGCTTACCGACAAATGTCGTTCAGTCCAATTTGACTGAGGCTGATCAATGATTCGCATGTGATTCTTGCTGGGCAAATCAATAGTCGATTGACAGTCTCAGTTTGTTGTTTGAGATAAGATCCTTAAAATCAAGTTTTTTTGTACATTTGGGAAAGTCTGGTAATTTGTGGTCTCATGGCAGCTTTGGAGTTATATTCCTGACATCCTTCAGAAATATACATATGTGAATGCCATATTTGAAAGAGTACTCATTCCATTCATGAATAATATTTCACTTCAGAAATACAGTTGTACAGCCAAAACATTCATAATCTTTCATCTAGTTCCACAAATTGCTTAGGCATAAATCTAAGAATACAGGCCAAGAAAGCCCAAACTACCAATTTCTAAACTACACAACCTAGCAGAGGTATGTTCATGTGCAGACAACACTCGTCATCCCTTCATCTTCAGAGTCTTGTTTGTCAGGTTCTTCAGAGTCTTTTGTCAGGTGGAGGAGCTAGCAGGAGGACATCAGAAGCTAAAAGATCAAGAATTACAGAAATTGGATGAGGAAAAAGATTAAACCTTCAGGAATTTTCAGCATCCATCTCAGTCTGAAATTGGGGACAACAATGCTAGAGTGCATGAAAATTTTCAGCATCCATCTCAGTCTGAAAATGCTCCTAGAAGTTATCTTTTGTGATTATGTCAGGAGCTTTTTTTACTGGTGTCATTAGCCTTAGGAACATTGTTTAAGCAATGATTATGTACAAGGGTGATTCTGTGATTTGGAAGTGGACGTGCTGATGGAGTTTTTCAGTTTTCTTTTTATTGAGGTAGGTAATCATTCTAGCTCTATTTTCCTATCAGAATGCACCATACCTGAATTCTTTCAGTTTAGTGCTATCTCTGAATGCCACTGTGCATTTGATGTGTTGGCCATTCTGGCTGATTTTCTGAGGAAATTGATCGCTCGTGTGTTGAGGATCAACATGAGTTTACTAGCACGACCAAGTGTATCTTCTAAGCGTTTTACAAATGAACATGTCATTACTGAATTTCAGAATACGTGATGCTAGTACATTGGGTCATAACATTCAGAGTACATTGGGTCATAACATTCAGAGTACATTGGGTCATAACATTACTGATCAAATTTGTCATATCTCATATGGTTTGAACAGAAATTGCATAACATCACTGCTGTAGCCACAAATTCAGGAAATTGCATAGCTCCACAGTAGCTACAAGTTCAAGAAATTGCATTGCTCGACTGTATCTACTAGAGGACATCTAAAGCTACACGAATTACAGCAATCAAGCAAGGAAAAAAAATGAAACCTTCGCAGCAGAGGACTCTACTGGAGGAGTAAGTAGCAATGCTTCTTCCTGAAGCAGAGGAATGGGTGGCTCGATCCGCTTCTACTTGCGTGGCGCCGCCGTCTAGGATGCGTGGCCCCGCCGGAGTACGAAGCGCGCCGGGCACAGCTGATTCTTGACGGGGGAGGCGGGCGGAGCGACGAGCAGGACGTCGCGGCGGGCGGCGGACGCGAGCAGCGGCGCGGCGGCCGGCGTACGCGAGCGACGGCGCGGGCGCGGACGCGAGAGAGACGGATCGAGAGTTTTTTTATTCTGACTGATGGGACCCACACGAAATAGGGTCTTTGTGCCAGCGTTGCTGGAGTTGAAGCAAGTTTATGAGCCCTTATTTTTGAAGGCCGGCCTGTAAAATAGAAATAGGGGCTTTATTTTAAGGTCTATTGCTGGAGTTGCTCTTATCCTCGTGCCTGCTCCAATACACTAATCCAGCTGTCGCATTAACAAGGGCGGCAGAGTAGCAAGGGGAAGGAAAGAAAGGGGAAGGGCCCGGATGATATTCAGACGTTATAATAAGTTTATGGAACTAAAAGAGGGTGTCAAGTGACTCGCTATATAAGATGGCTCACCAATGGCCTATGGTTTAAATCATTTACCATTTTTCTTTTAAAAAAGCTTTATTCGAAATGTGCTTGTTGTTGTTTTGATAATTTGATTTTACTCCCCAAAAACGTCCGCAGTAGTCTATAGTGTATGCTCCGTCTATTTGAGCCATCGATCTCTTAAAATATCACCCGAAAAATGCATTGCACAATCAATCCTCTACCTTCCTGTGATCGATTACAGTCAAAAGTACAAGATCGCCATAACAACCAGAAGGTAACTTAGCTTCTTCACATATATGATCCGGATCGAAAAGACTACACATGAACGTTCTGAGTCTTCTGACATCACCAAGCTAGTAAGAGTGACGAACAGAGAGGACAACAAATACATGAAAGAACAGGTAAGAGCTAGCACATATTCCTGACCCCACCATACTTCACAATACCGCAAGGCATTAGTTCCTGGCTTCCTGCTGCATCCACCACGTATATGTAGAAAGAAGGACAGAGGAATTAATAATTAAGAAGCATGCATGTCAGTTTTAGTTGTTTAGGAGTAGTACAAGATCGAGAAGCATGCATGTCAGTTTTAGTTGTTTAGGAGTAGTACAAGAGAAGCCAGCAGAGACGATTATTAGGAAGCAGTTGTGGTTGAGGCAGGCAGCCGGGCAGTTAGTTACGAACCTCACAGACAGGTTGGTCGGTCTCTAGTAGGTGTACTTGGTGATGGCGTAGATGGCGTAGATGATCCCCGGAATGTAGCCGAGGAAGGTGAGCAGCAGGCAGATCCAGAACTCGTGCTGCAAAAACAACATCAAAATCGAGCGAGAAATCAGAACGAATCACTACCCTAATCTCATATATACACAAAAGCACCCGTCCCTTATAGCACGAAATAGTCAATTACCCCGCATCCGAACTTGAGGAAAACGCCGAGCGGCGGGAGGATGATGGCGATGAGGATGTCGATGCAGTTCGCCGCACCCGCCATGGCCGACCGATTGAACTCTGCAGTGCAACAGCGACTAGCTACTTGTGCACACAGAAGCTTCTCTGCTGCTCCTGTGCCGTCCGGTGCTGGAACTCTGGATGCAGAGGAAAATCTGGTGTGTGTATCCTCGGATTTATAGATGGCGACGGGAGAGCGTGACGTTAATCAGTTCCGTGGAACGCGACGTGTGGGAAGAAAACGAAACGAAACGTGACACGGGTGTGGCACGTCGAGAACAAGTGGCTTCCATCCAGCGTCCAGGCCCTGTGACGCGTGCCGCGCAAAGGATGCACCCGCGTTGCTGTCGTGTTGATTTGCGCTCGGCTTAAGCTTGTGCTGCGATTGTCCCTAGTACACCAGCTAAGCAGCAGGTGATACCTGTATTTGGTTTGACTTTTTTTTCTTTTTTTTTTTTTTTGCGAGGGAGTATTTGGTTTGACTACATAGTTCCTTCGCCGTTAAGCAGCGGCCGGTGAACACCAGCTATATGTTTTGACTATAGTTTGGCTTATACGTGTCAACCAACTCAAAACTGCTCGGACTTTCGTCAAACTTAAACTGGTTGTAATTGTTACACGTTAGCAGCATTCCAGATTAATTACTGTAGCACAAACATACACCAACTCTGCCACAAGTTGGCCGTCGAGAAACAATCTCTCGCACTGCATACATACTGCTGAAAACTGTTGTATACAACAATGGACATCCTACGACTAACTGCAGTCGGCCGGCGCTCGCCACGGCAACAGGGAAGAACAGCCGAGAAACCCATCTAGGTGGGGTTAGAGGAAACCAGCAGTTTGTATTACAATCTTTGTCAGGGTTGCAGCTCCCTCGCAATCGACATACAAATCATAGGGATTAAAGACTTGCATCTTTCACTTCATCCAACCTCTTCTTTGGCCTGTGGGAATCATAAAAAAGAAATTTTGTTTTCTTTCAGCCGCAAAAAGTGTTTATAAACTGCTAGGCATCAATATTTCACTTCATATAACAAGCTTGAAGTTTGAGATGAACAGCACAAAATAACCGATTTGAGAGCAGTATAATTTAGTATGGTAAAATTTACTTTTCTGGTAGTACAAGTTTTACTGTCTTGTTTCTCACCTAGAGCTAGAATTAAGCTCCTCTTTTGCATCAGCTCCAGCTTCTTCATTACGAATAACATCTATCACAGGCTCAAACAGGTACCATTCCTTCCTTTTCCTGATACATACAGCGAAAAAGGAAATGCAGAATCAAGGTGGTTTCAAGACAAAGGAGTCAGAAACTATAGTCATCAGTGTATCAAGAATTTATTTGAGCAGGATCTTACCGAACGACACTCCCTTTGCTGCCGAAATACTTGAACAAGTCCACTGCATTGTTGACGGCTTTACTGTAAAACATGGCCACAACGATTTCACTTAGCAAATAGAGAAAAACAAAACAGGAAGGAAGCCATTTTGTTCGAATATTTTGATTAGCATTTGTATATTCTTCCAGTTCCACTAGATTTTCTTCAAAGGAAATATCGAAGCCTTGCACGAACCTATTTGAAGAAAATTCTGGTGCTCGCCTCTTCTTTGACACTTTCTCTCTCATAATAGAGACGCTCTGACTAGCAATCTGCAAAATTACAGTATTTTGTTTTTTCATTACAAGACCTTGTCCAATAAAAAATCAAGCATACATGGAAGCCAAACCCAAAACCAGATTCATGATATTGTAAATGATGCATCGCAGGGAAAAGTGTATCTAACCTCGTAAAGCTGCTCACGGATGGAAACAGCTATCGCAGGCTGCATCAAACATGAGAACTTCCTCAATACATTACAAAATTGCAGAACACAATATGCAACGTGTATTTAAACACACACAAAAAAGATGTTTGTTTAGCTACAAATATGTATAGATCCCAGTGTTAAAAAAAAAAGGCATTAAGTGCAAGAAATACCCAAACAGTAATTGCATGCCTAAACCCCTCAAAGGTTAATGACATGGTGAAATTATTAATAAGGTTAACAAATAGAATGATGGTAAAATGTGTCAATCTCGTCATTCATTCATTTTAGCAGTACTGTAACTCTGGGTGTTGAAACAGGGACCAGATGACAAGGAAAACTGTCATTACTAAATACGATGCTTCAGTTAACAGATCCAAAAGGGGCAAATGAACTATCCTGCATATTCAGGAATCAAAGATTTGAAGGCATACCCCAACTTCAGGATCCGCGATGTTTAAATCATCACATAGTGTCCTTGCAAATTCTTCAGGGTCACTATCAAGATTACCTATATCCTGGGCACCAATCGTGTATGTGAATTAAGACAACTCATCTCGATAATACAAACTACTGAAACCTACTAATAAACATAAGCATACATACCCACAAGAACTGGTCTCTAATTACGGTATTGTTCACTCGAAGATCAATCTGCAGATTCACCACTCCTTTCATGTGAGTGTTTTTTAAAAGTAAAAGACAAGGAGGCCCAGAAACAGTCTGCAGACTGTCTGCAGCAACTAGCTAGAGAAGCAAACCAAACCTTGAGAGGCACAATCTTCTCCTTAATCTGCATCTCCTGCCCTTCGTAGGAGCGGAACTCTGCCAGTTGTCCCTTTTCAGAATAAAACAACGAGCTCATATATTAGCAACAGGTAAGCAACAAGCTGTGATATCGCAGGACAATAATAGCATCTACATCCCAAGCAAGGAAGAATGCAGAAGAGGGGCACGGAAAGGAGGTACCTGGATGGACTGAAGCATCGGGGGCACGAAAGTGGCAGGCAGCTTGAGGTCCTTGGCCGTCCTCTTCGCGAAGCTGATGATTTCCGAGTCGGGATCTGCGAGCTCAGCGCAGAAAAGGGAGTCAAGCGAGCGAGGGAGAGCACAAAGCAAACGGGAGACGAAGAAAGAAGCAGAGCGGGGGCGTGATACCTCGCGGGTTCCATGTGAAGGCGTCCCGATATCGCTGGCCGTCCACCTCGACGTCGACGCGTATCGGCACCAGGTTGTCCCTCGTCGGCCTGCGAAACACGGCGGCAACCACAGACGAGCGAATCAGCCACCTACGCTAACTCGACGCCAATCGATCCGAGGCTCTCCCGTCGGAAGCGGATTGCTTCTTCACGAAGAAGGAGAGGGAGGGAAGGAGGGCGAGGACGTACATGCGGAAGCTGACGGCGGAGGGCCTGGAGGCGCCCAGGCTGACCGTCTTCATCTCCCTCGTCGGCGGCCGGTGCGTCGCCGTCGCCTAGCTGTCTTTGTGTTTGCGCCGCCGTGCGGGAGGGACCAGCTATGTTGGGCCGGTTATCCTGTCGAGCCGCGAGTTCTTCAAAGTCTAGAACTCGTGATGAGGACTCGTGTTTGGGCCGAGATCGGGGTTCAAGCCCAATGGGTGGTGAAACCATAAGGCCCATGGACTCGCGGTTCAGTTCAGGTTTGAACTTAATAAATACTACTATAGTCGATCTAAAAATAAATAAATAAATAAAGACACTGTAGCCTCAATGGTTCCTCAAAAAACAAAAAGAAAAACTAGCCTCAAAGAGAAGTGTAAGTTACTGCAGTTCTGTGACGTTACAATAATCCATGAAGATCATTTTAGGCATTGTGTATGAGTTCCTTGATGAACCATATAGGGAGAATAAGGGTGATGAACCACAATTAAGCAAACCATCTAGGTTAGCAACTACTCCCTCTGTTCGTTAAATATTGACGTTTCAGACCAGTGGAATGAGCTAAAAAACAATTAAGGAGGTATGTCGGAACAACATCAATTTTAATACAGAGGGAGTATATGAGATTGATATCGGTATAAGTGGAAATGCCAGTGGCATGATGCGCATGGCTAAAGAAGGCAATGAGTAGAATTTCTAGACACAACCCAACTGTCACAAATCAACATCCAGGATAGTTTATCTCTAACAATGACTTTGTACCTCAAAAGTGGAAAAGTCGGGTTGTTACAGATAAATAATAAGCACTTCCAAATCATACTCATCCCATATAACTTATGGCACGACTCAATCTAACTATTAATGTGCCATTCTCATATAGTAACTTAAATCATGACTCATGCCACACACTTGACGAGCTTCTTATAAGTTTTTTTTTTCTTTTGGAAACGAGAGCTCCTTATAAGCTGACAAAACAAAAGAGCAAAACTTAATGATCCTCCTAATTAACAAGGCACACACAAACAAAAGTCTCCGAGCCCACACGTCAGAGAGAGAATAGCTCGTACCAACGAACCCAACGGCCCATTTCCAAGGCCATGTAGGAAACAACGAACCACAGCTCATCACAGGGCGACTTTAAACGCACGCAAATCATCATCACCATCAGAGAAAAACCAAACAAAAATTAAATTAATTTCCTTCTCCTCCGAACCAAACCACCCCCCAAATCATTCGCTCGTCCCTTCCGTTTGATTGATCGCCGAGCAGCTGCCCCCACCATCCCCCACCCACAACCTTAGCGGCGCGGCAATCTCTCGTTCAATCCGCCCACCCATTGCGGAGGAGGAGGAGGTGGGTGTCTGGATCTCAGATGGCGTCGGCGAAGTCGTCGCGGTCGCGGCCGGCCGGACATTCCGGGGTGTTCCCGGTGGGCAGCGCGGCGGCGGTGGGGAGCGGAGGAGGCGGAGGCGGCGGCGACGGCGGGGTGCAGCTCGCCGACAAGCTCAAGATCTTCAAGACCGACAACTTCGACCCCGACGCGTACGTGCAGTCCAAATGCCAGACCATGAACGAGAAGGTGAGCCTGCTCCGATCTGGCCGGCGGCTTGATCCGTGCGCGGTTTGGATTCACAGGGGAGAGAGGGGAGGCTCGCATTTCGTGTTTACTGGTGGGTTCGCCGGATTAGGTGGATATATGATCGACATCATGTGATGTGGGGCGGAGTAATTGGAGCTGAGTTCTGGCAAATTGCCCCGCGGGGCGATTTTGGTCTCTGGAAGATTGGTGATTGAGGAATGCGCCTTCACATTGTGCAGGTTGCGTTCTTAGCGAGATATTGCAGTGCTTTATTGTGCGTTTCGTATGGAAGATGATGATTTTGTCTTTTGAGTTAGATGTGCTAGCTGGAATGTGGTATGGTTCAAAGAATCAGGGTCTCGTTGCATGAATATATGCACACTTTTGAACATAGGGATATACAAGTACATGGAGTCCAGATTTGGATATGCCACCATTCCAGAGGATGCATCATAATGTGGTTATGATGATGGCTAGTATGGTCGTGTCATCACTGATCAGGGTTTCACTAGACATGAATATGTGCATGTCTTCATTTAGAGTACTTCTGAATCTTCAATCTTATGCGGAGATGGCTAATTTTAAACTTTTGTTGTTTCTCTCGAAAAAGAGTGTATTTTGAGTTTGTTATGGCAATTGGTTTTGATTATCTGAGCAATAAGGGATCAAAGCTAGTTAAAGTGCAAATTTTGAGTCATGATGATGGATGAGCTCTCCTGTTATTCATGCTAAATCAAAGTTTTGATTTTGTTTTCATTTTTAAGAGGCATGGATACAGAAATGTTGTGGCTTTAAATTTTTTTAGATGCTTCTGTTCAACTGAAGTACATTGTGATGTCTTTGGTGGTAGAAAGAGGTTGTTTTATTCTTTCCTTTTGACATTGTTCACAACTGAAATGTCTATTACATACTAGAAGAAATATACCATTTGCAATCTATATTATTGACTTTGGATTTGGAGCTTTTGTGTAAACTTTTGAGCGAAATATTAGAAAGGCAGCACTTTTTATATGTCCTAAGTTCATTACTGAGAATGGCACTTTTTGCTTGTTGTAACAACTGGGACGACTAACCTTCCAGCCTAACAAGATGCTACAAACATATCTAATTCTTGTAGCTACAGCCGCTCTTTTGTTACGAGTACTATACTCTTGTTTTATTACTAGTCTACTGAGACATTTTCAGTTTTGACAAGTCTAACAAAATTGGCATTCTTACCATGTTTAAAGTGACTCATTTGTGATATTCCTAAATTATTATTTAAACAACTAAAACATCTTCATTTTGCTTTCTGGTTTAACGTAACATGCTATTTTTGAAGAATGATGTTATGAGTAACCTTCCAGCCTAACAAGTTATACCTATTGTTTTGAACTTTTGATAATATCTAAGTCTTGTCTCTTGTATCTACAACCACTCTATTGTTTGGAGTACTGTACTCATATTTTATTGCTAGCCTTCTGAGATATTTTTGGTTTTGACATGTCTAACAAAATTAGCATTCTTACCATGTTTCAAATGATCAATGTGTAATATGACTTAACCAATTAAAAGTTCATTTTTGCTTTATGGTTTAACATAACCAATGTGTAATATGCTATTTTTAAAGAATGATGTCTTTAACATCGACCTTTTTTACTTCTTCACTTTTGGGCACTATTCTTTACATGTACTCGTTAGTCATCCGCTTATTTTCTTATTCTCTTTGTTTGGTACTGCGGAAAGAGAACTCTGTAAACTGTTAGAGTCTGTGCGAGACATAACTGACAAAGAAATTCAAATTTAATTACAGGAAATAAGACATCTGTGTTCTTATCTGCAAGACTTAAAGAAGGCTTCAGCTGAAGAGATGCGCAGAAGTGTTTATGCAAATTATGCTGCGTTTATCAGGTCTGGTAGCAACGTTTTTGCAATTTTCACTTTTGCTTGGGATGTCAACCTCCTTTAATCTTGATGACATATGAACTAGCCCTCCAATGCATGCATTGTCCTGGTATTATATTATTATCATTCTCAATGGATTCATTCTCTTGGATAAATGGTAAATGATGCCCAGAGGAACATGGCTTTATTTTTATGGTAATCTAATGCTACGCAGAACCTTTTTCATTGTGTATTATAATATTTAATCCGTGATGTAAAATGCTTGTGCAGAAGCTCATTTTAAATTTACCAGCTGCATATTTGGTTTTTATTTCACTCAGAAAACTTAATGCTCTGACAATGACAGTTCCAAATAATGTTTCATTTTCTAGTGTCTGTTGTTAAATCATTATTAATTGTGAGTGATATCAATGTAACTTTATTGTTCATCATAATCTTATGATCTGAAAAGCATCTAATTTGCAACATGTGAAATCACAGTTTACATTGTGAGGCTTATTTGCTCAAATAATTAGTTTGAACTGATCCTATTCATCAGAACATCAAAAGAGATATCGGATCTTGAAGGGGAGCTTCTGTCAATTAGAAATCTGTTGAACACACAGGCAGCTTTAATCCACGGCTTGTCTGAAGGAGTTCAGATAGATTCATTGACTTCAGGTCCTGAAGGTTCTGTAGACGACGACATATCGAATGTTGAAGATCAGGAGCCCACAGAAATACAGAAATGGTCGGCAGATTTTCCTGACATGCTTGATGTTTTGCTAGCCGAACGAAGAGTTGATGAAGCACTAGATGCACTGGATGAAGCGGAAAGAGTAGCTCTTGATGCAAAACGACAACAGACTCTCACTTCAGCTGAAATTTTGGCTTTGAGAAGATCTGTCTCTGATAATCGTCAGAGGCTGGCAGATCAGCTTGCCGAAGCTGCTTGTCAATCTTCCACTCGTGGTATTGAACTCCGTGCTGCGGCTTCTGCCCTCAAGAGGCTTGGTGATGGCCCTCGAGCTCACGGCCTCTTACTAAATGCACATAATCAACGGCTTCAATGCAATATGCAAACTATACATCCATCAAGCACTTCATATGGTGGGGCATACACCGCAGCCCTTGCTCAACAAGTTTTTTCAGTTGTAGCACAGGCACTCAGTGACTCTGTAGAAGTTTTTGGCGATGAGTCTTGTTATGCATCTGAACTGGTTACATGGGCTACCAAGCAGATTATGTCCTTTGCCCTCCTGGTAAAGAGGCATGTTTTGTCCTCTTGTGCCGCTGCTGGAGGCTTGAGGGCAGCCGCAGAATGTGTTCAAATATCACTTGGTCATTGTTCCTTGCTGGAAGTTCGTGGTCTATCTGTTTCATCTGTTCTCTTAAAACAATTCAAGCCAAGTCTTGAGCAAGCGTTGGATGCTAACTTGAGGAGAATTGAAGAGAGTACTGCTGCATTAGCTGCAGCTGATGACTGGATACTCACTTATCCCCCGACTGGCATGCGTCCATTAACTAGATCATCTGCTGCAAATTTGGCACTTCAACCAAAGCTTTCTAACAGTGCACATCGTTTCAACTCAATGGTTCAGGTACTGATAACCTCTTATATTTGAATTACAGGAGTTAATGATTCTTTCTATATCTTATATTGAGAAAAATGAAATTTGTATGTTTCGTAAGCTTGTACCATCAGAGTTATGGTAATTTTATGCTACATATAATGTAATTCATGCATAACATGGCATATCTATGAGTCTCGATCGTCTAACATTTCTCTTGCCACAAGCTCAAAGCCTCAGACTTATGCCATTTTCAACAAGGATTGCTTTAATTCTCAGCAAGTTCTCATGTTAACTGATCTAATACTTGCCAGATGGACGTGTTCCTTTCAGACTAATTATAGTGGTTAAATTGGCGCAGTAGGAGTGCAATCACTAGAACGATTGGCCGCACCAACGTATCTTCCTTAGGACAAGTTGTGCTTAAATGTGAAAATAGACTTTTTCCTATAATTTTCAAGAATTAATCTCTTAGAACAGGGCTTCTTTGAGAGTGATGATCTTGTATCTTGATCCTTTAAACTATATTATATTAATTGTCTCTGCTACTTGGAATTTCAGGATTTCTTTGAGGATGTCGCACCACTACTTACCTTGCAATTAGGTGGTTCTACAATGGATGGGATCACACAAATTTTCAATTCATATGTCAACTTGCTTATAAGTGCATTACCTGGTTCAATGGATGATGAAGCTAACTTAGACGGTTTAGGACATAAGATTGTTAGAATGGCAGAAACTGAAGAACAGCAGTTGGCTTTATTAGCCAATGCATCTTTACTGGCTGAAGAGTTGCTCCCTAGAGCAGCTATGAAGTTATCATCGATAAACCAGTCTAACATGGATGATTTGCGTAAGAGAGGGACAGATAAACAAAACCGTGTGCCTGAGCAACGGGAATGGAAAAGAAAACTACAAAGAATGGTGGATAGACTGAGAGATAGTTTTTGCAGGCAACATGCCCTTGAACTTATATTTACAGATGAAGGTGATACCCATCTCAGCGCAGAAATGTATATCAACATGGATAATACCGTTGAAGAACCAGAATGGGTTCCATCTCCAATTTTTCAGGTACTTAAAGTTTATTACTGTTATTGTGATTGGCCTCCCAGTCCATGAATTTTCTGCAATGGCCTGTTTATAACTTTCCCACATAAATCTTTGATATTTTGTGCAATTCAGTTTTCAAATATGTCATTGTACTTAGTACTTACAACTGCTTGGTCAAAATAGTACCTCGATATATGGCGTACCAAGTTTGAAACATTGTCATTTTGTGCAATTGCTTGTGTCACTCTTTTATATAATATAATGTCATTTCGTTGCGTGTTCGTATACCTGTAAAACTGCTCTAAATTGACTGACCATGTGGAGAGAGAAGCTTTTGGCAAACCAAAATAAGTGGGTTGAATGGACAATTGTTAGAGGGAAAGTTATTGCACGGTGAATTTTGATGATACTTCTAGTTAAGTCCCTGGACTACAAGAATCACTTTAGACTTGTGTTTATAGCCAAGGGGCTATGATTACGCACCATCAAAATTCTATGGCATAGCCCTCAGAAAAATCAATATGCACACTGACGGCATTTAAAAAGTAAGGAGCTTTTGTGTGATTTTTTTGTTTATCCCATGCTGTTGGATATACACAAAGACTAGGCTTCATGGTGACTATTCTTTTATTATCTATATCAATGTGTTATTCAAAAGTCCAACTTGCTAGCACGAGCTGCCTTTCTTTTGTGTGAAGCAAGGATGTTGCAGATGATACGTAGTCTTTGGAAGCATCTCATCTGTTGTTCACTGCAGGAACTGTATGCAAAGCTAAACAGGATGGCAGGCATTGCTGCAGAAATGTTTGTTGGTAGAGAAAGATTTGCCACTTTGCTAATGATGCGCCTCACTGAGACGGTCATACTGTGGCTCTCAGAGGACCAGGCCTTTTGGGAAGAGATTGAACAGGGGGCAAAGCCTTTGGGTCCCCTTGGCCTTCAGCAAGTAAGCTCCTTTCCCCCTTTTTTTCCTTTCATCTGTCAGCTATTATTCAAACATTTTCCTTTCTTTGCAGTTCTACCTGGATATGCAATTCGTCATTATTTTTGGGCAAGGTCGTTTTCTGTCTCGGCATGTACATCAAGTCATTTTGGACATCATTGATAGAGCTATGGCTGCATTTTCTGCTACAGGAATGAACCCTGATAGGTACTATGCCCGTCTCACGTTAACCCTTCTACTTTTTCAGGATTCTTTTTATATATATATAATCTGCAAAGTTTACCAAAAAAATAAATAAAGGAAAACTAAGATTTGTTTTTTACTGGAGCTGTTTACTGGAGCCTCGTAAAGTTTGGATTAGTCTCCCAAAAGAAAACTAGTAAGAGAATGAGGGATAGATAATGCTTGGGTTTATATCATTTTTTAGGCTGTTACCTTTGTAGCCTTGACATATTAATAGGTCTCAGGGATCTCCGGATATTGGGGCTTACAATAATTGCAACTACCAGCTTGGGTGCCACAAATTTACCGAATCAAATGTCCCAACTAGGTTGAATTATGAGAAAAATGTCTTTTAGGGAAGACTTTGATGAATGAAACTGATCCACATGGCTTTGGCACCATGTATTCTGATAAATGAACTATGCAAATAGTTTTTGGTAAAGAAAAGATTAATAAATCACATCTATCTAGTTGCCTGGAAAGTCAAGCAAACTTGGCCTGGCAAAGTGGCAAAGATTAATGTAATAGCAGCTGCTGCGTTTACATTCAGTTATGTGCAATGTCGGAATTGTCTCTGAACTAAAGCATAATATATTGAGACAACTTTTGTAGCATGTCACAAAAGTTGGCATGCCATAATTTGTATGAAACATTTTCTGATGCTGTTGGCGCTTTTAGATATTTGCTGAATATAACGTAATATGCCATCTTCCATATGATTTTTTTTTCCTAATGGCGGTACTTGATTCCTAGTTTCTAGTTCAGTCTTGGTTTAGAAAAATATTCAGTGGGGCTCCCCTCACATGGTACCTCTGGTTAGAACTTGGAAGTCACAACCATGACTTGCCTGTGGTTTGGATTGCAATCTACTCCTACATAGTAGCTAGAACTGGGTTTCTCTTGCCTGTGGGAACCAGATCCTCGGCGCTACTGCCCTCTACATTACAGTCGCTGACACAAGCCCCCCCCCACCCACCCCCCACCCCCCGCGCGTATCAGTGAGAGGGCAGTGCTGCAGAGGATTCCTCCGCTTTCCCGATGAGGCCATGAGGGAGATTACCTGACATAAGATAAGATGCTCCTACCTTTGACTTTAAATTTCAATTGTTATTCTTGCTTTTGTGCAGTGTCCTTCCGGGCGACGATTGGTTCATGGATGTCGCTCACGATGTTGTCAGCATGATCAGTGGAAGGGGTAGAGTTGCCAATGGGGACAGGGAGATAAACAGCCCCACTGCCTCAGTTTCAGCTCATTCCATTTCATCGTTCAGATCCCACGGCAGCTCCTAGTTTTCCATGTTGGTCCCTTTTTTGTAGGCAGATCATTGTATAATAATCAATAGTATATTCTTTGGCCTTATTCCTCTTTTTGTTTTGGCTCTTCTACTTCATTTTTCTTTTCTTCTAAATCTGTTGTGCTAGTATTAGGGTAGATGGATTATCGCTTGACCTAGGAAAAGGGAATCTTGAGTCACTGTTTCTGAGAGCTGTGGCCTGCAGGTGTTGCATGTCCGTATGTCACTAGTCTGTATCATTCTTTTATTTGTCAGGGGGCACGTCACGTTTCTTGATACAGGAATCGGCACTTTGAATAACTTCTGAATTGTAATGAGTTCTGAAACTCTTTTTGTTCTAGTAACTTACACTATATCACTGTCCAGGCCTGTGATAATCTTTAAAAACAATCATATCTTTCCTATCAACACTGTAAGCTCCAATTACATCAATTATCCAAACATAGTTGCAATAAGTTGCATGGTTGTTCCGGTTATTTCTCATCATCTCATGCCCTGGTTGACTATCCAGGTTGCTAGTTACTCTCTCTCTCTGTCCTAAAATATAATTTTCTTTTCTTTATTTTAGTTGATAAAACCATCCTAACTTATCTACTCCTTCCATTCTGAACTAAAACTCTTCTCTGAACGTCATAAAAAAGGAGGGAGTATGTATAGAAGAAATAATAAAATTGCAATATTAAATTAGTATCGTTAGATCTATTGTAAATATACACTTTTATAGACTTGATAGATATTAATATTATTTTCTATAAACCTGGTCAAACTTGGAATTAAATACTTGGGACTTAAAATTGAGGAAGTATTTTGTTAGACTTGGAAGAAACCAAATGCTGAAAAGACTTCAAATTGTAGGCTCAAGATAGGTTTTGGGTTCCCGTTAGGAGGACATATCAGGTGCACATAGAGTATTTGGTGCACATGTGCACAAACGATCTTACGGTTGAAATGGTTGCTGTGATTGTCATATTTAATAGGCTTTTTGTATTGATTGATAAGGGTAAAAGATTGCAAGTCTGTGTAGCTATGATTGTTAAGTCACAGTTGAGATAAAACTTGGCCTCAAGATAAACACATCCAACCTCACTGAAAAGCCAAAGTTGGGAAAAGCCAGCCATTAAACGTAATGCTTCCTCCGCTATCCTCAGATTCATCGTTTTTTTGCCACAGTAGACACACACTCACAAGCACGCATGAGTACTCACCTCTCATGAACACACGCAAAACGAACCTTACCTCTATGAGCGCTTCCGAAAAACTGGGCCCAACTGATTTTGAGATTCACGAAGTCATCACGGGTGTCTCGCTGTTGACGGGGACGTCGCCTCCCACGGAACGAATAATTAGTTGTAAATGTGTAACACTCATATCAAGTTTGGGACTTGAACCACCTTTCTGTCTCATCCTTTCTGTACTAGCAACGAGAACATATGATTAATAAGTTCTTCAAATTTGTTACCACAAGCTTTGCTTTCACATTATCTCAATAGATCCATTGGACACAAGGAAATAGTGGTCTTTGCGGATAAAAAAGTGTCATTTGGATAAAAAAATTATCATAAGCGGAACAACTTGACAATATATGCTAGCATAACTAGTAAATACAATCACTACGTTTTGCATTTTATATTACTCGCATAGTCATGTATTGTGTGCTCTAGTGAAACATGATATCATTATCATTTTGATCACATGAACCAACACACACTTGATGATCCGATCTCTGAAGTAACTTGATTAGTTTATCCGGTTACAACATGTCGAGGTAATAAACGATGAAGCCACGTAATTTTGACACAAAGTTAGTGTATTCCTTGACGCCACTTGGGCTCCACCACTTTAAAGTTTGTGACATATTATTTAAAGTTGTTTTAACTATGTCGTATTTAACATGTTGGGATGATACAATATGCTTGCATCTCTTGTGGTATGTGATTGTCTATGAGTGAGCTAATTAATTTAAGTGGTGTGAGTCTATTTTTTGTAAGACCTAAGCAAAAATAGAGAAGAAGTGACACTAAATTCTACCGCAATCAAGTTATAAGTTTTTTTCTTTGATGGCAATCAAGTTATAAGTCAGAGTTGACCACCACTGCTACAAACTACAGAGTTCCTTACAACCTTTTTTCTTTTTCTACTAGAAACTAGCCATTTAACAAAGTGAAATGATTGGCAATATCACTAAGAAATAAACCAAACCTCTACCGTTGTTGCATTTTCGTAGGGAACGATTGGTTGTGAGGAGAGGTTAGACATCAATAATTTAAAGAGTCTTTGATGAATATGGGTATTGAATCGCAAGTGGCAGAGGCTAGAGGAAGCTTCTCACTAAAATTTGGAGATGAATTTACTTATTTTGGGTCACACTTTGTAGCTATATGATTTTATTGGTCTACTTGTAAAAGTTTCGAAGATCGTTTTACATCGCAAAAGTTACACAACGTAAATGGTTCAAAACTATTTTGATATATTATTATTTATCCATTTATGTAAATTACGTAGATACCAACATGGAGTACAATGATGCACTATTTTGAATGTTGATGATGCATTATAGAATTCTAAAATACATTAGCAGTGATATGTATTTTATGTATTCAAATATTGATTGAAGAAATAAAAGCTAAAACATAAGTCATATGAGTATCATGTATCTGTGAAAAGGCATGTACCCTTAGTGCTTACAAAAGCCTCAGTAGCACCAGAAGTCTTGGATTCGACTCCTGGTGGGAGCAAATTTTATAGGATTTAATGCTTTCAGTGGTAGGCGATGCTTCCGTCGACAACGATACGCCGGTGGTGCTTCTTCAATCTCGAGAATTTGCCGACTAGTCTTTAAAGATGCTCGTAGGGTTTTTCATACGTCATAGGGGTGAGTGTGCATGGATTGTGACTGTCTAGAATTTGCGTGCGTCTGAGTTATTCTGTCTTATGTAGAAACTATATTTGTAGCAACATTTTTAGTCGTTTTTCTATTAAAAATAAAGATTAATTTTTTTTTCCATATGAATTGCGAGCTCAGAGGTATAGTTCGACCACTAATTTCATCTTAAGCACATTGGGAACGTAAATAATTTTGTCTCAAAAAACAAAACATAGTAGGCCTTCTTTGGATTGAAGGAAATTTTTTCCTTTCCTGCGTTTTTCCTGTGAAATTGAACTGTTTCCTGTGAAATTAAACTGTTTCCTGTGAAATTTTTGTGCGATTCCTGTGAAATTCCTGCGTTCAAAGGAGGCCGTAATGATAACGAACTCATGGGTTGGCACAGTTGAATTGCATCCGAAGGAAAGAAAACGCGCCTCAACGCCCGCCCTTCTTCTTCCCTAGCCAGCCAGATTCAGATCCATGCTGCCCGCTCCGCCACTCTTGTAAGCCCCCGCCCTCCTGTTCCTTCACTCCGAATCCAGCGAGGCCACCGCCACCACCCCCGCGTCGACGCCGCCGCGGCTCCTGCTTGCTCCCCCGCCCTCTCCCCGCGCGTGCGCGTCGCCCCGACCGCACCCGCGGCCATGGCGCAGCCGCTCGTCGTGAAGAAGGACGACGACCTCGACGAGGAAGGTGCGTTCTCGCGCGCGCGAGCTGCTCTCCCTCGCTTCTCCCCTCGTCGCTTTCCCGCGTGCGGCGTGTTGCGCTTGCGCGTGCGTGCTTGCGAGCGCTCAGATCTGCGCCCGCCGGGCCCTAGATCTGGCGCGATCCGGCCGCGATCGCCACGCCCGGGACCATTGCCGTTGATTGATTCACTGATCGCTTTTGGTTGCTAATGCCGCAGAGTACTACTCTCCGTTCCTCGGCATCGAGAAGGGCGCCGTGCTGCAGGAGGCCCGCTGCTTCCACGACCCCCAGCTCGACGCGCGCCGATGCTGCCAGGTGCTTGCACAATCGCATTTTGTCTCTATCTCCCGCGGGATCTCGTGTTGACGAGCTGCCGTTGGCGTGCGTTAATGCCGTGGGATTTGTTATGCTTACTGTCTGCGTCCACAGGTTATCACCAAGCTCCTCTACCTGCTCAACCAGGGTGACACCTTCACCAAGGTACAGTAGCATATATCTCATCTATCCCCTTCGGTCTAGAGCATTCGACTTGCATGTTTTAGTTGGTAACATTGATAATGTACATATACTTGAAGCTTCATGTACTCATCACATATTTAAAACTTTTGAAAGTATAGTTTTTTTTTTCAACACCTTAATTCTCCATAAAGAATTTGGTACTTACAAAGTTAGGTTCAACCTCTGCTCTCCTGAATAGAATTAGGGGAGGGCTTGACATGCGGAGTTTGTACATTAAGATGTGCATGTTTCAAAGTACAATGGGTTTCTAAGACCACATGATAACAATCAACATGTGGATGTGGCACAATTTCTTCAATACTGTCGGGAGGTTGGGATATGCGCTCTTTGATCGGTACATGAGCGTGGAAAAATTGTGTAGGTGGAGGCCACAGAGGTCTTCTTTGCGACGACCAAGTTGTTTCAGTCCAAGGATGCGGGGCTTAGGAGGATGGTGTACCTCATGATCAAGGAACTCTCTCCTTCAGCCGATGAGGTTGGTGAATATTGTTTCCTAACTTGTAGATCCATGCATTTCATGGGGTGTGGGAGTGAACTCATCTTTGATCTTTTTTTTTTGGTAGGTTATCATAGTGACCAGCTCTTTGATGAAGGACATGAACAGCAAAACTGATATGTACCGTGCCAATGCTATTAGAGTCCTCTGTCGCATCATCGACTCAACTCTTCTCACCCAAATTGAGAGGTATTTGAAGCAAGCCATTGTGGACAAGAATCCTGTTGTTGCCAGTGCAGCCCTCGTCAGTGGCATCTACTTGCTCCAGGTATGCCACAGTTTTCGCTTGTACTGTACTTCATGTCACTTGCAGCTTTAGTCTCCCTATAGTTAAGTTATCCACTCTGCACAGACAAGTCCAGAAGTTGTGAAAAGGTGGAGCAATGAGGTTCAGGAGGCTGTGCAGTCGAGGTCTGCTCTTGTTCAGTTTCATGCCCTCGCTCTTCTTCACCAAGTAAGTTTGAAATTTGATGCTTCATTCAAGTATAGGATAGACATCTCCAAAATATGCTTTAGTCCTGATTTACATACAGCTCAGCGTCTATCGTCTGTTGGGAAACAAGGGGCATATTTGAAAACATAAATTGTTTGCCAAGCCCCCAAATTTATCTTCTCATCTATTTGATATTTCAGATTAGACAAAATGACCGATTGGCTGTCAGCAAGCTCGTCACAAGCTTAACCAGGGGTTCAGTTCGCTCACCTCTGGCGCAGTGCCTACTTATTCGATACACTAGCCAGGTGTGTTATCTGATTCTGCAGATTTATGTTGATAAGAGATCATAGATATCTGACACATTTGGCATCCACAGGTGATCAGGGAGTCTGGTGTGAGCCAAGGTGGTGATCGTCCTTTCTTTGATTTCCTGGAGTCCTGCCTCCGCAACAAAGCAGAAATGGTCATACTTGAGGCTGCAAGAGCAATAACTGAACTAAATGGTGTTACAAGCCGTGAGCTTACACCTGCAATCACTGTGCTGCAACTGTTCTTAAGTTCATCCAAACCTGTGCTCCGGTTTGCTGCTGTTCGCACACTTAATAAGGTATGTTTGTTCACAAATGCTCTGGATTTATGTCATAGTTACCAATATATTTGGATGCCTACTTTTATGTTACATCACAAAACTATAATGGCATAGAATTGTCTTATTCTTTTCTGTATTAATACATATTTTAGCTTGAGTTGAAGTTTGTGTATATTTTTTTCTGAATGGTCTGCAGAAGCAGTTTAGCCCTAAAATATAAAACGTTTCATTGAATTCTGTGAAAACAACAGTTAATATTTATTGTAACATGCAGTTTGTGTTTGTTCTTCCATTAGGCACATATAATACAGTTGTGAGAAAATCCTGCTATTTCCTTGACTGATATTAACTTGTTGCACTCACAAGCAGAAGTTCACCATGCTGTAGCAACTGTTTCATTTAATCCTTGGTTCTACCTGGGTTTATGAGTATATTGAGATCCGTAATAGCTGATCTTTCATTAGGACATAGGTGTGCCCTTTGGTTAGCAGACTGAGCTAATGCCTTGTGCTTGGTGCATGATCAGACATTTCAGAAGGGCATAGACTTTGACAAGTTTGAAACTGCTATTTTTTCCAGTGATACATAAAAAAAAAACTTTTCCTTTTTTAATGTTCTCTGTGACCACTTTTTTCCATCACTTTCATTTGTAACTGGAAGAACCTTCCTCAGCGGGGTTCATCTTTACATTGAAATTCATTTCCCTTTTTGTAAAGTTAGACCCACTTGGAATAATGTTTATGACCTTCACTCAGCGGTTTACATCAACCGTTTCTTTATTTGTCTAACCGAATACTTATGGGATTTGGACAAGATTCTTTGCTGATTATTTTGTTTGATTGAATGCTACAGGTTGCATCTACTCATCCTTTGGCTGTCACAAATTGTAACATAGACATGGAGAGCTTAATCTCTGATCAGAACAGGAGCATTGCAACCCTTGCAATTACAACACTGTTGAAGACAGGCAATGAGTCAAGTGTTGATCGTTTAATGAAACAGATGACTAACTTTATGTCAGACATAGCTGATGAATTCAAAATTGTTGTGGTAGAAGCAATAAGATCCTTGTGCTTGAAGTTCCCCTTGAAATATCGCTCACTGTATGTATAAATAGTATTTATTCTTGCAGACATATCCTTTTAAATATCCTTCCCTAGCTTTTTAATGGAGTTTAACTTCCATTGGTGCAGTATGAACTTCTTGAGCAATATCCTACGAGAAGAGGGTGGATTTGAATATAAGAAAGCGATAGTTGACTCAATTATCATTCTAATTAGAGATATCCCTGATGCAAAGGAAAGTGGTTTATTTCACTTATGTGAATTCATTGAAGACTGTGAATTCACCTATTTGTCCACTCAGGTAATCACTACGTCATAATTCTGTAAGCTTGTAATAACTGTAGCATATGGACTTTGTTTCCTTGTTGTCAAATTATGTACCTGTCTAGATGATGAGGTTTGCTTCTGAAATTGGAAACGGTAACCAATGAATGCATTTTATATTTTCCATCATTATTACTGTCATTAATCACTATGTAGCAAAACTAAATTTTATTTTTGAACTACTCGAGTAGGTTATGTGTGTAAGTTTCAACATATTTTTATGATTGTGGGGTGTGAATACTCATTTCCTCTTTAGAGGATGAATAGATGGGTATTTGCATACCCTGGACTATTTCTTAAATAGCCAATTTACAGTGAACTTGTTTTTGTATTTTGCAACAGATACTTCACTTTTTGGGAAATGAAGGCCCAAAAACTTCAGATCCCAGTAAATACATACGTTATATCTATAATAGGGTGATACTGGAAAATGCTACAGTTCGAGCTAGCGCAGTAAGCACATTGGCCAAGTTCGGTGCCTTGGTTGACTCACTCAAGGTACTTCTACAGTATTTTTTTTAAAAATATAATGTGTTTGCAGCCAAATTATCGTTGGACTGAAAAATCTTTTTATGCAGCCTCGCATATTCGTCCTTCTGAGGCGTTGCCTGTTTGATGGTGATGATGAGGTTGGTAGATTTTTTCACCATTAAGATACTTATCTGCCACCTGTTTTCTAGAATTCCGTAACCTCATACATAGGATAAAAATATTAACCACGAAACAACTTACATTTGCTTGAATGTCCTTGTTTGATTCTGAATGTTGAGCTAGAAGTCTTCTGTTATCTGACATTTGGTATGCTATTTTTTCCCTTTCTAGGTGCGTGACAGAGCGACCCTTTATCTCAAATTGTTGGGTGGGGAAGCTACAGTTGGTGAGACTGAGAAGGATGTGAATGACTTTCTTTTTGGCGCACTTGATATTCCATTAGTAAACTTGGAGACAAGCCTGAGGAATTATGTATGTCTCTGTCATTTCATATTCTTTGGATTTAAACTATTATGCCCGCTCCTTATATCTAATAATATGCTGACAGGAACCTTCAGAGGCACCCTTTGACATTTCATCTGTTCCGAAGGAAACAAAATCACAACCCATTGCTGAGAAAAAGGCCACAGGCAAGAAAGCAACGGGTCCGTCTGCTGTCAGTGGCCCTATTCCTTCTGTTGATGCATCGTATGAGAAGCTTCTTTCGTCCATTCCTGAATTCGCTGATTTTGGAAAGCTCTTCAAGGTTGGTGTTACATTTCTATTTCTAATTGGAATAAAGTATGCATCTGGCTCATTTCATGTGCTATAACTCCTTGTCCTCTTATTTCAGTCATCAGCACCCGTAGAATTGACAGAAGCAGAGACTGAATATTCAGTCAATGTGGTGAAGCATATTTATGATGGTCATGTTGTGCTCCAATACAACTGTACCAACACAATTCCTGAACAATTGCTTGAAGAGGCAAGTAACTTGCATTGTGGGTTTGGGAGCATGCCATGTGTTTTATAGTTGAGAACTTTTCGTAACACTTAATGTTCTACAGGTGGTTGTTCATGTTGATGCTTCCGAGGCTGATGAATTTTTAGAAGTTATGTCAAAGCCTTTAAGATCTTTACCTTGTGATGCCCCTGGGCAGACCTTTGTGGCTTTTGAAAAGCCAGAAGGTGTCCCTGCCACCGGCAAGTTCTCAAATACACTGAGATTTATTGTTAAGGAGGTATGTGTTTGCAGTACTCCCACTCTTTCTGTTATTGCATATTGTCTGCTCTTTCAGAAATCAGCGCTTTCATAATTTTACTTGATATCTATATTGGGAAACTCTTTCGAATATCTTGGGCACTTATTTCTGGCTTGCTGGAATTTCCTGAACCATGTTTGAATTATTGGCACAACTAAGCTGGTTCTCCAGCCAGATAGGTTCCTTATTTTTAGTTCTTCATGTAACATCATCATCTTCGCATATGCTTTATTAGCCACAACGGTCAGATTGGTGTTCTTTTATCTAAATTTAGGATAAATCTGAATCCAAATAACAGTATTAACTCAAACTTTCAGTTCTGTTCTTTTCTTGTTGCATCACGGGCGCATTGAGTTCTGATTGGGGGCAAGAATCCTTAGGATGAGATTCCCTTTTAAATCCGGCATGTGTTTTTGCATGCAAATTAAATGCATTGAACTGAATCCTCAGTAGTTTGTCTATTAAGAGAACCAGTAACTGCCTCCACTTATTTCCTGTACGATTCACCACACAATGATTTAAGAGGTTTACTCATTTTGTCCTGTGTTTCAGGTTGATCCATCAACAGGTGAAGCTGAGGATGATGGTGTTGATGACGAGTACCAGCTGGAAGATCTGGAAATTGTTTCTGCTGATTATATGTTGAAGGTGGGAGTCTCCAACTTCCGAAATGCTTGGGAGAGCATGGATCCAGAAAGTGAGAGGGTTGATGAGTATGGTCTTGGAGTAAGGGAGAGCTTAGCCGAGGCTGTAAGTGCTGTTATAAGCATCCTCGGCATGCAGCCTTGCGAGGTTAGTCCACTTATTTTCATTTTCCCTACTACAAAATGAAAGGCATGATCATCTATCAATAAGCTATCTGGAACAATTTTGCTTAAATGGTTTAGGATTTGGCATTGTGCCTGTCATTTTTAAAATGACAATCATCTGACATCTGATTTCCTTGTGCCTTTTTGTTTGTATAGGGAACTGATGTGGTTCCAAGCAATTCAAGGTCGCACACTTGTCTGCTTTCCGGAGTGTTTATCGGTAATGTAAAGGTCTTAGTGAGACTTTCATTTGGAATTAGCGCACCAAAGGAGGTAGCCATGAAGCTAGCAGTCAGATCAGATGATCCGGAGATCAGCGACAAGATCCACGAAATTGTTGCAAATGGCTAAAACACGAGCATTAGAATTCTTCTTTTGACCCTTTTTGTTTTGGCTTTCATACTTCTGAAAGCTCGAGGGAATTCAATTAATTATAGTATATGTAAGCTTGGTTTCCTGTTGGATCCAACTTTTATCGCATCTCCATTCTTCCTCAACGCCACAAAAACACTTTTTCATTGATTTGATCATGTACAATTTTCTTTAAATGTGAAGGACAATATAGTATATGTAATACTATTGGAGTAAAAGTTTTGCCTGATAAACTGAGTGCATCCCCCTTTCTTCACATGTAGACCACATCAAACTGATGATATTGCCGTTGTGCTGCGTTCAGTGCGTTGTTTTATTCGTTTTGGGTATACAAAACTAGTTATGGTCTTGACCTATGAAAGAAAGGACGTAATTTCATCGCTGCACTTGTAATTTGTTCCCATTGTCTTTGGAGCTTTCCATCTCTATTTCTATGGTTCGAATTATTTCCCCTTAAAACCTTTCTTCTTTTATGGAAGGCTGGGTGCTGATCGGCGTCCAATTTCAAGAGGAAATCCTTAAATTTCTACTAGAACTTTTTGATTGAATGTAACATTTTCTTTTACTATTTGAATTCTCTTCGTGAAAGGAGATGGAACTTTCTCTTGGCACGGAGCCGTGTGCAAAATGAACTGAGAGATGGTTAAACTAGTTTTTTTCCGTTTGTACTGTGAGTCTGATTCAGTGTGAGGCGCCGTTAGTGAGCACCATTTTGGAAATTCAACCGACCGTTGGGCCAAGTTGGCCCATATGGGAAATTAAAAGCCCATTAGTTTGACCCCACAGCCACAAGACAGCCCGAAGAGTCCAATTGAGCTCCAAACCCTTCTCCGGTCTAAACCCCACCGCCGAAATGCTCCTCCGATCTCTCCTTCGACGCGGCGCCGCCGCCGTCGCTGCGGCAGGTTCCGGCGGCGTCCCTCTCACCGCGCGCCCCGACCCGCCAGCATCCCTGGCCTCCCTGCTCCTCGCCTCCCGATCCTACGCTAAGGCCAAGGGCGGGGCCAAGCCGGCGTCGTCCACGTCGAACCGAGGCAAGGTCCGCGCCAAGGACCCGCGCGGCGTGGCGTCGGCCGACGACGCCGCGGGAGATTTCGCAGGTGGCGGCGGGGTCGAGGACGACGGCATCGACGACGAGTTCGAGCTGCCCACCGACCCGCTGCCCCCGACCTACGATCCCGCGCTTGATGTCGGCCCTGGGGGCCGGCCGCTCTTCGCCTTCACCGACACCTTCGGGACCTTCCACCACCGCGACGCCAACGTCTACGTCGACTTCACGTACGCGTCTGCCCCTCATCTCTATTGCCGTCTCTCCCATTCGATCGGATCCGAATGCGTGTGTTGTGTGGATCTTATGGTGGCATTTCAGTGAATATTTGATGTTGTATCTGACCAAATTAGTAATCGTTACGTAGTAGTTAGTGCTAGTTGACCAATTAGCTATCGCATGGCTTAGCATCGTGGTGCTGATCACTAATCTAGCGTAGTTTTTACTATGATGTCTTTAACTGTGTCCTGCAATGCTTGTTTTTATCGTTACGAATCACTAGAAGTAACACTATAATGTAGCAACCAGAAAATCATATGTTAATATGGAATTCAGATTGATTCTTTTTCAAGCCTTTGGAGATTGCCTAGAGATGTAGATTTTTGTTTAACTGGTATGTGGATTTTTTTCCTGTTCAGTTTGGATGAATGGAAGGCCGTATTACCTGAAGGGTTGCCAGCAGGGATGATGAAAGAGTTTCAGGAGACGAGGCGGTGTGCTGTGATGGTGAGGAAGAGCTTCCTGGACCTCCGGGATAACTTCCGTAGGATTGTTGATCCAGCCATTACTTCCAACTGGAAAGGTTTGTAACATGTTCAGATGTTTGTCTCTTGGGTGTTACTCCCTGTTTCGGCAGTCTTTGATGTATGAAATGTTAATGCAACATGCTCTGTTTTCTGTTTACACACAAGTAAATGGTGCATGTATGGTTTGGGTTGCTAAGTTTTTTGTTAGCATTTACTTCACTGGCTAGTTTCATACAATTCTAGTTAACACAGTCCAACTGATTGCAAATAGCGGTCACATTAATGCTGCTATGTGTTGTGGTTTTAATGAACTGATGTACTGGTTCCTCTACTTTTGAAAGTTGACTTTAAAAATTAAGGTAATATGTGCCCTGACTCTAACAACAACAACAACAACAACAACATAGCCTTTTGTCCCAAGCAAGTTGGGGTAGGCTAAGGTTGCGACAACCCGGCCCTTGCCCATTTAACACCACACCCGGGTTCCGATTTGGCGCGTCGCTAAGAGGGTTACGCCCCAACGGTTTTCTTATGGGTTTCATATCCATATAGACTGGCTGGTTTTTACATTGCTTTGCCAAACCTAACACAACCCTCCTCCTTTATCCGGGCTTGGGACCGGTTATGTTGAGGCAACTCAAACATGTGCCCTGATTCTGATTTAACAATATTTTTTTCTACTCAAAAGATACACCAACAGTTCTTTAGAATTAGTTTACATAACTCTAAAAGAGATATGCTTTTCGCCCAGCAGGACTAGTAGCGAAAAAAAGGCTTAATCTTTACCTGTGCGTTGCTGGGATCTTTCTGAAATAAGCTCTTGGTGCTGCGGGCAGAATTGCAGTATGCTTTCATGGCATTTTGCCGACCAATGCCATTGAAATTAAGAGAAATTACACTACTGTCAATCTATTGCCATGCGAAATATTCCATTTTTTTTTATTAATTCCAATGTTTGCAAGAGTGATGTTGTTTAATTTGCATCATAATGATTGTAAAAAGAATACATATATTTGCCTAATATTATTTTCGTACGAATATCCAAATCATTTTTCCTATTTTGCTTTTTTTTTTTCAGATATCAAAAGACAAATTGTGTTGGATGGCCCACGGAGTTGCGGTAAAAGTATTGCGCTTGCTATGCTTGTTCACTGGGCACGTACTGGAGGATGGCTGGTATTCTATGTTCCACAAGGGAAGGATTGGACCCATGGAGGATTCTTCTATAGAAACACATACAGTGATTTTTTTGATACACCAATTCAGGCTGCAAAGATAATGCAGGTTTAAGCTCTATATGATCTGTATATTTTGGTTCCCTTATACATAGATGATGCTCCTCTTTTTTTGTATCAATAATATATTTAGGGATGCAAATAGAATGCATCATAGTCATAAGCTGTTACGCTCTTCTGTTAATGTTTCATATTGTTTGTCTGAACACACTAAATTATGCTAGCTCGATGCTTTTCATAATATTAATTTATAGCCATCAATTGTGACAACAAATCAAAGAATACCATGATTGGACTGTGGTTCACAGCATGGTGATTAACATAGAATCATCTCATGTAACCTGGGACCAGTATATTCTTCATTTTTGAACTTTCTACTGAGTTCATAAAGTGGCTATAAAGATGTGAAATTTAGGTATGCTAATTTCCTTTTTTCTTTTAAGAAAAATAAATGTGCATGTATTAATGATGATTGTGAAAAGTAGCTTTTGCTATTAGAACAACGTGGGTGCCATACATGGTTGTGTATATAGCTTTATTCATGTGTTCCTTGTTGCTTTTGGCTTCGTGGATTTTATATTGAATCCATATGTTGAATTCTAGAAAGCAGTTTCTTTTTGTTCATTTTACTTCTCACTCCAGTCACAAATCAGTGGTAATGCATACAATCCCTAAAATGCAAAACCTGACCAGTAATTCGACTGTAACATAGTATTGTTATTAAAGTACTTTCGAGACAATTGTGCATCTGTCAATTTTATATGCCCAATCTATAGCTGTTTAAAAGATATAGCTACATAAAGTTTAAAAAGCTACTCATTTTTTTTCCTATTGCTTCTGCAGGATTTTATGAAGTACAATGAAGCACGCTTGCAGCAATTACCATGTCAAATATTTGAGCCTATTCCCCTTGGAGAAGGTGCCGGTGTTGGAATGATGAAAGGGGCTGACACAGTAGAAATGCCTGAAGGGTCAACATTGTATGATCTCATTCAAACTGGGATAACCAACACACATGCTTCGGTTGGTGTTCTAGTTCATCTAAGGAAGGAGCTGTCCCTTGTTAAAGACGTGCCTGTATTGTTTGCCATTGATCAGGTATTGTTTGGAATGTGGAGTTCATAATTGAAGTTGCTTGCTTCAACCCATATGTTTGATGTAACCATTGATAGAGCATGCTAATATTTTTTTCTGTTCCTTTTGCAGTATAATAGTTGGTTTACATTCAGTGATTTCCAGGAACCCGTAACGGTTAGGTCCTGTCGTTCGATCCATGCAAAAGAACTCACACTGGTTGGTTGCATCGCTTCTTACATCATATTTGTTCATTATATTCTTTTTGTTCTTTAAAATCTTCACTGAAAGTAGCAAACCTCTGAACATCCTTTTGCTTAGTTTTTAGCTGTTTTGGTTGTGATGGTGTAAAAGTGGGTCATTGCACTTTCAATTTTGTCCATTTCTTGTCTTCTGCAACCTCTAGAGTCCTTTTTGTTGCATAATATAGGTATGATGTGGTTTGTGTGATTTGGGTTGAGATGTTCTTTCTTGAACTCCAAAACTCCAAATTATATTTCCCTCAACGTGTAGCACTTCTCACTATGCTTGTCAGCTCCTGTTGCTTACAACTTGTGATACCATGGTTTATCTAACATCTGTTCCTGCAACTGTTTTATGGTCTCGAAATAAGACCAATATGTCAATTATGCTACTAACTTGGTTAATATTCCACTTTATGCTTTTACACTAGCATAGACATAAATGATATGAAAGCTTATATATATAATCTAAATATTTGTTTCTTCAACAGGTCAATGCCTATAGGTCAATGTTGCATAGTGATATGATGATCGGAGCCTTTTCGCACTCAACCGCAGTCGGCAAACTACGGCAGGAACTGCCAGATGTTCCAGCTGATGCTCGCGTAATGTTTCCACGCTACAGTGTAGAAGAAGCTGAGACTGTGTGTCACTATTACATGAGGTATTCTTTCCAAAAATCAACCATAGTTGTTCTGTGATAGATTTATTCCGTCATGGCTTACAGTCACATAAGCTCGCTCAGATTTCCAACTTTATGATACCCGATATTTAAGTGGTTTCTTAGTACTCTAGTAGAGGCAATTTAACATTGCAGTCTGTTTATTGGCCAGGCAAAAGATCATTCGGCGAGAGAATTTTTCTGAAGAGAAGTGGAAAAAGATCTATTATTTATCAAATGGAAATGGTTCAGAGATGAGGTGGCTTGCTCCCTTTATTTGAGGTAGTAGACTACTGAAGTTTTCTAGAATTCTATTTCTAATAACAAGAATAATTTGTAATGATATTTTTGCTTCATATGAATGAATGAGGAAGCAAACATTTTCGCTTCACTGAAATCTCTAGCTACAAGTAATTCGTCTTGTTTGACGTCATGCAGTTTCTGGTACCTGGATTATGCTCTGCTTTGATGCATCTGCAGAAGGATCATAGCTTCAATCCCAGTTTGCTGTGTTGTTTGTTACACCGCAGCTGACCATTGTTGTATACTTGTAGTTCTTCTTGAAGTCCTATGGAAAAATGGCTACCTAATCACACTCCCAGGATTTTCATTTTTTTTTTCCTTTGGGTGGCTCAAGGACGAGCATGTTTAGCTTCAAGCTTGCTGCTTTAGATTTCACCTGTCCTGACAACATTCGTTTTTTTGTACTGAGTAGAATTTGAGGAGCCAAAACTAAGTTTTGGTACCCATTTAAAGTTGAGGTGCCGTCCTTAGCGATACGGTGTGCAAATAATAACATTCTGATGGATAATATTTGTGGTGCTATCATTTATTCTGTTTGTTAAATTTTTGTTGTCTAGCGCTCCACTTGTTACGTTTATTCTGAGTTTGTATGGTGATATAATGATTCGAACTTGGCACTATATTTTTCATGGGATGATGAACAGAAATGTTGCATGTATCTGGATGATGCAAGTGTCATGGGATGTAGAGATATTATCGGAATATCAAACACGTGGCTTGTGGATAAGTTTTCCGTTGGGCGGCTGCCAAGTGTCTATTTATAGCTGGCAAGTTTCCACCACCTGGTTGGTTTGCCCCTGCGGACCCACCATCTCTCTGAACGGCGACACCTCGGCTCTCGGCTGTTTGGGTTGGCGCCGAAACTCCTGCTGCATCTCACGCACCCAATCAACGAAGTTGTGATTATGGTGGTGTTTGGATTCCTTATAGTTTCTAAAAATTTAGATTCTAGATGTAGTTTCTATAATCTGGTTTAAAAAAAAATCCGAGTAGGGGTGTTTGGATCCTGGATTTTTAAAATCTAGAATCTGATTTTTGAGATGGTTAATGATTAGCTTGCCCTTTCTATATTTTTTGTGAGCGGTGGTACAAGATGTAATTATCTAAAAACATTCAAAGGCAGTAGGTCTTTTGTCAAATAAAATCATCTAAAAGCTGGGTTAGGTCAGATTATGAGATTCTTAAAATCTCATAATCTGGATTCTAGAATCAGATGCATAATCTGACATGTTTGGACCCCCTGTAGCTTTTAAAATCTGGATTCTTAAAATCTAGATGGATCCAAACATACCTTAATTTTTTTTTTTAAAAAGAAAGAGAGAGAGAGAGTTGCTGTCGTCAAAGAATCCAAACTGACCCTAACTTTCCTTCAAAAGCTAGCTTTTAAGAAAGTAAAAAGATTAAAATATAGAGTATTTTAATCCGCATAGTGTGAAGGTACTACATTGAAGCAATTGATGATGGATGTCACGCAAACTGCTGGCCACTGCAAGCTGAATAGCAAGCAAGAGTTAGGAGTTTTCTCAAAAGAAAAGCCAACTAAGAGCTAGTTGCTAGCTTTTGGAAGGGTTTGATGTGCAATAACTATTGCTAGCTGATAATCGGTTTATGTATCTTACTCTCTCTCTCTCTTTCAAAATATAAGTATTTTTTAGATTTTATCAAAGTTAAACTTTATATACTTTAACTAACAACATCTATAAAAAGTAAACTATCGACTACAAATAGTCGGCTGTTGCTATAGTTTGTGTAGTGGTTGCCTAATAAAATTGAATTGCCAAGATGCTAGATGATGCCCAAATGCATTAGCCAGACTCATCGTTGGGGTATGCGGGAGAATAAGGCGTTAGATACAAAAGACCGGGGAAAGAGTTTGATTTTATTTTGGAGGAAAAGGGTCGTGCTCGATCTTGAGTACGGCTTCAATTTCTCAATTATGAGACTCCACGGATCTAACACATAAACGAATATGATTTCATCACAATCCTAACAAAAGAGTCTCTCCTTTTGCTTGGGGAGGGCGAGCATATGAACCTTTTATGATTTTGCTATTGGTTACCTCCAACACAAGAGACATCATAACAAAACTTATTGTAATCTTAAAATTAAACCTTATTTATAATGATCCAGATTCATTGTGCATGAAGTGTATTTTAATCATGTATAACATGAATGGGCAGCGAAACCAGGCTCGACGACCTTTAAAAAGGCCGCAAAAGGAATTGGCCTGAAGACCACGCGTCGGTAGGCGGGTGAATACGGTAAGCCAAAATTCGGTTGGCGCCGAAATTCCTGCTGCATCTCACACACCCAATCAACGAAGTTGTGATTACCAGCTCTCCTTAAAAGCTAGCTCTTAAAAAAGTAAAAAGATTAAAATATAGAGTATTTTAATCTGCATAGTGTGAAGGTACTACATTGTGGCAATTGGTGATGGATGTCACACGAACTACTGGCCGCTGCAAGCTGGATAGCAAGCAAGAGTTAGGCCTTGTTTGTTTCCGCTTATTTGGAACTCGCTTATCTGAGAAGCAGGCTTTCTGATAAGCCGCTGTCTAGAGAATCCGCTGTCTGAATAAGTTGGGCGTTTGGCAATCCTGATTATTTTCATTGGATTGTGCTAAAATAACTTGAATGCCCCTAAAAATCGATAAAGCATCTGGTGTAGCAAACGGGGTGTGCCTAGTGCTTTAGAATAACCAATGTTGTGCGTGTAGTAATTTAACATGACCATCATGCGAGCCCACCTGTAAGTGATACATGTTGTGTGTCTTCCTCCCCGTGATGCACATAGGCAAAATAAAAAAGACAACCTGCCGCCATTGTTGTCACGGTAGAGCTTGCCTCCATGTTGAAGGTAGCAACGCCAGGCCACCGGGAACCTCAAAATGGATTAAGGAGCTAGAGAGGCAGCCGGATCTAGGAGACTAGGAGTTTTTGGATGAACTGAAATGGGGAATTTCTGATCGATGAACTGAGAGGGACGAACTGAGCGAGAACTGCAGAGGGATGAGCCGAGAGAGGGGCGGACGGCGGCGGCTTGGACCTGAGGGAGGGCGGCGGTGACTAATCTGAGGGGCGGAGGCGGCACCAGGAGAGGCAGGATGGGGAGTCGGGGACTGGAGGGGTGGAGGGCAGGAGAGGAAAATCTGTTCGCTTAACTCGTACGTGGGGTTGGGATTGCGTAGAGGAAAATCGAAGTTCACATGTTGTTGCGCTTATCTGGACTGCCGCGTCGTGAGAAAGCGAAAACTTAAGCGAACCGTTTGGGTGGGATTCTTGCCTATTTTCACGGATAAGCCGCTTATAAGCGGAAATAAACAGGGCCTTAGGAGTGTCCTCGAAAGGAGAGCCAACTAAGAGCTTGCTGCTAGCTTTTGAAAGAGTTTGATGTGCAATAACTATTGCTAGCTGATAATCGATTTATGTATCTTACTCTCTCTCTCTCTTTCAAAATATAAGTATATTTAAATTTTATCAAAGTTAAACTTTATATACTTTAACTATCAATATCTATAAAAAGTAAACTATCGACTACAAATAGTTGGCTATTATTATAGTTTGTGTAGTGGTTACCTAATAAAAGTGAATTGCCAAGATGCTAGATGATGCCCAAACGCATTAGCCAGAGTCATCGTTGAGGTATGCGGGAGAACAAGGCTTTAGATACAAAAGACCAGGAACGTGCTTGATCCTGAGTACGGCTTCAACTTCTCAATTACGAGACTCCACGGATCTAACACATAAATGAATATAAATACCTAACAAAGGAGTCCTTCCTTTTGCTTTTTTTTGGGGTGGGAGGGGGGGGGGGGGGGGGGGCATATGGACCTTTTATGGTTTTGCTATTGGTTACCTCCAGCACGAGAGACATCATAACAAAACTTATTGTAATCTTAAAATGAAACCTTATTGGGTCAATAGCCCTCACACCACTCCTAAAGGTGACCAACTCCTCAACACCATTAGTAAAAGAGCCTTCTCCTCAACACCACTCTTAAGTCTACTTCTCCCTCCAATATACAAAACTGCTCCAAAACAGACTTTTTCCTTCCAGTTTTACCCCTATGTGTCTTTTTTACATGTACAGAGCCTTTAAAATAGAAAAAAAAAATCAGAAAAATGAAAAAACACATAAACAGATTAAAAAATACTGAAAAATCGAAATATTAAGTTTCGGTCCATAATAATACACAAAAAAATTCAGGAAAAATGCAAAACAAATCGTAAATAGCTTAAATTTTTTTTGGCATGAGGTCTTGACATACACATGAATCCAGCAACACATGTAACCATTACAATAGCTTACTACTCAATAGAAAATGCACATTCCACAAGTAGAACCGTACAGATTGTTCAACCATACAATTGTCCAAACATTGAAATGAGTTGAAACATGCAAATGAGAGTCCAAAGATATAATAGTTCATTCAAATTATTTAACCAACAGTGGGATCTTTAGAAGACGAGTCGGTTCCTTTGTCTTGAGAGAGCACCAACAACCTCTTAGCTGAAATGCTAGAACTCGACGTAGTACCTTCATCATCGCCACGCACTAAAGAGACAAGTCTTCTAGTGATGGAGCCCGGCGAAATGGTGTGAACCGGGATTGTCTCGGGCAGTTTTGGCTTCCTCTTAGGGTATTGTTTTCTCTTCCTACATGAAAAATGGACAAGTAGTTAGCATCTTTAAGATTTATGCAGCAACATATATGAAAGCAATATCACTTTAATCACCTCTTCTTTGTGTCATTCATAGGGCAATTTCCAATTTCACGGTGTCCAAACTCTCCATATTGACGGCACCGTTGTTGTTTTCTTGCACCCGGTTCATGACTAGCTTTGAACCTGTTCTTTCTTTGTCTTCCAGAGGCTCTTTTCAATGGTGGTGGCAGCATCGTGAAACCCATGTCCACTTGAGGCCATTGTGATTTGTTAGTCATATGAGGGATGGAGCCACTATATGCTGTCCTAAACCTCTCAACACTATAATACTCATGAACAAAAGTAGCCATATCAACATCTGGAAACATTTGAATGAAAGCCAAAGCATGAGGGCATGGCTTTCCAGTCATTTCCCACTCTCCACAAGTGCAATTATGAGCTGTCAAGTCAACCACATGGCACCAAGGCGTCATATCATAATGGAAACCATACACCTCGGCTGTGTGCTGCCCTTTATGTACCTTCATATGACTCAATCCTCTTGTTTTGGCCTTGAGTTGCTTAATTATTGTTGGAAGAATGGTTCCAGATAGCTTGCTACCAATTATTCTTCTCTTGTCCCATAAGTCCATGGTCATCCTCCTCAAAGTATCAATCAAATCAACAGGAGGCAAGTCCTTTATCTTCTTGACCCAGTTGTTGAAGCTCTCCGAAAGATTGTTGTTCACATAGTCACACTTGACATCATTTGAGAACATGGATCTGCTCCACAGGTGATTGTGGTGTTGGTTCATGTATGTCACAACCTCCGCATTTGCAGCAACAACCTGATTCCAATGGAACTCAAACTTCTTCGTCTTGTAAGCTCTTGCTGCAGGCCACATGTTCTTGTCATATACCTCTCCTCGATAATACGTCTTGAAGTTTGCCCACAAATGCCTCATACATTCCCTATGTTCGATTCCAGGGAACACCTCTTTCACAGCAGCATCAAGTCCTTTGCAAGCATCTGTGGATATAGTCAAAGATGGTGGATGACCAATGGCCTTCTCCAACTGCCTCATGAACCATGTCCAACTTTCTGTGGATTCTTTGTCAAAGAATGCCCATGCAACAGGATACATCCAATTGTTACCATCAAGTGCCGTTGCAGCTGCCAATTGCCCTTTATTCTTTCCATTCAAGGCGGTTGCGTCAATACCAAGGTAAGGTCGACATCCTCGTAGGAATCCATCAACACATGGCTTCATTGCTAGAAACAGCTTGTCAAACATTAGTCCATCTTCAGTCTGCTTAGTGGCAATCTCAAAGATGGAATCCGGAGATCTCTCAAGAAAGGCAACCCTGAAACTGAACAAGGACTGAAAGTTATCCTCCCATGAGCCATATATTGAATCCATTGCCATCACCCTTCCCTTCCAAATTGTGTTGTAAGGAATCTCAACCTTATATTTTTCTAGCAATTTGTCTTGCAAATCAGCAGCCCCAAGACTTGGTTTTTTCCTCAACCATGCAACAACTCTATCAGACACCCAATTCTTAGATGTCATTGTGCTCACTAGCTTGCCAGTCCCCATACACTCATGCTTATGTGGAATCAAAGTTATCTGCAAATAGAAGACAAATAAAGAAACAAATTAGTGAATTGGCACCTATTACAAACAAATGAACATATGTTACAAAAAGATACACACCTCAACAGTTGGTTGTCCCACTAGCTTATTAGCAACAATTCTCTAAGGACATCCTTTTGCCTTGCATTCAGCCCTATACCTCTTTTTATCGGTGACAACCTTGTGCACTCCAAAGTCATTTAGGATGGCATATTGTCTCAAAGCATCCCTAAAATCCTGCATGGTTGGAAATGTCTCTCCTTTTCTTATCTTTGGGTTTTCCTTGTCAATTGAAAACCTTGGCTCATTTTCAGCATAATCATCTACTAAGATTTCCGCCGCATTGACACCAACACCACCACGCCCCAAGTTCATTCTTGCTGCCTCGTCTTCGGCCCTCAAACCAAGAGACACAAACACCTCGTGATCCTCTAAGAATATGTCCTCATCTTCCATCCAAGAAGGATCCACATTTTCCTCAACTTCATCACCACTTTCCTCCTCTGTTTCGGCTGAACTACTTGATTCCTTTGGCAAATTTGGGTTCCTCCGCACGGGTAATTTTTCCAACTTAGCCTCTAGAGTTATGCTACTCTTATAAGCAGGTTTAATAGGGAATTCAACAACAAATGAGACTCTCTTATGGATCTGAAATTTCTGGAAAACCATAGTTAAATCATCATTTGTCACAACAGTTTGCAACCGCCTTTTCTCAATGTCCCAATACCAAAATGCCGGATCTTGACATGTACCCCACTTGGTCTTGTTTGCTAAATCAGCCAAAAGATTACATATTGTATAACCATCGGTCTCATTCAACTCAACAAAATGATCTTTAGCCTCCAATTCGACTCTACCACCGTCATCTAAAAATGCAGTGTACCCAGGAATTCTAAAATTGATGGTCATCTCTGGCTGTGAAGCATTCCTATTCATGGCAAATTGGACTAACTTAGCCTACTTATCTGTAAATAAAACAAAGTAGCTTTGCAATCTGGAACTCACCTTCCAGTGAAACTGCTGCCGGCCTCGTTGATGTGGCTACCCGAGCCCACAACGTCTCCAGCCCCGGTCACTTCGTCGCCAGCCTCTCCAGCCGAGGATCGGGCCGCGCGTCCTGCCCCGGCCGTCACTTCATCTCCAGCGGCGTCGGGCGAGCGGCGACCTTCCTCCCCTGCCGCGCATGGCGCGCGCCCGCGCCAGATCTGGCGGCGCCGCCGCGGCGCCCTCCCCTGCCGCGTGGGGGCCTTCCTGCCCTGCCGCAGCCGCAGGCATGGCGCGGGTGGCGTCCTCGTCCCGGTCGCCGTCGGGCGCGTGAGGGCCTTCCATCGCCGCCGCCGCCGCCGCTTGCTCTTTTTTTTTTCGATTCGATTGGCCGGTGCTTTGGTTTCACGGGAGAGACGGGAGGGGCATTCTCGGTAGACAGAAGCAGGATGAGGCCGGCGTTGGTGTTTGGAAGGGGCGTGATCGCTTGCAAGTGGTGTTGAGGAGAAGGTCGTTTTACTGATGGGGTTTGGGAGTTGGTCGTCTTTACGAGTGGTGTCAAGGCTATTTGCCCAACCTTATTTATAATGATCCAGATTTATTGTGCATGAAGTGTATTTTAGTCATGTATAACATGAACGTAGAGCTAAAGCAAGCTCGTCTTTTAAAAAGGCTGCAAACGAATTAGCCTAGAGATCACGCGTTGGGCAGGAGGATGAATACGGTAAGCCAAAATTCTGTAGAGGTATGTTGCCTCCCACAGTTGTAGCTTAGAATATGTGACAAGCTTCAATGCATGCTAAATATGTGATCCATAATCTTTATTTTTCTTGGATTTTTTTTATTTAACTGTTTCTAAACAATTCATTTTGTCCATTTAGCCTCTTGAACAAAAAGATGTTGGCTTGAGTATAAAACAACGGGATTGGATGCCTAATGGATAAGTTTTCCGCTGGGCGGCTGCCAAGTGCTGATGAGCTTGCGAGTTTCACAAAGCTGTCAGTCAGCATCAGCCGGGTCCATCACTGGGTGTGCAAGGAAACGGATGGGTCGTCCGGTCCCCACTTGTCCGCCGCCTCTTCCTGCAGACCCGTCCATCATGTATCGGGACGGCGACACCTCCTACGCAGTCGGCACCCGGTTGCTTGTGTTGTGTTGGCGCCGCGTCGCTCTTCCATAACTCCTCGCCCGCCTCTCGTCGTCTCCTCCTCCCGTCTCACACACCCCAAGCAACTGTACAAGCTACTGAACGAGAATCGTGCGCCCTGCAGCTCGCGCAACGTCCATCACCAACCGCCTGTCGCCTCGCGAGTCAACTTGCGCCGGCCGCCGCGCCGCGCCGTACAACCGGATGTCAGTTCTGTGGAACCCAAGTTTGCCTTGGCGTGGATTTATTTCTCGTTTCTTTCTTGGTTGGAGCTCTTGTGCTGACGCGATGGATTCTGTGGTTGGCAGGAGCCGGCCGGGCGAGGAGCTGGCCGAGCTGCTGTGGGACAACGGGCCGGCGCTGAGGACGACGACGCCGCACTTGCCGCCGCCGTTCCAGCCCTTCACCTGCAGCGCCGCCGGCAGCAGCAGGGCGCACGCGCACGCCAAGGCTGGAGCCGGCGCTGCAGTGGCGATGGAGGACGGCGTCGGCCTCGGCGGCATCCCGGTCCACGACGACGACGCCGTGCCGTGGCTGCATTGCCCCGTCGCCATCGACAGCGACACGGCGCCGCTGCCCCCGGAGTACTGCGCGGGCCTGCTGTCCGGGTACCCTGGCGGGCCCAGCCTCCACGCCGTGCCGGCGGCGTCAGGCATTGAGCCGCCGTCCTCCAACGGCGCGGTCGCCGTGCCGCCGGAGACCGAGGCCGCGCTGCCCCAGCCGAACGGTGGCGAGGGCGTCATGAACTTCACCTTCTTCTCGCGGCCCCTGCAGCGGCCGGAGACCTCCCTGACGAACCGAGTCGAGTCCACGGCCGTGCAGACGGCGGCGAGCCGGCTACGGGGCACCCCGTTGTTCTCGGAGCAGAGGATGGCGGCGTGGCTGCAGCCGACCAAGGCCCCGCGCGCCGCCACGGCCGCGACACCCCAAGCGCCGTCGCTCCCAGACCAAGCAGCCGCCAAGGTGAATCAGCACCGGTTGCAGCCAGATGCCGATGTGGCGACGGCGGCGGTGACGACCTCTTCCGTCTGCTCCGGCCACGGTGACCGGTCCCAGGCGAAGATGATGAGCAGCCACCAGCCCAGTGTGGCCGACTGCTCCATGAGCCAGGACGAGGTAACAACATAGTATCTCCGAACAGTACGCGTTCCACGCTCCCTGATGCAACGGCCAATAATTTCAGGACGTGGACGACGAGCCCGGGGCGATGAGGAGGTCGGCGGCGTTGAGCTTGAGGGGCACCAAGCGCACCCGCACCGCCGAGGTGCACAACCTGTCGGAGAGGGTGGGTACCCACCATCATCATCGCCACTGCCTGCTCCTTGATGCAATGCGCCGCGTCTTCTCTGGCTCTCTGCTAATTAATGCAAACTGGTCTAATTAGCGACGGTGGCCGCCTTGATTGCTTGTTGTTTGCAGAGGAGGCGCGACAGGATCAACAACGAGAAGATGCGCGCGCTGCAGGAGCTCATCCCAAACTGCAACAAGGTCGACAAGGCGTCCATGCTGGAGGAGGCCATCGAGTACCTCAAGACCCTGCAGCTCCAGCTGCAGATGATGATGACCATGTCGTCCATGGGCGCCGTCGCCGCCGCCGGGATGTTCATGCAGGTGCCTCCCATGGCGCCCTTACATCATCACCTCGGCATGGGGCTGGGGTTCGGCGTGGGCGCGGCGGCGGCGGGGTTCGACGTGCCCGCGCCTCGCCCGCGCGCATCAGTTCCCGTTCCCGCTCATGCCGCCTGGCCCCATGTTCGGCGTGTCCGGGGGGCAGGGAATGCCGTCGCCGGCGGCGCCGTTCGCTCACATGGCCGGCGAGCAGAGGAAGCATCGGGAGAAGCAGGCGC
>CM017445.1:12119820-12287490 GCA_007726485.1 Eragrostis curvula | reverse complement strand
GAAGAAGCCTTCGCGCAGCTGAGCTTATCTGGAGGTAGCGTTAGTCCAATATTGGATGATGGCTTCGCTGTTTCGACCGAAACAGAATCAGTTGCGGAAGTGGCTCGACAGTCAGCGAGGAAGTTAATTCCTCATTGGAGCACTGTTGGCCCTGGACGTATTTCTGCTATCTTCGAAGCTTCTGTTGAAGGACAGAACGCAAGCCCTTCGGTCGACCAGAATGCTGGTTCCTCTAGTGATCGGAATGCCACTGACAGCGAAGGCTCTAGTACTTCGAGTGAGTCTGGTGATGATTCTTCCGAAGAATAACTGCTGTTTTGTTTTGAATTTTGTAGAAAACTTTACTTTAAACGAAGGTTAACTCTGTATATTTATTTAGTTTGCCCTTCGATTAATGTATTTGAATGACCTCGTTGGTCTCTACGCGATGTCTGAAATTTGTTTTAGTATTTCTCTTTCGCGTTTCATTTTCCTTGTTTTTGGGAGGAATTCTGCCTGATCGAGGGCTTCTTCTTTTGAAGCTTCGATTCGTAGTGAACAATGGACTATTTTGTCTTTTGTTCTTTTCATATCCTTTCTGAACGCAATCGAAGGGTGTAAGCTTTTTGGCGCTTTTGTCCCTCGACTTTTTTTTTTTTTGTATATTTTTCATGTCCTTTTGGACGCGGTTGAAGGTTATTGGCTTTAACGCCTGACCTTCGACTTTTAGCTTTTGATGTCTTTTTCTTCCCTTTTTTAGGGGATGTCGTCTGTTCAATTTTGTCTTTTGGGACAGTAAACGCGAAGAATGTCTTGTTGGAGGGGAAAAGATTTTATTCCTCGGTCCTACCTCGTTAAAAACCTTGCTCCCTTCGGAGGGATCCCCTTTTGCAAGGAAAAGAGTACAGGCCGGTTTTTCTTTTATACATGGTATTTTTTCAGCTTTTCTACATTCCATGTGTGGCTAACTTCCTCTCCTTCGGAGCTTAGCAGTCTGAAGGCTCTTTCGTTTACAGTTGCCTTCGCTATGAATGGCCCTTCCCATTTGCTCTGTAGCTTTCCCACAGTCTTCTCGTTTGGCTTTCGCCGAAGTACCAGATCTCCATCTCTTATTCCCTTCGGTCTGATGTTTTTGTTTTTTCATTTTAGGGTTTCCTCTTCATATTTCTGAAGGTTGAAGACAGCATCGTTGCGAACTTCTTCCAAGCTTTCCTTCGAAGTTATAGTTGACTCATCAGAGTTTCCTGCTAGGCTTCGAAGTGACTTGTTTTGAATTTCTTCTGGTGTCATTGCTTCTTCTCCGAAGAGTAACTTGAAAGGACTGAAACCAGTTGACCTGGATGGAGTTGTTCTTAACGACCAGAGTACTGAATGAAGTTCCTCTGGCCATTTTCCTTTTTGATGTTTAGCAGCCTCTTTTGTACTGCTTCGAATATTCTTTTATTTGCACTTTCGACAGCTCCATTTGATTGGGGGTGATATAATGATGCGAAGCGTAAGTTTATTCCCAATGACTCGCAGAATTCTGTGAACAGATGACTGTCAAACTGTTTCCCGTTGTCCACTACCATCTTTTTAGGTACTCCGAATCTGCAGATTATCGCTTGCCAGACAAATTTTTTCATGTTTTCTGTAGTGATCGAAGCTACTGCTCTGAACTCGATCCACTTTGAGAAGTAATCCATTGCGACGAAGGTATACTGGAGATTTCCTGGAGCTGCCGGTAGTTTTCCAACTATATCGATGCCCCATTGGTAGAACGGCCAAATGGGTTGCATTAACTGTACTTCTGCTGCCAGGCTTCGCTGATGTCTTGCGAAGAATTGGCATTCAGTACATTTCTTGACTATTTCTTCTGCGTCTTTGGTGGCCGTTGGCCAGTAGAAACCCATTCTGTACACCTTCGCGACAAGAGGCCTTGATGCGATGTGAGATCCACACATGCCAGAATGTATTTCATGAAGGAGTTGTTTTCCGTCTTCTGGTAGAATGCATCGCAACCAGGCCTGACAGACTACTCCTTTGTATAGTTGACCTTCGATTAATTTGTAATTTCTTGCCTTTTGCGCTATTCTCTTTTCTTCGGCTTCGTCTTGAGGTTCATACTGATTATTAAGGTGGGCTATTATCGGAGCCCTCCAATCTTCCCATTACTGGAAGAGGTGGTGAACTCTTTTTGCTGATTCTTCGGCGGTTGATATGTTTAGAATTTCGAAGAAAACGTCTGGAGGGAGACCTTCGCCTTTAGCGGCGGCCTTCGCTATAGCATCTGCTTCTTGATTCAGATTTCTCTTTAGGCTTTGCACAGTGAAACCTTTGAAATGTTTTTGCATTTTCATGACCGCTTTATGATACTTGATCAGTTCTTGGTCCTTCGTCTTGTAATTGTTTTCGACTTGATTTGCTACTGCTTCAGAATCTGTGCTAATGAGCACTCTTCTTGCACCCAATGCCTTCGCTTTGCGAAGCCCCAATAATACTCCTTCGTATTCTGCAATATTGTTGGTTGACTGAAAGTCTAACTTGACAGCATATCTTAGTTTGATTTCCGAAGGTGATGTTATTACTACCGTTGCTCCGGCTCCTGTTGCTCCCCATGCACCGTCAGTAAATATTGTCCAGCAAGATTCTTCAGTTTGGATAGAGGCTTCGGGAGTGGGAGGGGTCCATTCTGCTATGAAGTCTGCAAGAGTTGCTGCCTTGATGGCTGTTCTTGCTTTGAACTCGATGTCGAAGGGCGCCAATTCTGTTGACCATTTTCCTATTCGTCCAATCGCTTCCCTGCTTTGCAGTGTGTCCCGAAGGGGGAAAGAGGTTGGAATTATTATTTTCCTGTCACTGAAATAATGTTTCAATTTCCTTGAGGCCATGATTACTGCGTAGGCCATCTTTTCTATTTCTGAATAGAACAGCTTCGCTCCCGACAGGGCTTCGGAGACGAAGTACACAGGTTTTTGAATTTTGTCTTCGCTGTGTTCTTGAACAAGTACTGCACTTACGGCTGATACCGAAGCTGCAATGTATAAGAGCAGGTCTTCCCTTGGTCTTGGGCTGGCCAGAGCAGTTAATTCTGTAAGAGCTCTTTTTATGCCTTCGAAGGCTTCTTGTTGTTCAGATCCCCATTGAAATTTTTCCTTCGCTCGGAGTGCTTTGAAAATGGGATTACTTCGTTCCGCCAGTTTCGGAATGAATCTGCTTAAAGAGTTAAGCCTTTCAGCTAGTCTCTGCACATCTTTTAGACATTTTGGTGGGGCGAGGTCCTGTATGGCTTCGATCTTCTTCTTGTTAGCTTCGATCCCTCGTTGGGAGACCATGAATCCCAGTAGTTTGCCTGATTCAACTCCGAAGACGCATTTTGCTGGGTTCAGCTTTACATTGTGCTTTCTCAGATTTTCGAAGGTCTCATCTAGGTCTTCCAAATGGTCAGCCCTTTCTATTGCCTTTACAACTATGTCGTCTACATATGCTCCAACATTTCTTCCCAGTTGGTTCTCGAAGATCATCTTCACAAGTCTGGCGAATGTTGCTCCTGCGTTCCGAAGGCCAAAAGGCATTCTTACGAAGCAAAAGGTTCCATCGTAGGTGATGAAGGCTGTCTTTTCTTCGTCTTCCTTCGCCATATGAATCTGGTGATAACCTGAATACGCATCTAGGAAACTTAATAGTTGACAACCGGCTACCGAATCAGCTATTGTATCGATTCGGTCCAGTGGGAAGTTGTCTTTAGGGCAAGCTTTGTTTAGCCTTGTGAAGTCGATGCACATTCTCCATTCTCCTGTCTTCTTTTTGACGAGAACGACATTGGATAACCAGCTCCAGAATATTGTTGGTCTTATGACACCGGCTTTTAGCAACTTGTTCACCTCGTTTGTTGCGGCTACCTTCTTCTCTTCCGACGCCTTTCTTATCTTGTCTGCGAAGGGTCTTATTTTTGGATTGACTTTTAACTCGTGCTGAATTGTCTCTCTTTTGACTCCAGTGATGTCTTGTGGTGACCATGCGAAGATGTCAGAGTTTTGTTTCAAGAACCTGATAATTTGTTCTCTTTCGTTTTGAGACAGACCCTTTCCTATTTTGACCGTTCTTTCTGGTTTCTTGGGCCATAAGATTACTTCTTCAACTTCGCTTGAAGGCTCGAGCTTTGCTTGTTCTGCCTTCGCTTGTTGGCCCTCGTGTTCGTTCTCTTTTGAGTTGTCTTCTTTGCTACTTCTTGGTCTGAAGGGGTTACAGCATATGCTGATGGTGCCTTGCTCTGAAGGTATCTTCATCATCAGGTAATTGTGATGGATTGCAGCTCCAAAAGCTACTATGATTTGTCTTCCGAAGATTGCGTTGTATTCGCTGGATGAGTCTATGACTATGAACTCTGTCTCCTGAGTTATCGATCTGTCTTCATCTTCGAAGGTTACTTTCAACATTACTTTGCCGATCGAAGATGCTTCTTCTCCGCCGAAATCCTTCAGCGTTGTTTTGCTGGCATTTTCATGGCTGTTGATTTGCATGCGAATCAAAGTATCTTTGAAAATGATATTTTCTGGGCTTCCATTGTCAATCATGATTCTGTGACCCATATAGCCTTCGATGTCGGCTTTGATCACGAAGACATCTGTATGTGGATAATCGGAGACTCTGCTGTCGTCCGTTGTGAAACGGATGGTTGAATGCTTCCATCCCTCCCGTTCTGTTTTTACCTTCGCAGCTTTTGCCTGATGGTAGTCTTGTTTTCTTTTCATCGTGGGTTCGGCCCACGGACGACGCCAAATGTTGGGGGATCGAAGGTCTTGATGGGACGAGTCGAAGCCCTCCAACGGTTGATAGAAACGTTTTGATTCTGGCGAAGCCCTCGAAGGTTGTCGATGCCTTCGAATCACCTCGCGAAGCCCTCTTCGCTTGTCGTTGTTGTCTTCTGGTTGGAGCGAAGCCCTCTTTTCTGGTCCGCGATGCCGGACGAAGAGGTTCTTGCTCAGGTTCCCTGCAGTTCAGTTGCGCGAAGCCCTCCTTCGACCGCGATGCCGGGCGAAGGGGTCGAGTGATTCAAGAGATCAGAATATGGTGCAAATGATTCCTCCTTTGGCTCGTGGCTCGAAAAACAGATGTCATTCCAGGATCATCTCCCTCCATATTTATAAGGGGAAGAGTGATCATATTTACAAGCATGCCCTTGGCTGCCTTAACATGGATTTTAGGTTGCCTTATGTGAGTATGGCTTGGCCTTCGCTATCTCCCTTGCCGTGTACTTGTTGCTAGGACCCCAACAGATATCACCATTGGCGCCAGCCCTAGAAGAAGAGTTTGAGAGAGGCAGGCCGTTCCGACGGTAGTGGCGGGAGAGACGGTGGAGGTTGAAAATGACGAATAATGCCTCGTTTACTTAACACTAGTATGGCTGCCCGCGCATTTGTGCCGCTAGACTTATTATACTGTTTATTTAAAATATTTTTATATTATTGTAAAAGTTTAACATAGTTTATTTTTATTATTTATTTTATACCCTATAGTTATAAAATAGTAGAAATAGATTAAAGAATTTCTCACCATCCCTCAATTTAAATTTGTGAAGTCATCATTTTTCTTGGATCGTGTCTTAGCTAACCCATTGTCTTTTATTTATAATCTAATAGGAGCTTGATCCAATTATAGGATCCAACCGATCTAATAGGAGCATAGCATGTGGTGCTCATCTATACAACTTCCATGCATGTAAAAACAAATATTGTGACAACTCATATAATTCTGAACTTATAGTGAGTAATGTAAGTATGGTGTAATTTTGTTAGAATAACAAATGAATCATGGGTACAATAATACGATATGAACTAATTAATGGTAGCTAAGTTATAAATATTACATTGTCACTGCATAATACATTTGAGTATATTTTAAGATGTACCTCCTAATATGTACGAAATTAACCGTAATTATTGTTATTATTTTCCACATCGAGCCCAAAGAAACCTAATTTTGTTTTAGAAGTGAGGTCGGTTCAAACATGTCATGCTAAACAACTAACATATGATGTCATGGTAGGAAAAAAATGTGTTGTAATACAAATAAATATTTTAAAGAAAATCTGCAAAGGCGCTCTTGTCATGGTGGTAAGTCCACCATCTGGGAGGGTGCCCACCTAGGTTCAACCCCAGGTGCCGCACTTATTTCCTCAGGGGTCTTTTTTGGGCAATTTCTCTCTAAAAAGCAAGAGAATGTGTCATGCTAGCTAGACACATATCGTGGTGTATTTTTATAACGGTGTATTTAGAAATAGGAATTAATTTCGAGAGACCTAGCATGCTAAGTGCCAGTGATCAATAAATGGGCTAAAGCAAATGTTGTCTTCACCTGTCAGAATAACAATATACACTCGTTTTGGCACTGCTCTTTCATTTAAGAAGGAGATTATATTATTCCAGCATTAGTGAAGGGACCCATCTATATGACAGTGGTTTGCGTGGCTCTGGTATATATAACTATACAGTTAACTATGAGGAAATTATTGGAAGGATTGAAGATAAGCACAAATCTTTATAGAGTTCTATAAGAAATTTCAAGTGCAGAGATGACGCTCTCATATTATTCTATAATAGTAAATAGGTAATATAGCATAATGATTTTTTTTTTGTTGCCTGCTGCACCTACATTACCCTTACTTATCTTGGATTGAAGTATTTTTTTTTTCCTTTTTTCTTGTTAGACAACCCTGAATCCCTGATTGCAGTTTTATAAACTTGGGGCAAAACATACTTGTGGATTATTTACAGGAGAAATTATTAAAAATCGATTTTTCTTCAAGTCTAATTCGAAACTAATTATCGATTTTGTGTTTTTTTATGTTACATGCCACCTTTTCTTAAATGTTTTGTAGTTTCCATACAAAGTTGTATTTAAAAGTTAACTCTCTAATTTTATGCCACCTTTTCTGTTACTCAAGGAAAGGGTGCGTGGAATTGAATTGAAATATTGTTCAGGGGTCGGAGCTGCATGGAAGTTGGCCAAGGTGGAGCCTGATTCCTCGGTGCCTATCTTTGGACTCGTATCGGTTGGATTGGCACGATCTCCTGCCTGGTGCACAATACTACAATCAGCCAACCCATAAATAATAACCCAATTCTTTTCTTTTTTTTGGGGGGGGGGGGGGGGGGGGGGGGGGGGGGGGGCGCTCACAAATCAAATCCCCTTCACTACAACACCATTCTACCCATGATCGAAATCTATGCCTCATCACCACGCACCGCCACATAACAAAGAGATAATCCCTTCTATGCCATCGGAAACTTCCCCAATCCCTTTTATGCCATCAAAAAGTTTGTTATCCCTTTCATGCCATTGTCTTTAAACTTTTATCCCTTCCATGCCATTATCTTCATATTTTCAATTTATTCTACACTTTAATATAAAAAAACCTCAGTTCGAAACCTCTAAAAATCATGCTGATTTTTTTGGTGGTACATCAAGTTTATAGTCAGCCATTTAAGCTGAAAGAAATCAAAATAGTTCAGTAAAATGTGAAATAAAATTCTTCCTATTAAGCTAATTTGAAACTCAATTTAATTTTTTAGGGCATCTAAAAATTTCCTAAAATTATCTGAAAAATAACCTAAATTCACATTTACATTGGAAGAACATCAAACAGTTTAGAAAAAATTGAACTAAAATTCTTTCCAGAAGATTAGCATGAAACTTAATGTTAATGTTTAGAACACGTAAACATTTCACAAAATTCTAGTACAAATTACCTAAATGTTTAGTGGACAGGACCATGTGAATTTGGGTGGTTTTTACTAGAATTTTAGGAAATGTTTAGGTGCCCTAAAAATTGAAATTATGTTTCAGACTAGGTTTATAGGGATAATTTTAGTTCAAATTTTGCAATACTGTTTGAAGTTCTTCCAATTTAAATAGTTGCCTCTTAACTTGATGTACTACCAGAAAAATCGACATGATTTTTAGAGGCTTAGAACTAAGTTTTTTAGAGATTAAAGTACAGAGGAAATTAAAAATATGAAGACAATGGCATGAAAGGAATAAAAGTTTAAGGATCATGGCATGAAAGGGATAATAAAGTTTCCAATGGCATAAAAGGGATCGGGGAAGTTTTCAATGGCATGGAAGGAAATGCCCCCATAACAAACCACCATGCTCGGCTAGTAGACAGATCGGAGAAAGGCTGGCACGTAGTATATTGCATCGAAGGGGTCTGAAGAGGTATTCCTTCTGGAACAGAGCCCTGTCGCAGTGCTCACACCTATACTCCCGGTCTTCCCTTCCCCTCCATGGGCCGCTGGTTCAGGAACACCACCACATCGCCTTTGAGAAGGTATGGCTGCACCTCTCCAGCGTCCAGTAACACATCCATTTCATTCACCTTTTTAACGTTGTGCTTATTAGCTGCCAGGTTAACAATGTCCTCACAAGATCTCACAACTACAGCCACAACCCAGCATGTCAGAGTGGACAGCAGGCATTCATGACAAAACTGTTTCTTCATATAGTTGGAGAGATAAAATGATAATTGGGAACACAAAAAGATTCAATCACTACGGGAAACAGGGAGTTTGCCGAGTGCAGGGGACACTCGGCAAAGCCCCTTAAGCTCTCGGCAAACCCCTCTCGGCAAAATCCAGTCGGCAAAGAGGGGTTTGCCGAGAGTCAAAACGCGGGCACTCGGCAAACCCTTTGCCGAGAGCCCCGAAGACCCTCGGCAAAGCCCGGGGAGGGTAACGGCCCCAAACGGCCGTCAGGGGGGTTTGCCGAGTGCCCCTGACGCCAGGCACTCGGCAAACCCTGGTGCTTTGCCGAGCGCCTCAGCGCGGGCACTCGGCAAAGTATTGGCTCTTTGCCGAGAGCCAGGGAAACGGCAAACAGCCGGTTTCCCGTAGTGAATAATCCAAACAGGTACAGGTAGGCGTGCATCAAGCGGCACAACCTGGGGCTGGAAGAGCTAAGGCTGAAGTCCTTTCACGGCACCATGCTCCTTCAGAACATGATCCACGTCCTCGGCACTAGCCATGACATCGTGGCCACTCCCTTCGTCCAAGATGGCCGCAACCATCTCAAGGACGAAGCTTCCACCGGCGGCCTCCATCGGTGGCGCATCAGCAGCAGCAGCATGAGGCTCCACAGGCGGAGGCTCCACCACATGTGGAAGCAACATCATCAGTGGCTCCGGCGCCACATTTAGGAGCCTCATAAGGTCGGAGAGATCCATCATGCATGCAAAGCTCCAGCTCCACCGTTGCTATCGGATGAAGAAAATAGAAGGTGTGCATTAATTTGTGTGTCTATTGAAATAATTCTCCTCATCATTGCTTGCACTTTGCACAACAGGCTGCTGGTTTATTCGTAAGATCTGTTTGGTTGCTAGCTAGCTAAGATGTGTATGTAAATTGGGATCGGCATGGATACCTAATTAGGGAAGAGGAGATACGTGAGGGTCGGATCCATAGGTGATGATGAGCAAATAAATTTTGCAGATATTTAAGGGTGTTTCGAGATTAATTTTGTAATGGATGTGGTGGGTATTTTCAAAACATATATAGGGATAATATTTTCGGGTTATAGTTTCACAATGGCAATGGTGGGTACGTAATTTTTCTTCTTTTTTTTCTTTTTTCTCCGATTAACGTGGAAATTTTCTAAGCCTTAGAGGGAACATGGAGGCTCCTCAGATGATAAAAAGGTCAGAAGTAATTATAATGAGGGTCAGATCTATAGTGTCTCAAAGAGTCCCAAATTGACCACGTTCTGGGACTGCATTGGGTGGCAGCTGAGGCCCCTTCAGATTCGATAGAGATGAGATATTGCAGACTGGAAGAGAGAAAATTGATTGATTTATAAGGGGCCATATCAAAGAGTTTAGTTTTTTTGGGGGGTTAAAGCGATGTCAGTGGGATTGTTTAGAATGGTTTCACGTACAACGTCACATTTTGGGGGGTCATCCAGGCCCGTATGGTTCCAATAATAATAATCGTTCATCAAATTGAACTTCGAGAGACCAGCAGAAAGTAAATTGATTCACTAACAACAGGAAACTTCAAATCGTTCTGAAGAACATGAGATCACCAGCATACACATGGCTGGTGAATTCGGGGGAAATGGAAAAACTACTACATGAGATGGCAGCTCGCAGGCTGCAGATGGATACATGATGGGACAGCTGATGCCGAAGCCCTTTCACATGTTGAAGAGGCCATGCTCCTTCAGAACACGTTCCACGTCCTCGGCGGTGGGCACGACGTCGCGGCCACTCCCGTCGTCCATGATGTCGGCAACCATCTGCAGGAGGAAGTTTCTGATTCAAAATGAGTTTCTTATGTGATATGTTTTATGAAAGGAAGAGATGAGTTTGAATTTCTTGGGGTTACAAGACGTGAGAAAAATGGAAGGGGTGATATTAGAGAGTTTCATTTCACGGATTAAACCAATGTCAGAGGGATTTGTTTGTTTAAAAAGGTTTCACAGACAACGTCAAATTTTGGAGATCACACAAGCCCCTAAAGTTCCAATACACAAAAGTGAAATTAATTTCGGTTTGGATCAAATTGAAATTGGAGGGACCAGCAGAAAGTAAGTGGATTCAGGAAATTTGAGGGACCAGCAGAAAGTAAGTGGATTCTCAAGAAACATGAGATCACCAGCACGCATGGCTGGTAAATTTTGGGGGAAATGGAAAAACTACTACATGAGCTGGCAGCTCGCAGGCTGCAAAATTAAGACGGATACATGATGGGACAGATGAGGCTGAAGCCGTTTTACACGTTGTTGAAGAGGCCATGCTCCTTCAGAACGCGTTCAACGTCCTCGGAGGTAGGCACGACGTCGCGGCCGCTCCCGTCGTCCATTGTGGCCGCAACCATTTCCAGGAGGAAGCTTCCATTGATGGGCTCCCAGCTGTCTATGTCCATGGGCAGCGCATCAGCAGCCACCGCAGCAACGGCAGCATCAGCCACCACAGCCGGCGGCGGAAGCGGCGGGGAGTTAACCAGCAGCATCGGCGGCGCCACCGCAAGCGGAGGCACCATCGGTGGCTCCGGCGCCGCCATCAGGACCTCCATGCGGTTGGAGATTTCCATCATGCGCCGCTGAACCTCGGCCTTGACGTCGGCGACGAGGTCGTCGGGCAGATCGTCGAGGCTCCGGCGGCGCCCGAGGGAGACCTCGTCGAGAACGAGGTTGACCTCGCGGGCGCGGTTGGCGAGCTTCATGTTGCCGAGCTTTTTGCGCCGCATCTCGACGCGCTCGCGGAGGAAGTCCTCCAGGTCCACCTTTTGCTTGGAGGAGTCCGGCAAGTTCGGGTACCTTTGCAGGATCGCCGTGGCCTCCGGCGCCGGCGGCCAGGTCGCCGGCGGATCTGCCTCTCGGTCGGGGCCGCCGTACACGACCACGGCTGCCGGGACGTCGCACAAGATGGAAAGCTCGCGCGCCTTCTCCAGCAGGGTGTGGCGGCGCTTCAGGAACGTCTGCTGCCGCGCCCTCCTGTCGGCGATCCACTGGATCTTAACCTTACCACGGCGAGCCATGGATGGATAGGAAATGAAACCCTACTTAATTACTCCCAAAGGATGGTGGGTGTTTTCGCTCTTGGTTGGTTGATGTGAGAGGGACGGGGGAGAGGGGCTCCGTTTATAGCTGGACTGGACGATGAAAATGGAAAGGTGTTAGGGTTGAGATTTCGGAGATTTGCACAAATTTATTTTGTGCGAATCCATAAAGATTCGTTTACTGTACCTGGCTGTGTCACAACTGGACACGCGCGTCAACATTAATTTACTTGGACACGATGGCACACAGCAGAATGTTCATGACAAATGAACGTGTCAGAAAAAAAATGCTCAGACTTATTATTTCGAACAGAAATATAATGCTGCATTGGTTGAATAGACCATGTATAGGTCATACGTATGATTAGGAGACAAAACCTTTTTATGGCCGATCATGAGATGGACTTGTCACATTCGGACCTGGTTTGCTCCAGTTGGGTGAGCTTCTTCTGCAGCTACGACGCTGCTGGTCGAAGAGGCTGAGGCTGAGCTTCCAGTATACAGTATTTATCTCGGACAAAATTGTGTGAATGATGTTAAGTCTACTCTGTTACAGCTGGATACACGTATCAATATTTACTCGGACACCTTGCACACAAAACATTGTTCAGGACCAAGGAACGACGTGTCAAGGGGAAAAAACATCACACTTCGAAGGGAGAAATGGTGCATGGATCAATATATAGACCATGGACAGCTGCACGTATGATCATCAGGAGACACAAGTTCTATGGTCGATCATGAGTGAGACTTTCTCGTCACATATTCCGACCCGTGGCCCTGTCCTGTTTTATATCCTCCGGTTGGGTGAGCTACTCCAAACTTTAACTACAATGGTGTAATCACAAAAAAAAAACTTTAAATACATTGGTTATCGCCCCTGATCACAACTGAAATAGATTGCCCAACATCTTGTCTTGTTCACGTAGTAGCACATCGTGCTTGTAGTAAGGAGATGTTGCTAGCCGTTTGGCATCAGCATGCATGGCTGCATGGGCGCAGCTACGACCTTGGATCAAGTCTGTTCAGCTGACACCCGGCCCATGACTTTTATCCAAAAACAAATAGTGATTAAAAAAAAAAAACTCGACCTGCCGGGGGTAAGACCGCCCCCGACGGCATTTGCTTAAGGAGAAGAGCCTTCTCACGCAGGCCGAGAAAACCCCCGAACCCCCTCTCCGACCTTACACAGGGACTCAGCTGGCCGTTGTGAGCTCCGGCGCGAGTCTTTACCATGTGCTTGGATCCGGGGAGGGCGAGGGGATTTTTTTACACTGCAATGAACAGTACCATCTCTGGTACTGTTCACTGCAGCGCCCGTGCCGCAGCTGGGATTCGATCCCGGGCCGACAGGAGCGAAGCTCCCGGAGCCCTCCGGCTCTGGCCACTCGGGACGTCCCAGCGTTGGCAACAAATAGTGATTAGAAATGACTTTCTAGTTAAATAGTTTATGTAAGCTCGTTTTCAATCCCTCACAAACTTTTGAGGCAGCCTGCTACCAAGCAAAATCTTATGCATATAAGCTCTCGTCTCCCTATACGGTTGCTCAAGTCTCTTTGATCCCGCCCACCAAATTACATAATGACCCGTATCTGTCTCATAAGTTAAAGAATCTCATTATAATGCAAAATCTAGTTGAATTGCCAACATGTATTCTACAGATATGTGCGTCATCACTGGAAGGCATTAGAGAGCAACATCTATGTGAAGGGCGTCTGGGCTGCTGGGAACAATACGACGGGTTCTAGCTTGATTTGGTCGTTGCCTCATCGGGATTTCATGTTTTTCTGCACTCGTGTTTTCTAGGCGGTTTTATGTTACTGCAAAACTGCTGCGTTATGGTACTGGAGACCTGTAAAAAGGATACTTCGGAATACAAAGGAGATTAGGTAGTCTGACTTGACCTGACCTGACAATTGATGCAAGCAAAATCAAAACAAATAAAACAAAACAATATAAATGGATCGATCAGGCACATCGCATCAAGGGTTCAAACTTTAATTTTGCAGGCTGGAAGATATGTTGCCCAGCCTTTTTACATCATTACGACATTACATGTTCTGGGAGAACTCCCTCAGATAACGGTGGCCGCGACCATCTCCAGGAGGACGCTGCCAAGGCCGGGCTCACCACCGTCCATGTAAATGGGCGCCGCCATGCCCGCACCATCAACGGCGGCAGCATGAGGCTCGGCGGCCGCCGGAGGCGGGTTAGCCACCTCAGGTGGTGCAGGCTCACCGGCTGGCAGCGGCGGCGGGTCAGCCGTACCCGCACCAGCCACGGCAGCAGCTTCAGACTCGACGGCCGGCGGCGGCGCCACAGCAGGTGAAGGCACCAGGAGTGGATCCTCGTGCGCCGCCGTCCCCGTCAGGCGCTTGAGGCGGTTGGAGAGGACCCTCATGCGCAGCTCCACCACTGCCAGGACGTCGGCGGCGAGGTCGGCGTACAGGCCGTCGAGGACGTCGTAAGCGTGGCGACCGATGAGGAGCTCTTCGAGGATGAAGAGGACGATGCGGGCGCGGTTGGCAGTGGCGAGCTTCAACATGTCAGCAGAATCCATGGCTGGATTGGAAACCCTACTAAAACAGCTAAAAAATAGATTTTCTTTTGCTTGATGTGAGAAGGACGAGCGGCAGGGGCTCCATTTATAGCCGGCCTGGACGATGAACGTAGAAAAGATCTATGGCGCTAAACTGGAAAGGTGTTAGGGGTGAGAAATCTGGAATGATTTTGTGCGAATCAGAAAGAAAAGATTCGGTTTTCTGACCAGTGGCGCACCACACATGAAATTTTAGCTGGGGCGGAAATGTGGACAAATGGTTTTAGAAAATGGAAAACAAGTTTATAGCATCTACATTCCAGATGGTGTACACAGAAAAAATAGGCAATATATACACGTGGCCTAGGCAAAGGCAAATCCATGTTCTGATTTTAGTGAGGCTAACTCCAGTTGTCAGTGTTGCTAATACGCTGCTGCGGAATTGCCACCATGGCTCGCGATCTGTAGGGGTTGTGCCAGCTCTTCGCTCTCCTGAAGCAAGGAGAGTTCACAATTATCGCCACCGGTAGCTGGGGCAGCCGCCCCATGCCGCCGTATGGAGCGGTCCGCCCCTGTTTCTGACTGTGTTACAACTTGATTATGCGTACCAGCATTTACTTGGATACAATACAACATTAGAATGTTTATGAGCAAAGATCGCGTCAAGAAAAACTTGCTCACACTTCGAAGGGAGAAAATAACGATGCATGAATCTATTGTACATGTACAGTTTGGGGGCAAAATCGTTTCGCAACATGTGCAGGCCGTAGCCGCCCCCCCCCCCCCCCCCCCCCCAAACCATGGGGGCGTCAAGGCCGGGACTCATTTTTTTCCCATTATTTGAAAAAAAAAAGGAGACACAAGTTCATTCTAAGGTCGATCGTGAGAGATGGACTGATCACGTTCCAACAATATAAATAATGCAGGGGATCTTCCCCTAGTGTTTCCTCAAAAAAAAAAAGGGTTAGTTCCAATTCAGCAATGAAAGAGGAGTACTAGGGAGATCATTTTGCACGGGTGTGTGTGCGAGTGTGTGTATTGAACAGTTTTTATTCCCACACTCATAGTAGTTTGCTACCCTGTAGGCTCAGGGATGGGTGGACGACACCTAGACAGCGCCCTCCTCCCGGTGGCCATCTTTCCTATAAAGCTGAAGGTTTGGACTTGTCAGTGGCATCGAAAGGATATCTTCTTCATACATTTTTTCTTCAAAACCATCTTCTTCGTACTTGAAAACAGAAAAAAAAAGAACAAAAATATTTTCTTCGCAATAGATAGCAGGCAAGAAGTATTCTTCATAAACAAAAAAATCTCAAAAAATCTCTAGCAATACATTATTTACTTACAAATTTTCACTTGTGTGAGCAAACAACCGCCTCTATTTTTTGTTCATGTAGTGAAAAAATTCCCTCCTATGGGCGGGAAGTTTTCGGCGCCGCCAAAATCCCCTGTCACCAGATGTTGGTCGAGCCACCCCTCCCACGGTTTGGCGGGCCCCGTGGATATAGCACTGTGGGCGCGATTCCAGTCATCGTCGACCCTTTTGATCTGGCCGTTCGTCGTTGGCACCCACATATCGAGGGGCCCCTCACCGTCCTCCGCAGCGCCATATAAATAGCCGACTTGGGCAGCTACTGCAGAGCACAAAAGCTGTTTGGCATGCCTCACCCACCTACCACAAAGAAGCAGCCATGGACTCCACCACCGGCACAGGAAGGGGCAGCAAGCTGAAGAAGGGAGCCGCTTGTGGCCCAAGGAAGAAGACGGTTCCTCGGTCCATCAGCACCGACCTCTAGTTGCCAGTCGGCCACATTGGCCGCTACGTCAAGATGGGCCGCTACGCCCCTGTCTACCTCGCCTCCGTCCTCGAGTACCTCGCTACAATGGGCATAATGCATTTTTTTGTTTCGTACCTTTAAATCTTTTTACACTTCAATATAATATAATCTGCAATGGATCTTCCCCTCCAGAACTTTGAAAAAAAAAAGTAAAAATAAAATAAAGAGTTACATCCATTTCAGCAATCAAAGAGGAGTAACTGAAAGATCATTTTGCATTCGTGTGTGTGTGTGTGTGTGTGTGAGAGAGAGAGAGAGAGAGAGAGTGTGTGTGTGGTAAACAATTTCCATTCCCACAGTCGTTGTAGTTTACTTCCCTTTAGGCAGAGGCCAAGGTGGACGACGCCTAGACAGCGCCGTCCTCTCGGTAACCCGCTTCCTAGAGCCTAAGGTTTGGACTTGTCAGTGGCATCGAAAGGATATCTTCTTTATACATTTTTTTCTTCAAAACTATCTTCTTCGTACTTAAAAAAAAAATTCTTTGCAATAGATTGCAGGCAAGAAGTATTCTTAATAAACAAAAAAAAATCTCACAATATCTCTAGAAATACATTATTTTCTTACAAACTTTCACTTGTGTGAGCAAACAAATTCTGAAAATCCGCCTCTACTTTTCACTGCCTGTGGTAAAAAGGTTCGCTCCTGTGGGTGGGATGTTTTCGGCGCTGTCAAAATCCCCTGTCACTAGATTGGTCGAACCACCCCTCCCACGGTTTGGCGGGCCCCATGGATATAGCACTGTGGAAGCGATCCCAGCCGTCGTCGTCCCTTTTGATCCGGCCGTTCGTTGCCGACACTCACAGATCGACGGGCCAATCGCCGATCTCCGCAGCGCCGTATAAATAGCCGACGTCGGCAGCCATTGCAGAGCACAAAAAACTGTTTGGCATCCCTCACCACACCTACCATAAAGAAGTAGCGATGGACTCCACCACCGCCACCGGAGCTGGCAGCATCTTTCTTTGGTATGTTTGGTTCATCTTCAATGCCTTAGACATCTTTCTTTGTGGAGAAGATTATCAAGCATAAGTATTTGTCTGAAGAATCAATCATCTGCTTCATACTAGTTGCAATGAGCTCTTTCCTCTGCACCAATTCATCTCTGAATCCTTGTTACAAATATTATTTCAGAATATTTGAAAACCTTGTGAGTTGTCAACAATATGACTGGTGTGGATACATTCTTGATTGGCTACTTTCAAATGGATTAGAAGTCAAATGCAAGCACCCTCGCTCACCCTTCGGCTTCATTCTTTTGTCAATTGATTAGATGAGAGAATGGATGAAGAATAAGTTGGTAATCATATATATTATACATGTTTATAGCTAGTGTCATTCATCAAAAGAATTGAAAGCTTTTATATATATTATAGAAAGCACAGGGTCCATTATCGTATGGATGTATAAATTTCTTATTGACTATTAACTATGACCTTTCCTTACACATCATCGAGAAGGTGATGCTAGGTCCATGTGCTTGGTCATAGGAGTAAGCTAGGATCTAGGTTGAATAAGCCTCACACTGTCCAAAACTGGTGGTGGCTTCAGGTTTTTGACAAGCATCTGAATTTTGTTCCTAAATTTTTATCTTCAATATTGTACACGATATCCTAGCTCAAACCATCATCGTAAATAAGTACGTTTTAGTAGTGACATCTCTTACTATCCCAATGCGGTCGCGTTCACGGGCCGTTGATATATCCACGTTGACCCGTTAACGGCGACCGCTCGATATGCCAGTCCGAGGATAACAGCCGTTCGACCAGGTCGGGTTTTGTCCTCGTAACCCGAAAGTTCACGAACTATTGCCTGCTTCCTCCGAGTTTCCACTCGACCGGGGCCGCCTCTCCATCCGTCCGCCGCCGCGGCCACTCCAGATTGCATTTTTGACGCCGTCGAAATTGTGAGCTGCATGTCGTCTCTCTCCACCAATACAATTTGCAGGCACACACTTCGCCAACTCTCTAGCCAAGGCCTCTCTCCTGCATGGCCGGCCGCCGGCAGAATCCTCAGACGGCGCCTACGGAGGTCGGCTCACCTTGCCGAAGGGAGCAGCGCCGCCCACCTACCCGGTTCACCAGCACGTCTACAATTGGCCACTCCTTGAGTCCCCTGCCAACTGCACTGTTCAAACCCGGCTCTATGGAATACCCAATCTGATCTCCTCAATGGCAACAAGGCCAGATCATTCGATAGCGTCCTTGCCGCAAGAAGGACTAAATTCTGAGAATCCGTCCAGTGATGGAAAGTTGGCACAGTTCGTCGCCAGCCTAAGCTTAAACCAGCTCCAGGTACCGGATCCACCTTTTTTCTCCTAACATTAATTTATATGCCCCTGTGCACCCTTCGTTTGCTAAATAATCTGATAGGCCAAACTGTGTAAGTACTTCGTTGATTTTTCATTTTAGCTACATACTGAGTAAGTACTTCGTTGACAGGCCTGCTGTACTTCAGATTTTTTATGCCGGGCAAGGGAAGGGAAGAACGAAACAGGGGAAGAACTAGCAGATGAAAAACTAGCAGGGAAGAATAAATGGAAGAACTAGCAGAGTAGTTACATGCGAATTATGTTTACTGCTTTGTTTACTTACAGGTTTTTGTAGTCGCCAAGAATTATCGTGAGTGGCAAAACAGATCCTAATAGCCTGTAGTTTTCACATATATTTGTAGAAGTTGGATATTGCAAACCACACAGATCGACGAATAAACTATTTCCGTTATGACATACCCACTAAACATTTCCTTTCTGTAATTTTACCAGCAAATCAGTAGATCTTTCTACTAGATTGCCTGAACTAAATTACAACCCTACCTTTAACTCAATTTTCGATAGCTTCATGTTAAAATTGTGCGGCTGGGTTTAGTTAGCATTTCATGCTCGCATGTCGTTCTCTCAGTTCAATATTATTACATAGCATTATTAATTTAGTAATATATTAGTGCCTATAAAGTTCAGGAAAAAAGTCAATGCTGAACTAAGCTTCTAATGATTAATTCAGGTTAAATATTGCCTCTTTATTAATTGCTGAAAAAATGGTTATCAGTATAGCAGCAATGCAAGAAACATAGAATGAAGCTCATCAAGATAGAGTGTAACTTGGACATATGTGCTGTTTAGAATTTAAAAAGTTCATTAGTGCATTCCTCTGTTCTCTTCTGAAACAAATTTAGTACGAGATGGAATCCCTTTACTTTTGTGGCAAACTAACAATTTTTGAGCTTTTCCTTAAATATTAGATTGCAAGCTTAGTCTTACCATTTGCCTTTATTAGTAGAACAGTTACATTTTATTTTATTTGCATGGTTTATCAGTGTCAGTCAAAAAATGAATTTTAGGGTGAATGTTCATTTTCATTGATTATATAGCCCTAGATATTTAAGATGATTATTTTTCTTGGGGACTAGGAGGGAGTTCCTTAATGACAAACATTATATTAAAAACCAAAATAAAGAGGTGAATGCCACACGGAAGCTTAACCCAAAATATAGCAAACAAAGAACATTCTCGTAAAATGAGTCTACGAAGTCATTTTGGTTCCTTTTTCCTCCTAAAACTAATGTTCATTCTTAAGCTCTATTGTTCCCTTAGGACATCCATATCTTATTAAATTTAATACTATTCTGATATATCCAAGATGACCCATCATCCAACCATCACCGCCTCTCGAGAGACATTATATATGGTGTCTGCATTCCTCAAATAAGAAATTAATAAGAAGAGAAAGAAAAAAAATGATTCTTATGTATTTTATGATGATTCAAATGTTAATGATGCATCATTTTTCTTATGTTGTATCACCTTTTTACATCACAAATATTTATGAAATATAAATTTAGAAACATTTAAGAATAAATTTTAAAGATAGAATGTTCTACAAACCTAGTTGTGGGGAAAATATTTGCTAGCTAGACACGGAGTACGATGGAGAGAACCCGATGCTGTTTTAAGTGAAAATCCCTAATTGAAACCCCAACCATGTTGTGTTTTCTAGCTTGTACCAAGGAATTATATTGAAGTGGAGAATAGACATTACACTTTTTTTAGTATAACTTTTTCATGCATACCTAACTAGAAAGAATATGTTGTAGATACTTAGCATGATTTGTCCATGCATGTAGGAGTTGTTATTCTTTGTTGCCTTTTCTATAATACATAACCAAAACCCAAGTATATGGCAGAAACTAACCTTTTTTTTCTTTTCCTTTTTTTGGGAAAACATATTCTAGCAATGTTAGGGGTAGTTTACTTCCGCCGAATTCCCATTGTTATCTGCCCTATAAAACTGGCGCAGACTAAAAAAACAAGAGCATTGTAAATTGTTATTGCGAAATCAAAAATAAATGAGATGTATAGGTTCAGCTCTAGCGGTAAAAACATTGATGTCTTTTTACCTAAAAAAATATAAACCAATAACAAGGTACGCAGATGATCTCTAAACTTACTAACTATCTTACTTATGTCCATCTACATACAAATACTCCCTCCCCTATTCATTTTTTCTTGGCGTTTTAGACAACCAATTTACTCTAGCTACAAGTAAAAAAACAATATCCAGTTCGAATGTCATCAATTCAAAGAACGAGAGGGTATAAGAGTGGCTTCCCTAGACTTAAGTTATGTCACTTAGGCACAATTCGTGAGCTCCTGGAGTAAAACATATGGTTTCAGAAGTTGATACCATATGAATCACTCTTAATCAGGTGTCAATAGCATTGTGTGCTTCACATTTTCACGTCAGATATGTCGTGTTGGCTCTCGAAGCAGGATTAAAAAAATTCCAATTCTGTATTCTGAAAAAAACAATTGGGGGTTGGAGGGGCGGGGGGGGGGGGGGGGGGGGGGGGGGGATGCCCCCTTTTATTTTATGATGCTTTCAGACCTGCTACAAATTTATTCCTTAGTGAAAGGTATAAAGCGATAACTGTTCAGTGTGTTTCAGAAAAAAAAAAGTATTCAATACATCAATGATTTTATCATAAATCTAATGTACCCCAAATTCATCAAGTAGATTTCATACCGTCATGTTTACCAAATTGTCAAATAATGCGTCAAACATTGAAACTTTTGATAGTTGTATAAGAAGCAAGACATGAGTCTATGATAGGATTAATGTCTACATTCACATGTGCATCATCATGTTCTACATAAGTTCTTAAGCTGTGTGCACAAAACTTCTAAAGTTGAAACTCCTAATAGGACAATTGATATTGTCGTAGCCCGTATTTTCGGAAACTTCGGGATTCCGAACGCGCCGAATTAGGACTCTACCGATGAGGGACGCCTTGTCGGTTACGAGGACTATTTACGGAAGTTGATCTCTTATTTCCTTAGATACGATCCTACTCTGACTTGTAAAGTGGGTAAGACCCACCTATAAATGTAAACACCCCTCTCCACTGGAGAGGGGCTGGCTGGCCGGTCTACGACCGAAGACACACACCAACATATCTCGCCGACTTGGCAATACAAGAACACTGGACGTAGGGTTATTATCCTTCGGGAGGCCCGAACCAGTATAAATCGTGTGTCCCTCTTGATTGATCTTCGTACAAGCAAAGCGCTCGTACCTCTCTAAATATCTGCCGAACAACCCCGTTCAATCGGGTGACGACAGAGGCGCGCCAGGTAGGGGCGCATTGCTGAAGATCCGTCAAGAATTCATCAGAAGTTTCAAGCCGGCGACGCATGTTCGTGTTCGGGATGAATTAACGCTGCAACTTGCCGTCTTACACCAGCAAGAAATCTGCAAGTTACCGCGACAAATCCACGAGGAATTCGTCTACTACAAGGCTGCTACGGGAGTCTTCTGCATCAAGTCCCGAGTAGCACCGTCCACCAGTCACGATGCGGAGAAAAGATTGATCGCGGTCTTCGCAGTACAAATCTACAGGGAAGAATCGTTCCTCGTTTATTTTAATCTTCTTGCTTTTCTCGTATACCAGATGAGCGTATACAAGCCAACAATTATTTTACTCACCATAATGCCTTTTTGCATGGATGAATTGCACCATCATGCATACCATGTTGATGCGTTGAAGATGCCGTGCGTAGGTGATCGTGTCGTACTCGACGAGATCTCAAGTCGGCGGCAACCCAAGTTTATGGAGGTGGATTCGGATTAGTTGTCTGATCGACATCGCTACGGCGGCGAAACACTCGCCTCGATCAGAGGTGGGCAGGCATCGGCGAATCTGTCATGCAAGGTCCAATCTTCGTCGCATAGCTGCAGAGTCGATGAATTCATCCTCGTCATGCGTCTGAAGCCAAGAACGACGATACGAGTGCTGCTCGGTTGTCTAGCTTGTACAGATGCTCCGTCACGCCGTTCCGCCATCAACATGACAGAGAAGATTCCTTCTTCCTTCAATTTTCGTTTATTTTATTGCCTTGTTGTAATTAAGTTGATTAATAGCCTATTTAATTACCATCATGCGATAAGTCTTGTTTGCATGGGTGATTTACACGGAGCTGTGCCGGGCGCGTATGTATAAAGACGCCATGCATTAAAGCCGGGAGCACTCGACGCCTCTCCCGAAGTCTTGGCCGCTCCTGAAGACTTAGCTCTCCCGAAGTCTTGGCTGTGAACACGTACGACTGTAGCAACTGCCCGAAGGCAACGCTGTGTGTATGACTTCACATTGCCAAGCTTGGGATCGTGCACAGCACACACGGGCAGGGAAGATTCCTTCCTTTAAATTTTGTTTCCTTAATTTCCTGATGTGCTGATATTTGGCTTGACTCCTAGTTTCTAGTCAGAACAGATCAATGCCTGATTTATTTTTCATGCTTAATGACACCATGCTAATCAATGGTTTCGTGTTGCTGGCTGTCTATGCATGTACATGACATGTTCGGAAGGGACTTGACAAATAGAGCAGGAGCTGGCCGATATTTCCCGAAGAGCACACGGGTCATCAACTTCATCAGGCGAGGTGTACAACTCGTCAAATTGGCCTTGTTGAGACTTCGTCGTGACTTAGAGCTCATCGGAAGCCCGACATCATCGAGTGTACAAGTACGTGACATGTTCGGAGGAACTTGACGAAGCTTTCACGAGCTAGCCGATGTCTCCCGAAGAGTACGAGTTATCAACTTCATCGGGCAAGCCCGACATGATCGGCGCATAAGCAAGATGACGACATCGGGAGTCCCAACCGTCTTCGGGAGTTTATGAATCCCGAACGACTAAATCAATCCCGAAGCCTCGTCCATGCTAACAGGGAAGATTATGCCCTTTTAATTAATTTTGTTTCCTAAATTTCCTAGCATGCTAATTTATTTTTGATATTTGGCATGACTTCTGAGTTCATTTATTAAATCAAGCCGGATGTGCATTATTTTGACTATGTCCGCACCTTATTTTTCTTAACATCATGCTAATCAAGTATTCGGTCTTTGTTGACTACATATGCATGTACCGAACATCTTCAAGATTATTGGCATGGAATTCGCCGCTCAATGGGCGGCCTCATCGGAAGTTTCACACAGTTCTGGCTGAGTGATCGGGAGATTCTTGATCAGCTGGCATCATTGGTGTCCTGAAGTCGAAGTCATGCTGTATTGTCGATATCGAATTATCAACTCCCGAAGTCACGCTTGGGGCTGTTCTATAATCCCAAAGTTCACATCCAGAATACTTCGTCAAGCGGCTTGGGGTTCAGATAAGCCGAACAGATCACTCTCCTTTATTATTTTGTTTTATATTATATCTGCTCCTTTTTCTACATGCATATTTCAGCATTCATAAGTAGAGAATCTCGAGCATCCTCGTATTCATATCTTTTCTGCACGTACTTTGTCATGTGCCTATTTAATTTTTTGCATGTATTAGCTGCTTGATCAATCGCACTACATAGCAAAAAGCTTTGCCTTTACTACAAAATAGCATTTGCTTGCTTATTATCAATAAATTGGGATCTCTCTGGCCCTGTTTTCTAGCTGCTCGCTTAAGCAAGATATTTGTCTTCGGACAATATATTGGTTTTCCGAATATGCATCTCTGGATCATTTATTTATCATCGGAATCATCATCCGGAATCTATTGAACATTGGATTATTCATCTGGAATCATCAGGATTTTCATCCAGAATTTATTGATTATCGAGATATTCATCTCCGGAATTTATTTATTATTAGAATCTTCAACCGGAATTTCAGTGATATTGGAATATTCATCCAGAAATTATTGGAATTTTCATCCGGAATTTTATTGATCTTCGGAATATTCATCCGGAATCTTATTGATGATTAAGATATTACTCTCTGGAATTCACATTCGCTTTCAGGTCATTTCTGATCATATGGATATTCATTATTGGTTATCTCACTGGCCATCGGATATCTATCTTTGGACATTCTATTGGCTCTTCAAGTATTTATTGATCATATTACCTGGGTTATTTACATTGGTTATTGCTCTATGGATTATTGACTTTTCAGTTATATATCAAAATTGTCCCTTCGGACCTATCAAATTTGTCCCTTCGGACACAAAGGCCAAGCCCTTCGGCTAGTCTACTAAGTTTGGTCGCTGTCCTGGCCACACGTTTGGTTTACAGGCGCGGTACGAACAGCCTTTTCAGGCACCACAGTGTCGTAAGACTTAGCCACAATGGTGGTTTGATAAGTTATATGGCCCCCTTGTGAAAAGGTTTGGGGGGAGACCCTTAGCCCCATGTTGGTTTTATAAGCTGGATCTCCCCAAACAGGTCGCACGTTCGACCCAAAAACACTTAAAATGTGTATAAAATAGGACAATCTATATGGCTTACTGATTTACTACTTTCCTGCACACAGTTGAAACTTTTTTTTGCGAGGGACACACAGTTGAAACTATCTACTGAAAAGCAGGGGGGGATCATACAGGCATTAAAGCATTGTTCGGGCCTTCGCCCAATCATCAAAGCATTGTTCAAATAAAGGCTTTCGCCTCATCATTACACCAGCTGCTCTATTTCTTATTGAAGTTCGCTTTGGATTATTCTGTCATATATAAGAATTTTATATTTATCTGCCATGAAGAATCAGCAGCAGTATTTTATTGAAGCATTATTTCTCATTATCTCGTATACAAGGTTGCAGCAGAAGACTTCCCACATATTTTATTTTTAACCATCATTGCAACAAGCTACCGTGATGTTATACTATTGCATTTGAGTTCGGACTCTTGATTGCTGATCAGTCACGCGAAGAAAAAAGGCTACTGAGGATTTTGTTTATCTCTTGAAGACATTGGTTTCATGTTGGCTCGGGAGATTTATTTTGTGATCAACTGAGGACATCGCCGTGATATTTCACCATGTGCTCGCTTGAGGCTTCTGCCTCGCGTGCATGTGTTCATCGAAGGACAGCGACACGTGCGAGAGCTCCTAGCTGCCTCGCTGCTGAGCACGCCGTGCTCCACAAGCCGCTGCCGTGTTTGATCTTTTCCCTGAGGACACCGGCACGACGACAGACTACGGTTCGCTTGCTTGTTGAAGGATACATCTATTTTATCTTGTTCGCATGTTCGCTTGAGGCTGTTGTCTCGCGTGCATGCGGTCACTCTGAAGGACGATGTGGCTCCGAGCTGCCACCTCGCCGAATGCTTCTGCATGTTCGCTTGAGGCTGTTGTCTCGCGTGCATGCGGTCACTCTGAAGGATGATGTGGCTCCGAGCTGCCACCTCGCCGAACGCTTCTGCATGCTCGCTTGAGGCTGTTGTCTCGCGTGCATGCGGTCACTCTGAAGGATAATGTGGCTCCAAGCTGCCACTTCGCCAAACACGTGCTCGCTTGAGGCTATTGTCTCGCGGCACACGTTCACTTTGAAGACGTTGATTCCTAAACTGCAACAGACCCGTTCTTCCAAAGATTTTGTTTATTGAAGATTATCAGCGTGAGTTGACATGAAGGAGAAAGTAAGGATTGCAGGAGTTATTTCAAAGCGCTCAAGACTTCGGAAGAAAACTAGCCTAGGGGCTTCATCTCAGTTTTCGAAGATTTCAGCACGAGCTGTTAACGTGGCTCCTAGCTGCCACGTACATGTTGATCCAGATCAAGAATCAAGCGCTCAGTTTGGGGGCTTCGTCAGAATTCTCCAAGCTTCGGATATTTGAAGACATCAAGACTGCGCGTTCGGGATTTCTGAAAATACATGTCATACTTTCATCAAAAGACCTTACCTCCCAATATCGCCGAAGGTGCAGGTGTTATTCAGAGTTCAGATTGTTGAAGACCGTGATTACTTCCCGAAGATGAGCATCGATGATAAATTCCCGAAGACTAGCTAGTGATGGTGATGATTTCTCGAAGACTAGTAATGGTGAAGAAGACGGACGAAAGAAGATGATGTTGATTTTCCGAAGACAGAAGCGATGTTATTGGAAGGCAAGGCCGAGGCTTATGTCGTAGCCTGTATTTTCGGAAACTTCGGGATTCCGAACGCGCCGAATTAGGACTCTACCGATGAGGGACGCCTTGTCGGTTACGAGGACTATTTACGGAAGTTGATCTCTTATTTCCTTAGATACGATCCTACTCTGACTTGTAAAGGGGGTAAGACCCACCTATAAATTTAAACACCCCTCTCCACCGGAGAGGGGCTGGCTGGCCGGTCTACGACCGAAGACACACACCAACATATCTCGCCGACTTGGCAATACAAGAACACTGGACGTAGGGTTATTATCCTTCGGGAGGCCCGAACCAGTATAAATCGTGTGTCCCTCTTGATTGATCTTCGTACAAGCAAAGCGCTCGTACCTCTCTAAATATCTGCCGAACAACCCCGTTCAATCGGGTGACGACAGATATCATCATGTGTTAAATTGGTTACCATCAGGCCATATTATTTGATTGAAACTCGAGTCAATAGTCTGGACTGATGAAGAACAGATAGAGATCTTTACCTGATCCATGGAAGATAGATGGTTCAAATTCGTTCTAATTCAGCTTCCGCCTTATTTATAAAGCAGTATTGTCGTAAAGACCTTTTATATTATCTTATTTGTATTTCCATACTGGATGATGCAAACAAGGTAATCTTAAAAAAGTTCTTTCAAGTAGAAGACTAAAAGAATAATCCATGGTTTTTTTCGTTCTTATTACTTTCTTACTTACTTTCTTTCTTTGTTGTTTGTTTTCTTTTGACCAAAGCGATTCCATTCAGTAGAATTGGAATAGGGCAGTTGAATGGAAGTAGAATTTTTTTTTTAATGACAAACCAGACCCATCTATCCATGGATCCGACTGATCAGAATATAATTGAAGGATTTGAATGAACTCCGTTATTAGTTCTGTATAAATGGATTGCAAAAGCTCCATCATTCTGGAATTTTAAGCAAAGGAGAGCCTGTTGTACACAAGCTTGTCTTTCCTATTGATGTGCTGCAAACATATTCGGGGAAATCTTGGGTGCAAATGACCAATTAGGTGAAAAGGTGCAAACAAGCGTTTATGATCGTCGGATCTTGACCTAGCGATCCAAAATAAAGCGGGCTCCCCCTCGGCTCCATTTACGCAGTTTTCTGGAAAACCCCTCGAGAAATCCCATCTTGTTCGCCTCCTTCCTCGCTCACGATCCGTTCGACTGATTCCTCCCATGGCTGACGGATGATCCAAAGATGGACAAATCCGTCCTGCCTGCTCTACAGGCAGCAGTAATGTAGTCAGAAACCACGGAAATCATCCATCGCCTCCATTATGATGGGTAATCTCATTGCGCCAGGGCTGGTCGGCTCGACATGCATGCGAGGGGCCTAGGGCCGAGGCATCCCCGTGCACCAATGCCCTAGGAAATTTCATCGAGCAGGACAGGCAACATGCGTGCTTCTACAAGGCCAAGCCACATGTTTGGAATATATAAACAGATGAAAGATGTCAGTAAGATTGTCGATTGAACATCGTAATTGATCATGTATATTGCTAAATGTTTGCACATCGAGTAACATGATCAGAAGAATATAATGGACATCTCGTCAGAATAAATTATCCGGTGTAAATGGCCAGAGTCATCTGAATCGGAACTATGCAACCAATTTGTGGACGGGGTCATCAGAGATTTTTAGAAACCGCGAATGGATACAGTTTCCATATGAATGATCAAGTGCGGGCGGGGGAGTTAGCCCTAGGCTGAGCGGCGGCAGGGGCAAATGACTAGATCAGCGTTGGGCATCATAGCGGAGAAGAGTTGAGCATCAGTACCAATCGATCAGGTCTCTCGCATGGCTGAAGGTGAAGAGAACAGAACGAAGCGAACAATCCATTCAGACAAGATAAGTACGATCGAAGTCAACTACTAAATCTGTTGGAACTAATGAGCTCAATATATAACGCAAACTTGAGGGCCATAACGCGCGCTAAGTGCGCGCCAGTTTTCTAGTTCTCTCTAGATATATTAGGCAAAATCATAACTTGTTGCGAAGAACTAGCGCGTTCAAAAGTTATATATATGCAAAAACAAGATAAGAGCACTTGTTCAACTAACCAATATCCAAATCAATTAGTGTTACACTATAGCCATCCTTCAAAAGGCACAGGTTAAGTTAATCATTGCATCACAGCTATATAGCAAAGGTCAATCTCTTTTCAAAGAAATACCTTTAAGAAACATCCTTATAAATATCTACCTTTATGTCATCTTCAGTAAATATAGAAAATTTTCAATAATGCCAAACATGCATTATTTTGATGAACATTCTAATAAGTGTTTCGCTATAAAACCAAAAAAAAAAAACTCAAAGGTAACTGTAGATGTGAACTAGAACTGAAGGAAGTTCTACTATATATGACTTCTGGCCAAATGTTTTGAAAACTATAACATTCTCATTATAAGTTGCTATACATAGTACTTTTTAATAGAATTACTATATCAAAAGTACCCATATTAGTTGATGTAATTTTCATATAGATCATAAATGCATAAGATAATTATGTGTCTCATAGCACTTGGGCACTTCACTACTATTGATGGTTATTTGACTAACTGTAAATGTGCCTCATATCAATCGCTTGTCAGGCTACTTTTGAGTATTAGTAATCCACCACAATGCTCAACACGTGAAATATGTTAATGTTCACGAGTCCCATATAGATCGTAGAGTATAATCTGGTTTCAGTGGGGGACAGATGTGACAGTGCTCTCCACCTAGGCTGTTAGGACATTTTAAATAATGTAAACAGAAGCACTATAGTGATGACTAAAAAGAGAGCAAATTACATGAGCCGGTTTGACAAAGCCGCACGCATGCAGGCTTTGGCGACGCACCGCGATCCCGCTCCGAGTCGGCTGATTTCCAATGGCGGCGTGCCTGTGGGTGGAACACTAGAGTTTCTTGGACGTCGACGTCTGCCGGGGCCCGGGAGCTAGTCTGCATGAGCAACGACCTGATGTGGGTGGCTTCCAGCGTTCACAGTCAGACACGGGCAGCCACTTCTGGAAAACTAGGGAGGGAATTCCCGTCCTCGTGCAGTGGTGGTGTGATATTCAACGGACAGCAGTCAAACGAGTGTCAGACAGTGCAACACTGTGGCCACCCGGCCAGCAACACCAGCACCACGCGCAGCACCTCAATCCAAGCATTGAAGCTGCCAGTGATCGACCTCCTCGTCTGCCCGCATGACTCATTGAAAGAGCGTAGACGTCGAGAGCTTGGATTCTGATGCGTTGGTAAACATGCTCGTCAAGAACGGCTTGTCCAATTATTAAGAGAAGAGGAAACCAAATGGTACCAACGCTCTAAAACTGAACAACTATTGAAAGGAGATAGTAATACAAAATATTTTCAGCTGGTAGCTAATGGTAAATACAGGAGAACACGCATTTTCCAAATCGAGGATGGAGGTCAAATCATAAGAGGTGATGATCAACTGAAAGCATATATAACGAAATACTATCAAGGTCTGTATGGACCTTGAGATAGTAATGATTTCAGATTGATAGAACAACACCGAGATGATATACCTAAGGTAACGAGGGAGGAAAATAAGTCAAAGAGGCTATTTTCCAAATGAAACATAACAAACCTCCAGGTCCTGATGGCTTCCCTGCAGAGGTTTACCAGGCCTTTTGGGAAGTGATAAAAGAGGACTTAATGGCTTTGTTTCATGATTTTCATAATGGAACACTTCCATTGCATAGTCTTAACTTTGGTATAATTACCTTGTTACCAAAACAAAAGGAGGCGACTCAGATTAAGCAATTTAGACCTATTTGCCTACTAAATGTGAGTTTTAAAATCTTCACAACGGTGGTTGTTAATAGGATCATGAGAGTTGCAGATAATCTAGTCAGACCATCCCAAATGGCATTTATGCCTGAAAGAAACATTATGGAGGGTGTAGTAATCCTACATGAAACAATACATGAGCTGCACAGGAAGAAGATGAATAGGGTCATTTTAAAAATTGATTTGAAAAAGATTATGACAAAGTGAAATGATCGTTCCTACAACAAACTTTGAAAATGAAAGGTTTCTCGGACAAATGGTGTTCATGGATAGAGAAATTATTTGTATCTAAATGGAGTGTGGGCATTAAAGTAAATGATGAGGTGGGAGGGTTCTTCCAAATGAAAAAAAGGGCTAAGACATGGCGATCCTTTATCTCCAATTCTTTTTAATCTAGTTGTGGATATGTTAGCCATTCTGGTAACTAGAGCTAAAGGTGAGGGGCAAATCAAAGGCCTTGTACCACATTTGGTAGATGATGGTCTGTCAATCTTACAATATCCAGATGATACTATACTCTTTATGGAACATGATCTAGAGCAAGCCAAAAATATGAAATTGCTCTTATGTGCTTTTGAGCAATTATCAGGCTTAAAGATTAATTTTCATAAGAGTGAGTTATTCTGTTATGGAGAGGCAAAGGATCATGAGAATGAATATGCATACTTATTTGGCTGTGATACGGGGGAGTATCCTTTTGGATATCTGGGTATACCAATGCATTACAGAAAGTTAAGCAATAAAGATTGGAAAATGATAGAAGATAAATTTGAGAAGAAGCATAGTACTTGGAAAGTTAAACACTTATCTTATGGTAGTCGTTTGGTGTTGATAAATTCTGTTTTAAGCATTCTAGCTCTCTTTATGTGTTCATTTTTTGAAATCCCAAAGGGTGTACTAAAGAAACTAGATTATTACAAATCTAGATTCTTCTGGCAAAGTGATGAATACAAAAAGAAATATAGATTAGCAAGGGATATTATTTGTAGGCCAAAGGACCAAAGGGGGCTGGGATAGTAAACATGCTCGTCGATGTCCTGTCCAGGCGCGATTGAGGTGCGCGAGATCGGATGCAAACGGGGCTGTTCCATAGATGCCCACAATATTATTTTAAGCGTCGAGGGTGGCACCGTAGATGTTCTGAAGTTTTTATGGTTCTTCGTTCCTCGTTTTTTATTTGTTTGGCTGTTTGCAAGCAGCTTGGAGGGAGAATTTACGACATAATTGCTGCTTAATACAGTTGGAGACATGAGTTACATAAAATGGTAAAATGATCAGAAGTAGTAGCTAGTTCTAGGAAGGGTCGCGTCTGTGGGTGGTGTACCAGATAAAGTGTCACGTTACTCTGTCCAGTGTTCTCAGAATTGGGTGGTGTACCAGATTAAGTCGCTTCATGAGGAGTGTTGAACCTGATTAAGTTAATGAATAAAATTCTCATTAGAGGATATTAGGAAGATGCTTCTCTCTTCCACTGTTCTCACAGCATTAAAATCTCCAATCGTTAACTAAGGCCCCTGAATATGTCCTGATATAGTTCTTATTTCTTCCAAAAACTCCCGTCTTATACTGGCATGTCGTCATCGTTTGGTCCATAGACAGTAGCTATCCAGAATAGTTTCCAATACAAATGAGTTAGGATGGAGTACTTTTTATCAAAGACAGAGTTGAGTTTCAATTTATTGGGGTTCCAGACCGTGAGCGATCCTCCTTTCAAACAAATCAATAATGCATTCAAGCTGATTTGTATGCACCCAAAAATGGCATTTTGGGGAATCATCCAAGCAACCAACGTTCCAAGAAAAAAAAAAAGGAGAGAAGTTGATCGGGTTGTGTGCATACTAAAACTTGAGAGATCAGTAGAAAGGCGAATCGGTTCACTAAAAAACACAAACTGCAAATGAAGGTTCCTAACAACCACTACCAGGATCCCCTGTTTCCCCGAGTGCCTGGGGCACTCGGGAAAGGTCCAAAAACACTCGGGAAAAGTTTGCCTAAGTGTAGCACTCGGGAAAGGGCACTCGGCATGGGTTTAGACGGTGAAGACGACCTTTCCGGAGTGTCTTTTGTCGGACACTCGGGAAAGCTTTCCCGAGTGTTAAAATCGTACTTGGAAAACAAAAAATTGACGGACGGTGGACTAACGCCCCCCCCCCCCCCCCCCCCTTTCCCGAGTGTCTGTGCAATTACACTTGGGAAAGGTGGGAGCCTTTCCCGAGTGTTTGTGCAATTACACTCGGGAAAGATGTTTTCCAGAACCATTTTTATTTGTTTTTTCGACGAATCCAATTGACAAACTCAGGCATTTAATATATATGACAATATGCATCCATTTTGACAACCACATCCACATCCAAATCATCAAATATTCCACAATTCAACAATTAAGATACATATAGTCCACAATATAGTCCGCAAAGTGTTCACAACTCCACAAATAGTCCACAAACGCTCACAAGTGCACAAATTGTCCACAAACGCTTACCAGTCCATAAATAGTTTACAACCGCTCACAAGCGACACATATAGTCCACAAAACACAAATTATGCATCAAAGGGTGGGGGTGCTAGTGGGAAAAGATTGCGAGCTGCCGATAGGTCCACGTCTTGCACCACAGCCCCAGCATTCGACCCTGCTGACCTAGGCATCGGCTGCACAAAGGAAGACATAACATTTGTAATACAACATGTATAGCACAACTAAGTTTTCTATGTCTCTAGGTTTTCTAAGTCTCTAGGTTTTCTAAGTCTGTAAGTTTGTCTATGTTTTCTAAGTCTCTAAGTTGTGTAAGGTTGCCAAGAGACTCACCGGAGAAGAAATGGGAGGACGAGGAGCCCATGTCGGATGTGGCGGCAGTTGGTGACCCATCACCGCGAACTGAGCTTGAAAGAAGGCGAACATATCCTGCACTTCCGTCTGAATCTACTGCCGCACCTCCTGCACTTTCGTCTGCACCTGCTGCACCAAAGTCGCCTCGAGCTGCTCCCGCCTCATCCTCTCTTCCGCAAGCTGGGCCTACAATATTGAATCAAATGTTAAACTCGAGTGCAATATTGAATCAAATGGAAAAATTAAACGAACGAGGATTGTGACAGTAATAACATGGAGGGACTGTGTAGCGGTCGGTCGTTCGCGTATGCTCGGGCCACCGCTAACAGTCCGTGCACGAATCTGGGAGAGTGTGGGTGTACTCGTCGTGTCGATGACGCTGTCACCGAGATAGTACCGTCCATGCTTCTTACCTCCTCCAGCCCTCATGACGACTTCTCCATCGAGGTCGTGTGACCTCGGATCATAGTCTTGCCCATAGACCTCCTTTGCCACCTCTGAGTACGAACTGAGGCAGCTATAGGCGGACGGATTGATGTACGCCTCGGGCGGGTCTTCCGGGTTGTAGTGGATCTCCGCCGTCGCCTTGCCCTTGTGGGACAAAGCAAAAGCCTCAAAGGTGTTGATAGGCTCACCACGAGCCACCGACTGAGCAAAGAAACATGATTAGAAATTATGCGTTATTGAGAGTTAGAGTGAAGAAATGATTTGACATACGTATTTTGCCGCATATTCATTGAGGCTAAGACTGCCCTGATGGTGTGATGGACCTTGCATCAACAACCGACGCTGTCGGCAAGCCTCGTGCCTCGCCGCCCAGTCCTCGGCACACCACTTGTCCACCAAGACCTTCCAGCACTCGCTATGCCACTACAAGAAAAAGGCCTTCTAAAGACGTTTTTATAGATGCGCTTTTATAAACGTCAATACATCAGCACCTAAAGACGCTTTTTGCCACGGTATCGAGATCGTGTCAATTTAACACGTTATTAGATACGTTTTGATCGTCAATAGCCGAATAAACATGTTTTTGACATGGTTTTGACGTTAGTAGCCCTCTAAAGATGCTTCTTGATATGCATTGAGAAATTATATGATACTAGACGCGCTTTCATTCCGTTGGTATCCCACGTAAACATGCTTATGACGCGATATTGAGAACGCATCAAAGTGATACGATATTAGCCACGCTTTTAAACATATGTAATCTCATCTAAAAACGCTTCTTGACACGCTATTTGGAATGCTAGAGAAGTCAATGCATTTGGATAGCATGAGTTAAAAAAATACATACCTTACTCTAGTCAAAGTTGCACGTGAGATGAGTTGGTTAAGGGAGTTTGTATGAAATTGAGAGGTCATGGGTTTAACTCCTACAAATTACACGAATAATACTTGCTAAGAGCATGAGGGAACAAAATATGTTTTTTTGCAATGTTCTAAATAGCAACACTTTAAAGCGTTGCTAAATTCATAGACACGTGATTGAGCGCAACTATAAAAATATGTACCGGTTTGTAGATACGTATATAGCGTCACTATAAATCGTGTTATATCTGCTAGACACGCTTTTAAAATACATCACTACAGGCATATGACACGGCCCGTGCGGATACGCCCCCAACACGTTTTATGAAAACATCTCTATATTGCAATAGACATGAAATAAACATATGTACCATAGAAATAAAGCATATCTATAGGGGTGTTTTTCTTGTAGTGTGCGCTGCCATCCACCACGGAATCGCCTGCACGTCATCAAGCATATGACATACGAGAAGGTCAAATAAAACATAGTTAATATCATTAAAGCTTGTTCTATATTTACCTCTAAGTATTCTTCCTTCATCAGCGTCATCTTTATTGCCTCCTTCCTGTTAACCCTCACATTCTTGGCAGCGTTGAAATCAACGATGGCCTGGGTGCGCGCCTCGTACATCATGTCTTTCACAAGTTTCTGACACGCTGTACGTGCCACCTGCCGCGCCAGGCCCTCGTATCCTTCTTCAATTCTGTAGAAATCCTGCATACAAATGTGGTGTATCAAACCATTATTTCAAGAATGATCAATAAAATGCGATGTGTTGAGCAATGTAGTGAGGAAGACTTACCCAAAGCTCGCTGATCACCCGATCCATCTTGTTGTGGAGCATCCTGCCATCTCGATCCTCCACATCGTTCACGGCGGTGTAGTGCTCAAACGTGTCGGCAATCTCTAATCCCTCTGGAAGCAGCACCAGGCCAGGGTAGTATTGCCTGCACAAAGTACCGAGGATGCTGTTGACCTTGCGTTTGTGAGAACCCCCAGCGGGAGGGCGGCGCAGGGCGGCGGAGGCGGGGGATGGCGGGCCGCGGTGGCCAGGGAGGCGGTGGAGGGCGGCGGAGGCGGGGGAGGGTGGTGGACGGCGGCAGGCGCGGCAGCCGGGGAGGCGGGAAGGGTGGCGTTGCCGGGGGGACGGCGTACTTCAGGCGCGACCGGCAAGGGAGGCGGGGGACGGCGGCCGGGTGTGCGTGACGAGCAGAGACGGCGCCGGCGTGGGGAGGGCGGCGCGGCCCTGCTCGATTGGAAAATTGGAACAAGAGGAAGAAAGCTGCGTAGACTAAGTCCCAGCCCCCCCCCCCCCCCCCCCTCTTTCCTGAGTGTCTAGATTCAGGACACTCAGGAAAGGCCCCCCACCTTTCCCGAGTGTCCAGAATCTAGACACTCGGGAAAGGGGGGGCTTTTCCCGAGTGTACTTCCAACAGGCACTCGGGAAATAAATTTCCTGAGCAACTTAAAAAAAATTATAAAATAGCAAACAAAATCAAAATTCTCCAAAATTTGGGATTACACTGTTTACATGATCTAGTGTCTGTTAAAAATAGGTTTCAAGTCAAATTCAATTTTGACACACCATTTGTCTTCGAATCATAATGACTTATTCTAAACTCTATGTCTCCTCTTCGGAGATTCTGTGTTTTGTGAACAACGTACGTGATAACTTGCGCAAATCATCCTCTACTTTTTACCACAACATCCCCGTATGATATCGTGACATCTTGACAAATCTCAGAATTTTTTGACAATATTTGTATTTTATAGAATTTTAAAATAAATCGATCACACGCTAGAAATGATATTTCATCAACGAAAATTGCGAAATTTCATTTCATCACCTGGACACGGCGTCAAGTTCAACTCAGTAACATGAATATCAGTTTTTTCATTACTTCGATTCCATTATTCGAGTGACTTGCAGTTCAATTTTGACTTATCACCAAAAAATACAATTAAAGAAAATAAATTACTAAATTTAGTAAACGGATCGTGAAATTAACTAAATTTGAACATGAAGTACACTGAAGTGTATAAGTGACGGGAAAAAAATTTGGTTGCCAAAACATGAAAAAAAAATTCTTTTCCCGAGTGCATGACGATGGCACTCGGGAAAGGCCCCTCCCGCCGTCAACACTAACGTTTGCTCGTTGACGCGGGGCCCGGGCTCTATCTTTCCCGAGTGTCACCAAGTGAGACACTCGGGAAAAGTCTATTTTCCCGAGTGTCTAACTTTTGCCGTGTGTCTCGCCCGCGGGACACTCGGGAAAAGTCCTGTTTCCCGAGTGTCTTTTGTTTGACACTCGGGAAACCTTTTCCCGAGTGCCCGATATATTACACTCGGGAAAAAACGGATTTCTGGTAGTGAACATGATATCACCAGGAGGTTCAGGACACATGGCTGGTGAATTTGCAGGGAAAGAAAACTACACGAGATAGGCAGCTCGCAGGCCGCATAATTCAAGCTAAAAAAACTCCAGAAAAAACTGTGGGAACAGCCCGTTTACATCTTCTTGAACAGGACACCATGCTCCTTGAAAACACGATTGGAGAGGGCCCTCATACGCAGCTCCACCTCCACCTCGACGTCGGCGACGAGGTCGTCGGGCAGGTCGTCGAGGCTCTGGCGGTGCCCGAGACAGAGCTCGTCGACGATGAGCTCCACATCGCGGGCGCGGTTGGCTAGCCTCATGTTGCCGAGCTTTTTGCGAGTCATCTCGACGCGCTCGCGGAGGTAGCCCTCCTGGTCCAGCTTTTCCTTTGGAGGACTCGGGCGCGTTCACGTACCTTTGGAAGATTTCCGTCGCCTCCGGCGCCGGCGGCCAGGTCGCCGGCGGATCTGTCTCGCCGCCGGGGCCGCCGTACACGACCACGGCCACCGGGACATGGCACATGGTGGAAAGATCGCGCGCCCACTCCAGCACGGTGCGGCGGCGCGTCCGGAATGTCTTCAGACGCGCCTTCCTGTCAGCGATCCACTGAAGCTTAACCTTCCCACGACGAGCCATGGATGATTCGCAAGCTAGCTAGCCCTACGTACTTAATTACTAATTACTATACTTCTAAAGAATGGTTTTCTCTTGGTTAGTGTGAGAGGGACGGGGGAGAGGGGGTCAATTTACAGCTGGCCTGGACGATGAAAATGGAATGGTGTTAGGGTGAGCGATCAGAGATTTGCACAATCAAAGCATTAAATTAGCTATAACCTGGACAATCAAAGCAGATTCGTTCCCTGTATGTGACTGTGTCACCACTGGATACTCGTATCAAATGGAACTTGTCAGGGAAAAATATGAAAATTGCTCACACTTATTACTTCGAATAAAAATGATGCATGGATGAATAGACCATGTATTGGTCACGTATGATTAGGAGACAAAAGCTTTATATGGTCGATCGTGAGATGGACTTGTCAGTCCAGTCTCGAGAGCTTCTTCCACAGCGACGCTTCTGAACGTGAGATGGACTTGTCACATCGAAGAAATGAATTTGTGTGGAAAAAAAAATGATTCGTTTTGATGGCTGTGACTGTGTTACAACTGGATACTCCGTACGCCTACCAATATTTACTTGGGCACCTCGCACACAAAGTATTGTTCAACCAATGAACGTGTCAAGAGAAACGAAAATTGATTGCACATCAAAAGGAGAAATAACAGTGCATGGATCAATTCTCGGCGCGGACATGATGGTGTCCCATATACAACTACCTGGCTGAATCAATCCAGGCACGATCTATTTTTTGTGCTGGTAAATGCTAGTGCACCTCCGTGACAACTGAGGTCATAAGTGGTGTGACGGTATATCAATACATGCTAAATGGATTTGTGTGGAGATGGTTGAGCTTTGATGGTAGAGATTCATGGTGACTGGATTGTATGTGGCTGGTGGTCAAAATTGCTTAGCAGTGAGCGGGACGAGAAGATGGCATTTGATTTATGGCATAATGTCAGTTGAGACCTTGGGTATGGCACTGTTCAAGGATATGGTGATCCATTTTAAGCCTCTACTGCGACTGCCCTTTGTGGTGAAGGTGACTATCAATCCTCTTTTATGGCTGGTGTGGCCACGGGAGAGGAAGTTTCTTTGGATATTGGTGGTTGTTAAGCTGCAGGAAAGTGTGTGTTTTTCCTTTTGGATCATTTATTCTTAGCATGCGTATAATTTGGATGGAGCTAAAGAATGGTTTTCTCTTGGTTGGTGTGAGAGGGACGGGGGAGAGGGGTCAATTTATAGCTGGCCTGGACGATGAAAATGAAATGGTGTTAGGGTGAGATATCAGAGATTTGCACAATCAAAGCATTAAAATGGCTGGCCTGGACAATCAAAGCAGATTCGTTGCCTGTATGTGACTGTCACCACTGGATACGCGTATCAAAATGAACGTGTCAGGGCAAAATATGAAAATTGCTCACAGTTATTACTTCGAATAAAAATGATGCATGGATGAATAGACCATGTATTGGTCACGTATGATTAGGAGACAAAAGCTTTATGGTCGACACACACACACACACACACACACACACACACACACACACACACACACACACACACACACACACACACACACACACACACACACACACACACGCACTGTCCTTGCAAATACCCCATTCATTATTAGAAAAATAATAATACATGAAAGATCAAAGTGTCGAGTATGGTTTAAAAGTGTCAGCCTCATTATATTATTTTTTGCTACTCACATAGTGCAAATAGTAAACCTAATGTTTAAGATGATCTATACGTTAAAAAATACATAATTTCCATTCAGTGTTTATTTGTTTTTCATTGCCACTTGTCAGCTTTCACCACATCATCCTTTCCTGGACCGGTTAGATCAATTTTCTGCAACGCGTCAATAAACACAGTACATATGAGTGGTAACAGAAATTAACTGGGAAATACTTTACACCAATCAACTCAAATTTAAAAAATGAATTTGTGATTATTATACATGATGCCTTCAATAGATAAATACTAGATAGAAGTAATAAGTCAAGAACATATTAATTGTTCAATTAAAAAATGCATGATTGTATGGCAAAGAACAGACATTTCTCATAATCAAGCTTGCATCGCAGGGTTTGCAGTCTCTGGAAAGTAACATTTACATTTTCAGGAAAACATTGTCAAAGGTTTGTAGCCAATGACCAATATTTGGCAAACCCATATGGTTGCATATTATAAAAAAAATAGAAAGAAAATAAATAGGCAGAACGTTTTTATTTTGAGTTTATACAAAGACATAATACATGGTTCAAATATACCGCTTCAAGCACACCCAGTACCTATATTCTTCTTAAGGCACGTAGTATATACGGTGAAAACGTTCCACCTTATTTTGAGTTAAAATGACATAGATGAATATAAAAACAATTATGTCAAGTTTTGACATACTTTGGCTGAATATTTTTGACAGTAGATTTAAAATGACGTAGTTGATGTCTATTTTCTCTTTTGTGATCATGTGTGTATATATGTTGAACCTGTGGATCCCTTGACCGACCTTTCCCCCCATCCAACAATGTCTCTGCTGACATATAATCACATTAACAGATTCAATGTACCAAGAATAAGAGGCAACCACAGTTGACACGTCCCACAAGAGGAACATTGGTTGTGAAAGAGGTGTTGGCCTAGTGGTTAAGGCACCCGAGTAGCACCTTTGAGGTCCTGAATTCGACTCCCAGTAAGAGCGAATTTTCTAGGATTTAACGGCATTTGCGCTTACAGCGGTAGGCGACGTGGCCGTCGACAGCGAGGCGTCAGTGGTGACTTCATCAATCTGGAGGATTTGTCGGCTCAGTCTTTGAAGATGCTCATAGGGGTAGGGTTTGCGTATGTGCGTTCATAGAGGTGAGTGTGCGTGCGTTGTGAGTGTCTGAATTGTACTGTGTAATCACCAAAAAAAAGAGGAACATTGGTTACAAGTATGCAAGTCTACAATGGATGGTCACACCAGTGGCTGGCAATTTGGCTTCACGAAGTAGTAAAACACATTCCTAAAGACAGGAGGAGGCTACTGGCTAGTTTTCGAGACGAAGTGCAGCTCAGAAATGCATGTCGCTGTGCTGGCAAAAGAAGAGATCGACATGCCATGGAGGAGCTGCGACTTAGCATCAACAACCGGAACTGGTGGCCGTCAGTTAAAGCCTTCATCTCTGAGTCTGTTTCGTTACAGCAACTTTTCCTAGCGACCTTATTGGCAAGCCCTGTAGAACTTGTTATCTCTTTTCTTTTTCTTTTTTTTTTTTTTGCAAGGCTGTAGAACCTGTTATCATTCTGGAGTTTGCTTCGTGTTAACTCGTGGAACCTGTAAGACTGCTTCTTCTTCTTCTTCTTCTTCTTCTTCTTCTTCTTCTTCTTAATGCGTAGTAGGCACGCAGCACACCTGCCATTTTACGTCAAAAACAATTAATACAGTGGATGGTCATTGTAGCAGTGGCTACAGCTATGTGGATGGCGTCTGGGCAAATCAGAGGAGAGGGGGTCAGGGTCTTGCTTAGGTTGTCACCTCGACGGGGACGTCCGCGATGAGTCTGCAAGATTGCACAGGGTCGTGGAGGGGAATATTTTTATTATTTAAACCTTTTTTTAATAATATTTTAAAAACAGACCGTCGGAACTTTTATTTCCAATTTCTAGACCATTTTGTCACGCCATTTTAAGTGCCGCGACAATTAACTGAGTTGCGCCCATTGAATCGGCGTTTCTTGTATCCACATGTCCGTTGACTGCCACGTCGGCCAGGCGAAGACCAGGCAGTTCTGTTCGCGCCATTTAAATTGGCGCGACTAAGAACACAACCGCGCCGATCGGATGGGCGCGGTTAAAGCCCTGTCGCGCTGTTTCATTTGGCGTGATTATCTGGGCGATTACATTGTCCCCGAGGACGGCCATGTTGCTCGCCCGTCATTGTTCTTCCCCTCTGTTCGTCGTGTCCGGCGCCGCCCTCACCCTTGTTCCTCGATTCCGGCGACGAGAGGAGGTTGGACCCGGCCCAATTTGTGGGAAGGTCATCCCCTAAGGTACCTCTCTCATTCTCTCCAACTAAAACTTCTTGTATTGTTGTGGTTTGGTTTAGTTGAAAGTGGTTAGGGTTAGAGGTAGGGATGGACATGATTTTCGTTGTAGCATAGGTTGTCACGATTAGTCAACGATCAGATGGTATGTATCGTTTAAGGGTCATGTAGTAGCATCGAAATGGTAACAATTTTTCCTTGCATGGTGTTATGTGGAATATGCCTAAGTCATTTATCCGATGTTTCTACCTTAATTAGTTTTAATTTTGTTTCAACGAAGGGATGTCGTATCCTCATGATAAGTATGGATGCCGTATAAGGGTTCAGTATCCCCGTGTGTCATCGGTTGATGGTGCCGTTCCTCCAGCCCTTCCGGTGCCAAATTGTGAGTTTGGTCACCCGGCGGTTGTGCGGCAATCTAGACATCCGGTGATGGCTGCACGTGCTTTCTACCAATGCCGTAGTGATGAAGTAAGTCTCTAGAATGATTACTCTTGTGACAAATGATTGAAATTGTTTGCTGCCTAAAAAAATTGTTGTATTGTTGTATGTAGTGTTTCTTCTTCCAATGGATTGATGGGCAGGAAATGTACGATCCAAGGATCCTTTTGTTCCCTTGGAATCAAAAATCATTTGAGTATAAAAAGTTCAAGCGTTGGGTGCCGCCTCCTCCTAACCCACCACCGATGACTAATGATGAGAAGGTGGCAGCTGCACGACTGCGGGTCCGGAACCCTCCTTTATGTCATTGCGAGTACCGTTCTGAGCTTGAGACGCCACCGGTCGGCTTGGATTACACCCTGTTTTTTCGTTATGCGTTGGTGGGAAGTGTAAGTGAGCTGCATTTGACTTGATGATTCGAACAAGTATTTATGGTTATGATATGGCATGGCTGTTTTGATTCTTGTTTTGCAGACTGGATGGCGCTTGTGTCACTTCCAAGAGTACATATATGGGCCAAAGTCGCATTGGCCTCTTAATGGGGACTTGGAAGACCTCCTGTAGCAGTACATAAATGGGAAGCAACCACTACCTTGTGATCAGTAGCCTCCAATCATGTGTCCTTCTGCAGTACATAAATGGGAAGCAACCACGAATTATCTCGTCAGCCACATAGGTTGCGTCTTGTGTCAAACCCTCAATGGCTCATCATCCAACGTGACACCCTCCGGAACAACCGCAACACCAACTCCGATATTGTCCTCCCCTGCAGTCTTCAAAATCCAACGTGACAGTCAAAGCCTACATGGCATATAATCGCGTCAGTTAAACGGGCGCGACTCAGTTAATTGTCGCAGCACTTAAAATGGCGTGACAAAATGGCCTAGAATTTGGAAATAAAAGTTTCGACGGTCTGTTTTTAAAATATTATTAAAAAATGTTTAAATAATAAAAAAATTCCTTGGAGGGCCGAATTCATGGCAGAACCGGCTGCTCGATGACGATAGATGCCAAAGTGGTGAGGGCGGCGCCATAGATATTCAGGACAGATCCGAAGAGGGTTTTACGCGGTTTTACTTAGCTGGGAGGGAGCATTTATTTATGACAGAACGGCTGCGTAATGTTACTGGAGACTTGCAAAAAATGATAATCCAGAGTACAAAGAGATTCAACAGATGATAGGTAGTCTGGCCCGAAATCAAGTAAAACAAAACATAGACATCACATCGAAGGTTCATATATCATTTTGCAGGCTGGGAAATCTGATGCCCAAGCCCTTTTACATGTTCTACTACCACGGTAGGCGTGGTTGTGGTTCACATCGAAGCATACTCCCTAAGAACACGGTCCATGTCCTCAGCGGTAGGCAAGGTGCTGCTGCCACTCCCGCCGTTCATGGTGGCCGCGACCATTTCCAAGAGGAGGCTGCCACGAACGGGCTCGCCGTCGTCCATGTAAATGGGCGCCGCCGTGCCCGCGCCAGCAACGGCAGGAGCTTGAGGGCGAACAGCCTGCGGCGGTGGGTTCGCCGGCGCCGGCGCCACCATCCTCCTTATGCGATTGAGGCTGTTGACAAGGACCCTCGGGCGCAGCTGCAACACAGCCATGATGTAGGAGGTGAGATCGGGGTACAGGCCCTCGAGGACATCGATGGCGTGGCGCTTGAGGAGGAGCTCGTCGATGATGAAGAACACGATGCGGGCGCGGTTTACAATGGCGAGCTTCAGCCTATCCATGGCTGGATCGGGAACCCTACTTATGTAGCTAAAGAATGGGTTTGTGTCTTGGTTGGTGTGAGGAGGATGAGGGGCAGGGGCTCCATTTTATAGCCGGCCTGGAGGATTTTTAGAAGCGGGAATATATTAATTCCAGCCTCTGCATCGAATAATGCATATAGCTATTTCTTATTACAACCATCATGGAAAAAAGGAAAAAACAGAGAACACTCCAACCCCAACTTCCAATCCCTAAACACATGTACCCCTGAATGCTTGATGATGTTCTAATCTCTACCATTATTAAAAAAAATCATTGATCCTTGGGCCAAATCTTGGAGTGAGAGAACACGGGTCTTAAAACCATCCTCAAGAAAGACCGAAGAAAGAGGCAAAATAAAGAGGTTGATGTCTGTGAATCCGCGACAATGCTTCATTGTTGCATGATTTCAACAAGGTCACAAATGTAGTACAATGTCAACTCTTAATCGACGCCTCAAACGAGGAGAAAGACGTCCTCAAATGCCATCGCCGACTGATCTAATCAGATCAAAGGTTTTCACCGAAGACTGCATTGCACCACTCCTCCAATTGCTATAATCATCCGTCGAATCAATCTGAAAGATCATGACCACAAAATCTCATCCAACACTGCCATCATTGAAAAGTCAACAAAAATAAAACTACTTGAGGAGAGATGCTCCCATCGTCCAATTCCACATCCACATAGCACCATACATTGTTGCTGTGGCGAGGTCACCATTGCCATTCCTTTCTGTCACCAACCAATTTTCTAACCATAAAGCCTGACACGCTTCTCTAACCATAGAGCCTGATCAGGCGAAGAGAATGAGAAGCCCAATGTCGCCGTAGTTAATCAACTAGGTTCCATGAAGAAGGAACAAAGGCGAAGATGATACATCAGATTACTGCAATATGAAAGAAACTGAGAAAACCTGGACTCTATGCTGCCCACTGTGTTTTGTGGAAGAACAAGATGCTGCGTGACCATCATGAAGGCAAAAAAGAGGACCATGCATGTATCACAAGCCATCGCTAAACTCCTGAATCGGAATCCATACAACGACAAGATGGTGACAATAATCCCCGGCCATTTGGATGATGACAAAGCAGCATGAATCTCCAGCATCGGAACTAGCAGGTCCAAAAGTAGCCATTGTCGACATGCACACCGAAAGTAGCCATTGTCAGAGGAGATCAAGCAACCTTGCGGCAACCATGCTACTGCAACACATGGCATTAAGCACGTACATCACCATTTGTTACCCATGAACTACAGTTGACTCGGGACATCAGGTGCCACCACCATCACGCCTCCCATATGCTGGACGGACAGGAATAGCTAGACGGGCTGCAGGTGGCCGTGAAACCATGCTGTACTGCTGTAGACCCTCCCCGGTGAGTCGCCCGCTGATTGGCCATGCACATGCCGGCCTGGAGGATGAACCTAGAAAAGATCTGTGGCGCTAAATTGGAAAGGTGTTAGGGGTGAGAAATCTGGAACGATTTGGTGCTAATCAGAAAGATAAGATTCCTTTTTTCTGACTGTGCTACAGCTCGGTTACGCGTATCAGCACTTACTTGGATAATACGTGCCACACATTAGAATGTTCATGAGCAAATAACGTGTCAAGACAGAAAAAAATGATAAGTAAAAAATGTTCCAACTTCGATGGGACAAATAACGATGCATCGATCAATATAGACCAGGTACAGGTGCACGTATGATTATTAGGAGGCAAAATTCATTCTAAGGTCGTTCGTGACATGAACTTATGATCACATTCCTACAGCTAGCGCGACCCTGGTATCCTCCAGTCGGGAGAATTTCTTCTGCGGTGACGCTTCTGAAGAGGCTGAGAGCTTCTGGTATGTAGCACTGAATAGTGCTTATAGTCCCTGGTTACAACTGAAACAGATTGTCCCGTGTATTACATGTTCAGGACTTCAACTCTCACGTCAAGAACCAACCATATTTTGCCATGTTGATGTTGATGGAGGCAAAGACGATGCTCGTTGCTGAGTTACAGGAGGTCGAGATGTTTCGTAGTTCTAGGGCCTGTAACGGGATTGCTCTAACTCTAAGGAGATGTTGCTGGCCGTTTGGCTTCCACATGGGCAATGAACGTGCCAAGAAAATCCTAAAAAATGCTCACGCTTGGAAGAGAAAAATGTTGCATGGATGAATAGACCATGCATAGGTGCACGTAAGATTATGAGATAAACCTGTCCGATACTTACATTCCGACTTTGGCACGGTAATGGTATCCTATGAGCTTATTCTTCTGACCTGCAGGATGTAAGGAGTTCGTTCTTGGGAATGTAGCACATTATTGCTCACTTGCTCACGTTGATTTTAAGGACATGCTTATAAGGATTACTCAGATTCTAACATCAGTTTTGGTGAAAAAACAAGTGATTACAAATGCATTGATCGTTAGATATATACCAGTGGCGAGAGAAGGCACTTGCGAGTTGATCTAAAACTTGTTTTTACAACTCCACATAGTACGGACTTTCCTGCTGCCCGGTCTATCGTTTGAGCCACAGCCTGCGCTATACCAAGACAAATGGCTTGCACAAAATCTCATCTCGTCTCCCTACATGATTGCTAGATATTCATGGTTCCACTTGCTCTTTTCTGTTGTAGAATCAACCACACATACCCAATCCTCAAATCAAATAAACTAAATTATAATCACGGGGACAGCGTTGCTAGCAGCCGCCTCGCTGCCATTTTGTCAATGAGCTACAACGCAACATCTAATTTCTGCATATATAATTATTTAATGGAACGGTATTTTGGTGACATGTCAATAACTCTGATCACCCATCTTTGAAATCTTTGTCTGACACTCGACTTTGAAGCTGCAAGTTTAGCAGCTCATCTTGTGATAGCTGATTTTAACCCTACTATGAAAATTTTTCTTGGGTTCTTTTTGCCAAGTTTCCTTTGAAAAAAAATTATAAACGAGTTTCATCAATAATGTTTTTGAAAATGCTTTCTTGAGACTTTCTGAGAAAAAGATTTATGAAAAGAGCATAACATGATTCCATGTTTCCCAAAACATGATGCATGGGTTATGTACGGTTAAATGGTCAACGAGCTTGTGTTCAAAACAGAAATGTATCCATCATGTTCTTTCCCTGCTAATTGGGCAGTCAGAGAACGCACGCATAAATTATGGCTCTTTTATTATGTTACATCATGAGTTATTTTGAACTATGTGATAGTGGCGTAAAACCTGCGCTATTAATGGAGTGGCATGTAATCGTAATTGTGATAATATCAATTGTTTCTGCACGAAAAGTGTGCTTGGAATCACATATACATTTATACACTTTAATTAATTATGAAAGTCTAAATTATAGTATTTGGTCGAATGTTTCTCATAAAACTATGGTTGTGTTTATATCATGTGAGAGTTAGCCAAATTGTAAATGTTGTAAGGTCATACAATGGGGATATACCAAGAAAGTTTTCCAAATTACATGCTCAATTTCTTGATGATGTAGTGTATGACCAATTATTCTAGTTTGCCACTAAAACTATATACATGCTTTATTTAGTGTTCTGAATTTTTAATAATGGTTGTTGATAGCACTTTCGTGCACACTACTCTTTCAATGATCGATTGTGGAACTTAAATTTGCTTAAAGTTGGTGTTTTCTTCAATGAAGTAAGAAGTGGAATGAAATTCCAACCCAACTCACAGAAAATTGGAAACCACAGTATTCCAATATAACAGTTATTTTTTTTTAATGTCTTATTTGCTGCGGTGCAAGAACACCCCCACTCCCCCTTGCGGGACCCACCCAGTTCCAGGTTCAATGGATTTTATTTTATTTTATTGATCTTTTATTGACCCCTGGAATCCATATGGAATTATTACAAGTTGAAGGTAGTAATTTTTTCTGACATACTTAACATGTATGTTCTAAGTTACCTTTTCTGAGCACATAATTTATTAGAAAGCTTATAAGGTCCTTCAAAAAGGCAGCGATAATCTTCTATTCTGCTGGTTTGTCAAATATTCTTGCAATTAAAATCGACAAGTCACCAATTTGAAACAAGTATCTACAAAAGATTGAAGTCAATAGGTAGCCATATGCTGGTCTGGTGTAAATTTGATTCATGTTGTTAATAACCATTCCTATTAAAATATATTATGGCTTATGACAATGTGAATATTCGCATAAACGTGTATGCGGAGTCTATGAAATAACATCCATGGTACTTTACCAGAAGCTGGAGCCTTACGAACGAATTGTGATCATCCCCTTAATTGAAGTCGAATGAGACCTAGTTTCGTTGCAAATACTTCACAAAGTATGTGATGCGGGGTGCTTTCCCGATCTTCTCGACGTAGGATCTTGGGATAACTTGACACGTGCAACCTGACGAACCGATGCCACCAACAGCTGCTCTAGCAGTCACCTGTGATAAATGATTTCGCCCAACCACACGATTTGGTCGATGCCTAACCTGAACCACGCAAAGGTATAGGCGATGCTCTTGCAAATCACAAGGAAACACAAGAACAAGTGGTACAGAAAACTCTCAATCCTTAAGGGGGCAGCAATGGCACAACCCTAAGGATAAGAGCACTTGGCTTCTCTATTTTCTTTATCTCAAATTCATGGTTAGGGTTTCTACCAGGAGTACAAGTGCTATTTATACTAGGAACATCCCTCCTAGTTGGGTTGGGGACCTTTCAAATAAGCCCAAATTCGAACTCGTGGGTCTGGAACAGTTTGTACTAAAATGTGCATAACTCCCTGTACAGAGCATCAATGGACATGCCGTTTGTTGCATCTGAAAGTAGACTTGATAATCTTTCCATCCATATATAACACTTGGGGTAGAACCTTCCATATTGATACAGAATTCAACGTGAAGTTGAAAGTCAGAATATGTGCATCAGCACTTCGACTCCATCTTGCTCCCTTTGGACTTCAAGTGGCTGATCCGTCCATGGCCTGTGCTTCAAACCTGAGGACAAGTAATGCACCTCCATTAGATAGTACATGATTCTTAGGAGAGACATGCTCACATTCATTAAGGAATAGATTCACCTCATGTTGTAGTTGCTTATTTCTTGCCCGAGTCAATGTCCCCTTGTAGACAATATTATCTTGTTCAGCATGCTCATCATTGATCAATGTGTTGTCATCTGTGATGTCCTCACCATCCTCCCCTTCTTGAAAAGGAGTCGACCTCGACTCTGATTCTTCGTTACCCAAGAAAGGAGACAAATCAGCACCATTATTTTCTGATCTTCCTCGGATGCATTTTGAAGAAGAGAAGGAGACGACGAGGCATGGCACTAGTAGGCTAATTGCTCGCCCAATTATGGTAGCCCAACATTATTGATTTTGTTGTACTTGCAGACAGAGCTAGACTTCTAGTGCCTTAGAGTAGTGCGCGCTTATTTCATGAAGTAGTTTACATCAGCTCTCGCCGTGCCTTAGAGTGGTGCGCGCTTATTTCATGAAGTAAACTGATATTGCCCAAGTATGTCTCAACTCTCAAAGGTAACAGTAGATGTGAACACTAGAAGTGAAGGAAGTTCTACTATATAAGACTTCTGGCCAAATGTTTTGAAAACTATAACATTCTCATTATAAGTCAGAGCGTCGGTTCGTATGCACAGCATGCCTGTCGTAGAATTGCAACAGCGAAGAAGAGTACCGGTCTTGAGTCGGAGCCTCCCGCGGTCGTGGGGCGTAGACGTCGACAGCTTGGGTTCCGATGTGTTGGTAAATATGCTCGTCGATGTCCTGTCTAGGCGCGATTGAGGTGCGCGAGATCGGATGCTAATGGGGCTGTTCCATAGATGCCGTAGATGTTCAACTTTTCATGGTTCTTCTTTCCGCGTTTTTTATTTGTTTGGCTGTTCTCAAGCAGCTTGGAGGTAGAATTTACGACATAATTTCTGCTTAATACAGCTGGAGTCTTGACTTGCATAAAATGGTAAAATGATCAGAATTAGTAGCTAGTTCTAGGAAGGGACGCGTCTGTGGGTGGTGTACCAGATTAAGTCACTTCATGAGGAGTGTTGTACTTGATTAAGTTAATGAATAAAATTCTCATTAGAGGATATTTAGGAGGGTGCTTCTCTCTTCCATTGTTCTGACAGCATTAAAATCTCCAATCGTTAACTAATAAGGCCCCTGAATCTGTCCTGCTGTAGTTTTTATTTCTTGCAAAAACTCCCGTCTCATACTGTCATGTCATAATCGTTTGGTCCATAAACGGTAGCGATCCAGAAAGCCAATGCGTTAGTTTCCAATTCAAATGAGTTAGGATGGAGTACTTTTTATCAAACACAGAGTTGAGTTTCAATTTATTCTGGTCCCAGGCCGTGAGCGATCCTCCTTTTCAAAATTCAAACAAATCAATCATGCATTCAAGCTGATTTGTGTGCACCGAAAAAATGTCATTTTGGGGAATCATCCAAGCACCCGACGTTCCAAGAAAAAAAAGGAGAAGTTGATCGGGTTGTGTGCATACTAAAACTTGAGAGACCAGCAGAAAGGGGAATCGGTTTACTAAAAACCACAAACTGCAAATGAAGGTTCCTAACAACATGATATCACCAGGACACCTGGCTGGTGAATTTGCAGGAAAAGAAAACTACATGAGATAGGCAGCTCGCAGGCCGCAGAATTCAAGCTAAAAAAACTCCAGAAAAAACTGGGGGAACAGCCCGTTTACATCTTCTTGAACAGGACACCATGCTCCTTGAAAACACGATTGGAGAGGGCCCTCATACGCAGCTCCACCTCCACCTCGACGTCGGCGACGAGGTCGTCGGGCAGGTCGTCGAGGCTCTGGCGGTGCCCGAGGCAGAGCTCGTCGACGATGAGCTTCACGTCGCGGGCGCGGTTGGCTAGCCTCATGTTATTGAGCTTTTTGCGAGTCATCTCGACGCGCTCGCGGAGGTAGCCCCCCTGGTCCAACTTTTCCTTGGAGGACTCGGGCGCGTTCACGTACCTTTGGAGGATTTCCGTCGCCTCCGGCTCCGGCGGCCAGGTCGCCGGCGGAGGATCTGTCTCGTCGCCGGGGCCGCCGTACACGACCACGGCCACCGGGATATGGCACATGGTGGAAAGGTCGCGCGCCCACTCCAGCAGGGTGCGGCGGCGCGTCCGGAACGTCTTCAGACGCGCCTTCCTGTCAGCGATCCACTGGAGCTTAACCTTCCCACGACGAGCCATGGATGATTCGGAAGCTAGCCCAACTTAATTACTAATTACTATATGGCTAAACAATGGTTTTCTCTTGGTTGGTGTGAGAGGGACGGGGGAGAGGGGCTCAGTTTATAGCTAGCCTGGACGATGAAAATGGTATGGTGTTAGGGTGAGATATCAGAGATTTGCACAATCAAAGCATTAAAATGGCTGGCCTGGACAATCAAAGCAGATTCGTTTCCTGTATGTGACTGTGTCACCATTGGATACGCGTATCAAAATGAACGTGTCAGGGGAAAATATGAAAATTGCTCACAGTTATTACTTCAAATGAAACTGATGCATGGATGAATAGACCATGTATTGGTCACGTATGATTAGGAGACAAAAGCTTTATGGGAGACACACACACACACACACACACACACACACAAACACACACACACACACACACACACACACACACACACACACACACACACACACACACACAGGCACTGTCCTTGCAAATACCCCATCCATTATTAGAAAATAATAATACATGAAAGATCAAAGTGTCGAGTATGGTTTAAAAGTGTCAGCCTCATTATATTATTTTTTGCTACTCACATAGTGCAAATAGTAAACCTAATGTTTAAGATGATCTATACGTTAAAAAATACATAATTTCCATGCAGTGTGTATTTTTTTTCATTGCCATTTGTCAGCTTTCACCACATCATCCTTTCCTGACCGGTTAGATCAATTTTCTGCAACGCGTCAATAAACACAGTACATATGAGTGGTAACGGAAATTTACTGGGAAATACTTTACACCAATCAAGTCAAATTTAAAAAATGAATTTGTGATTATTATACATGATGCCTTCAATAGATAAATACTAGATAGAAGTAATCAGTCAAGAACATATTAATTGTTCAGTTAAAAAATGCATGATTGTATAGCAAAGAACAGACATTTCTCATAATCAAGCTTGCATCGCAGGGTTTGCAGTTTCTGGAAAGTAACATTTCATTTTCAGGAAACATTGTCAAAGGTTTCTAGCCAATGACCAATATTTGGCAAACCCATATGGTTGCATATTATAAAAAACAATAGAAAGAAAATAAATAGGCAGAACGTTTTTATTTTGAGTTTATACAAAGACATAATACATGGTTCAAATATACCGCTTCAAGCACACCCAGTACCTATATTCTTCTTAAGGCATGCAGTATATATGATGAAAACGTTCCAACTTATTTTGAGTTAAAATGACATAGGTGAATATAAAAACAATTATGTCAAGTTTTTACATACTTTGGCTGAATATTTTTGACAGTAGATTTAAAATGACGTAGTTGATGTCTATTTTCTCTTTTGTGACGATCATGTGTGTATATATGTTGAACCTGTGGATCCCTTGACCGACCTTTCCCCCCATCCAACAATGTCTCTGCTGACATATAATCACATTAACAGATTCAATGTACCAAGAATAAGAGGCAACCACAGTTGACACGTCCCACAAGAGGAACATTGGTTGCAAGTATGCAAGTCTACAATGGATGGTCACACCAGTGGCTGGCAATTTGGCTTCACGAAGTAGTAAAACGCATTCCTAAAGAGAGGAGGAGGCTACTGGCTAGTTTTCGAGACGAAGTGCAGCTCAGAAATGCATGTCGCTGTGCTGGCAAAAGAAGAGATCGACCTGCCATGGAGGAGCTGCGACTTCATAGCATCAACAACCGGAACTAGTGGCCGTCAGTTAAAGCCTTCATCTCTGAGTCTGTTTCGTTACAGCAACTTTTCCTAGCGACCTTATTGGCAAGCCCTGTAGAACTTGTTATCTCTTTTCTTTTTTTTCTTTTTTTTTGCAAGGCTGTAGAACTTATTATCTTTCTGGAGTTTGCTTCGTGTTAGCTTTCTGCTAACTCGTAAGAACCTGTAAGACTGTTTCTTCTTCTTCTTCTTCTTCTTCTTCTTTTTCTTCTTCTTCTTCTTCTTCTTCTTCTTAATGCGTAGTAGGCACGCAGCACACCTGCCATTTTACGTCAAAAACAATTAATACAGTGGATGGTCATTGTAGAAGTGGCTACAGCTATGTGGATGGCGTCTGGGCAAATCAGAGGAGAGGGGGTCAGGGTCTTGCTTAGGTTGTCACCTCGATGGGGACGTCCGCGGTGAGTCTGCAAGATTGCACAGGGTCGTGGAGGGCCGAATTCATGGCAGAACCGGCTGCTCGATGACGATAGATGCCAAAGTGGTGAAGGCGGCGCCATATATATTCAGGACAGATCCGAAGAGGGTTTTACGCAGTTTTAATTAGCTGGGAGGGAGCATTTATTTATGACAGAACGGCTGCGTAATGTTACTGGAGACTTGCAAAAAATGATAATCCAGAGTACAAAGAGATTCAACAGATGATAGGTAGTCTGGCCCGAAATCAAGTAAAACAAAACATAGACATCACATCGAAGGTTCATATATCATTTTGCAGGCTGGGAAATCTGATGCCCAAGCCCTTTTACATGTTCTACTACCACCGTAGGCGTGGTTCACATCGAAGCATACTCCCTAAGAACACGGTCCATGTCTTCAGCAGTAGGCACAGTGCCACGGCCACTCCCGTCGTTCATGGTGGCCGCGACCATTTCCAAGAGGAGGCTGCCACGAACAGCAGGAGCTTGAGGGCGAACGGCCTGCGGCGGTGGGTTCGCCGGCGCCGGCGCCACCATCCTCCTTACGCGATTGAGGCTGTTGACAAGGACCCTCAGGCGCAGCTGCAACACCGCCATGACGTCGGAGGCGAGATCAGGGTACAGGCCCTCGTGGACGTCGATGGCGTGGCGATTGAGGAGGAGCTCGTCGATGATGAAGAACACGATGCGGGCGCGGTTGACAATGGCGAGCTTCAGCCTATCCATGGCTGGATCGGGAACCCTACTTATGTAGCTAAAGAATGGGTTTGTGTCTTGGTTGGTGTGAGGAGGATGAGGGGCAGGGGCTCCATTTTATAGCCGGCCTGGAGGATGAACCTAGAAAAGATCTGTGGCGCTAAATTGGAAAGGCGTTAGGGGTGAGAAATCTGGAACAATTTGGTGCGAATCAGAAAGATAAGATTCGTTTTTTTCTGACTGTGCTACAGCTCGGTTACGCGTATCAGCACTTACTTGGATAATACGTGCCACATATTAGAATGTTCATGAGCAAATAACGTGTCAAGAGATAAAAAAATGATAAGTAAAAAATGTTCCCACTTCGATGGGACAAATAACGATGCATCGATCAATATAGACCAGGACCAGGTACAGGTGCACGTATGATTATTGTAGGAGGCAAAAGTTCACTCTAGGGTCGTTCGTGAGATGAACTTATGATCACATTCCTACAGCTAGCGCGACCCTGGTATCCTCCAGTCGGGAGAATTTCTTCTGCGGTGACACTTCTGAAGAGGCTGAGAGCTTCTGGCATGTAGAACACTGAATAGTGCTTATAGTCCCTGGTTACAATTGAAACAGATTGTCCCGTCTATTACATATGTTCAGGACTTAAACTCTCACGTCAAGAACCAACCATATTTTGCGTTGTTGATGTTGATGAAGGCAAAGACGATGCTCGTTGCTGAGTTACAGGAGGTCGAGATGTTTCATATTCTAGGGCCTGTAACGGGATTGCTCTAACTCTAAGGAGATGTTGCTGGCCGTTTGGCTTCCACATGGGCAATGAACGTGCCAAGAAAAAAACTAAAAAATGCTCTCGCTTGGAAGAGAAAAATGTTGCATGGATGAATAGACCATGCATAGGTGCACGTAAGATTATGAGATAAACCTGTCCGATACTTACATTCCGACTTTGGCACGGTACTGGTATCCTATGAGCTTACTCTTCTGACCTACAGGATGTAAGGAGTTCGTTCTTGGGAATGTAGCACCGTGTTGCTCACTTGCTCGCGATGATTTTAAGGACATGCTTATAAGGATTACTCACATTCGAACATCAGTTTTGGCGAAAAAACAAGTGATTACAAATGCATTGATCGTTAGATATATATCAGTGGCGAGAGAAGGCACTTGCGAGTTGATCTAAAACTCGTTTTTACAACTCCACATAGTACGGACTTTCCTGCTGCCCGGTCCATCATTTGAGCCAGAGCCTGCGCTATACCAAGACAAATGGCTCGTACAAAATCTCATCTCGTCTCCCTACATGATTGCTAGATATTCATGGTTCCACTTGCTCTTTTCTGTTGTAGAATCAACCATACATACCCAATCCTCAAATCAAATAAATTAAATTATAATCATGGGGACAGCGTTGCTAGCAGCCGCCTCGCTGCCATTTTGTCAATGAGCTACAACGCAACTTCTAATTTCTGCATATATAATTATTTAATGGAAGGGTATTTTGGTGACATGTCAATAACTCTGATCACCCATCTTTGAAATCGTTGTCTGACACTGGACTTTCAAGCTGCAAGTTTAGCAGCTCATCTTGTGACAGCTGATTTTAACCCTACTATGAAAATTTTTCTTGGGTTCTTTTTGCCAAGTTTCCTTTGAAAAAAATTATAAACGAGTTTCGTCAATAATGTTTTTGAAAATGCTTTCTTGAGACTTTCTGAGAAAAAGTTTGATGAAAAGAGCATAACATGATTCCATGTTTCCCAAAACATGATGCATGGGTTATGTATGGTTAAATGGTCAACGAGTGTTCAAAACGGAAATTTATCCATCATGTTCTTTCCCTAATTGGGCAGTCAGAGAACGCACGCATAAATTATGGCTCTTTTATTATGTTGCATCATGAGTTATTTTGAACAAAGTAATAGTGGCGTAAAACCTGTGCTTTTAATGGAGTGGCATGTAATCGTAATTGTGATAATATCAATTGTTTCTGCACGAAAAGTGTGCTTGGAATCACATATACATTTATACACTTTAATTAATTATGAAAGTCGAAATTATAGTATTTGGTCGAATGTTTCTAATAAAACTACGGTTGTGTTTATATCATGTGAGAGTTAGCCAAATTGTAAATGTTGTAAGCTCATACAATGGGGATATACCAGGAAAGTTTTCCAAATTACATGCTCAATTTCTTGATGATGTAGTGTATGACCAATTATTCTAGTTTGCCACTAAAACTATATACATGCTTTATTTAGTGTTCTGAATTTTTAATAATGGTTGTTGATAGCACTTTCGCGCACATTACTCTTTCAATGATCGATTGTGGAACTTAAATTTGCTTAAAGTTGGTGTTTTCTTCTATGAAGTAAGAAGTGGAATGAAATTCCAACCCAACTAACAGAAAATTGGAAACCACAGTATTCCAATATAACAGTTATTTTTTAATGTCTTATTTTCTGGGGTACAAGAACACCCCCACTCCCCCTTGCAGGACCCACCCCATTCCAGGTTCAATGGATTTTTTTTTTTTATCTTTTATTGACCCCTGGAATCCATATGGAATTATTACGAGTTGAAGGTAGTTGTTTTTTCTGACATACTTAACATGTATGTTCTAAGTTACCTTTTCTGAGCACATAATTTATTAGAAAGCTTATAAGGTTCTTCAAAAAGGCAGCGATAATCTTTTTTTCTGCTGGTTTGTCAAATATTCTTGCAATTAAAATCGACAAGTCACCAAATTGAAACAAGTATCTACAAAAGATTGAAGTCAATAGGTAGCCATATGCTGGTCTGGTGTAAATTTGATTCATGCTATTAATAACCATTCCTATTAAAATATATTATGGCTTATGACAATGTGAATATTTTTTTTTGAAGCAAACTGGAGGGGCGTGCCCCTACAGCAATTTATTGAAAATTATAAAGAATTTGAAAAAACAGTACAGACCAAGATGGCCAATGAAAGAAAGAAAAGCAAAAAGGCAGAAAATAAAGTATAGTATGAGGCCTAATCCCAATTTTCTATCCATTCTTTCAACGATTGTGAGTGCCTTGACTTAGCTCTATGGATAACCATTTTGACTTTTGAGCTCTCTGATAAACTTCCTGATACAGTTGTCCACTTGATTGAAAATCCAGTCATTCCTGGTTGTCCAGATACTCCAGCACATAAGAATTATGATCTCCATATAACAAGGACGGTGACAATGTGAATATTCGCATAAACGTGTATGCGGAGTCTATGAAATAACATCCATGGTACTTTACCAGAAGCTGGAGCCTTACGAACGAATTGTGATCATCCCCTTAATTGAAGTCGAATGAGACCTAGTTTCGTTGCAAATACTTCACAAAGTATGTGGTGTTATGACTGCTTTCAAACAACAGGTTTCCTGACGTGTTTGTGTTGATTGAAAAATTCGATGGCCTTACAAGTTACTATTGTCACAATGAAATTTTATAATAATAATGTAAGGACAAATGAGAGCTAGTGAAATACATTCGGCGCTTTAAAACTTAATTTATAATGTGTGTGTGCCCAGGATTACTACCTTATTGTTCCTTACTTATAAAACTACTACTAGCATACGACCAGTAAGATTTTGCTAACTGAACCACAACTCTTTATTGTGAGCTTCTTAATTAAAATTCTCCTAATTACATTCTCTATTAAAGTAAATAAAAGATTTACTGTTATAGTGAATATGCATGAGACCTGGTTCAGTACTCCAGCAGTTTGCAAATCATAAATTAACCTAAGTCATGTGGTTGGGTTCTTGGGGCATAGCATGGGGCACGACCCGCTGGTAAAGGACCGGTGTTGTAGCAGGATTTTTTCTGTCCTTGTCTCAAAGATGCAACAATTGCTCAGTGTAGAGAATAATATAGCCCAGGACGGTGGCAAGCGCTTCGTGCGCGAGCGTGAGCAAAACGGGCCCAGAAACGACACGAAGGCCTTACGTGTCAGCTGGCCCAAGAAAAGGGAGCGGGAGGAGACACGAAGGCTAGAGAGGGAAAGCAACGTATCGACGCAGAAAGAGAGCCATAGAGGCCAAAACATTGTGACGAGCCCCCTCGCTCAGGATATTCATCCAGTGCTGCTACAGTAACCTGCAGTAGGCTGGATTCCTTTTTGGGCCAAGACTTCACAGTGTTACCTCTCAAACCGTGTAAAGAATCAAAACAAAAACATAAGTCATGTGGTTGGGTTCTCAGCGCATGGCATGGAACTACAAGCATGAATTCCCTGAGTTGTTGCACGACCCGCTGGTAAAGGACTGGGTTGTAGCAGGATTTTTCCTGTCGCTGTCTCAGAGATTCACCAATCGCTTAGTGTCAGAGAGCATCAGTCTCAAGAATCACTCTAATCTAAAAGTAGTGCAATCAATGATCTTGACCTGAAGGTAATCGCATCGATTGTCTCGTTACCTGCTGGTTGCTATGACACAAAGCTAGCTGAAGTTTTTCCTTTTTAGGACAGCAAGCTCCCTTAAATTGATCACCACGCTAGAATCAACCGAGCAACCCATGCGCCCTTGTCTGTGCATGCAAGCATATGCAGCACATGCGTTCTGAGAAGCCGTTGACCCAGCCCGAATTCCAGAGGGTCAGAAGAACACTTAATATCGCATCAAATCGGTCCACCAAATTGTTTTACTACTCCAGCACTTGTCACGTATGGTGTAAGTCAACATTGCGGCCGATCGAGATGATGAGCTTATATTGGCAATCGCGGTCGCCGGGATACCTCCATGCACGTGCACGCCACGTTCGTCCTCGTCTCGCGCTGGACCGATTGATGCAGATACCCACCACTTCTTCTTGCGCGATGTTACTCTATATAGACAGACACTGACACATGCACGGCTGCCGTGCTCGTCGTGCCATATCCACGACGACTTGGTGGGGGTGGTGATGGCGCGCCCATTCCCAACTCCCATGTTCCTGGCGTTGGTGCTAGCCGCCGCGTCGCTCGTCTCCAACGCCGGCGTCGCGGAGGCGGCGGCCCCGTGGTGGAGCGGGTGGAGGTGGGACTGCTTGTTCCCCAGGAGCCGCGGCCACGGCCACAGGAGCCACGCCCACGGCGACCATGGTCACGGCGACGACGGTTACGGCCTCCGGAGCAAGGTGGCGTCGATCGTGACGGAGGAGCTGTACCGGTCCCTGTTCCTCCACAAGGACGACGCCGCCTGCCCCGCGCGCGGCTTCTACGACTACGCCTCCTTCCTCCGCGCCGCCGAGCGGTTCCCGGAGTTCGGCGCCGCCAGCAACCTGACCACGCGGCGGCGCGAGGTGGCGGCGTTCCTGGCGCAGATCTCCCACGAGACGACGGGCGGGTGGGCGACGGCGCCGGACGGGCCCTTTGCGTGGGGCCTCTGCTTCAAGGAGGAGATCAAGCCGCCGAGCAACTACTGCGACGCCACCAGCACGCGGTGGCCGTGCGTCCCCGGCAAGTCGTACCACGGCCGCGGACCCATCCAGCTCTCCTGGTACGTCCGTTCGTCCTCCATTCCATCTCCGGCGAGGTGTTACATTACATGGAACAACGATGTGTGATCATCACTTCACTTTTGCTTGGCACTGCGTGTCGTGCAGGAACTTCAACTACGGCCCGGCCGGCGAGGCGCTGGGCTTCGACGGGCTGGGGCAGCCGGAGGTGGTGGCGACCGAGCCGGAGGTGGCGTTCAAGACGGCGCTCTGGTTCTGGATGACGCCGCAGCCGCCCAAGCCGTCGTGCCACGACGTGATGGTGGGGCGGTACCAGCCGAGCGCGGACGACGCCAAGGCGAACCGGACGGCCGGCTTCGGGCTGACCACCAACATCATCAACGGCGGGATCGAGTGCAACAAAAGCGACGTCCCGCAGGTGGACGACCGGATCGGGTACTACCGGCGGTACTGCGAGGTCCTCGGCGTCAAGGACGTCGGGCCAAACTTGGACTGTGCTCACCAGGAGCCCTACGGCTCTTCCTAGATCTAGATGTGCTGTGTGAGTCTCATTAGGCATGAGTGTATCTTCAGTTTTATTTACTTTCTCTGACCAACGACAAATAAAGTTAGGGTTGCTCAAAGGCGGATTCAACTTAAATCCAATCGAAACGAACGAACATACAGTGGGAGCATGACATAGGACAGGTTCGTGTACTTTGAATTTCAGAGTCGCCTACAAGCTCATTGAATTTTGAGTGAGCCTGAACTCTCTTGTGCGAGAACACTCTGCACTCTTGTGCAACAACACCCTGCACCGTATCCTATCAGATAGAGGTCACAAGAAAGGAAGAGCCCAGCACAACCCTACGGCCTCTTTTAAGAGTCTGTTTGGGATGGCCTGATTTTGACCCACCTGGATCAAACGGGCCCAAACAAGAGCATAACTCTATCTTTGGCGTAGCAACAAACGTTCCAGAAGATAATAAATATTTGCTAAAAAAAAAAGAAGATAATAAAGATTCAGTTGCTAGCATCACAAATTTCTATCATGTTCTTATGCCTCACCAATTAGAATTATAGAAACAAGAATCAATTTGGATTCCCCAAATGCCATCTCAATTTCCCCAATAGCATGTTCCTCATCCCTAAATCGCTGCATCATCCTAACTTCTGCTCCTGCGACTGAAACCACACATTGAAGAGTCTCCTATATACCTTGTCACAAATATGATAATACGAAGGGCAAGTGTTAGAATTGTTGCAAATGTTTTCTATTTTGCTGCATTGGTTTTGCATTGTACGTACACGCTCCCTCTCCTAGGCACGGCCACCATGGAGGCGCCTAAAAATCCAAATCACTAACTACGGCATTTTGCTAGTGGCATTTGTAACGCACTGGGTCACACTTGACTTCTGAAATCCATGTTGACCAAAAAGGAAACGTTTTATTATTCTCCAACTGAAACGACAATGGATCGCTGAATAACAAAACTACATTTGATTACCATCCAAACTTGTGTTACTAGCCCGTCAACCCGTGCAATATCCGCACGGGCTAGCAATTTAAACATACTCCTTCCGTTCTAAATTGTTGTCAACAATGAGTTTTTTATACACATTTGACCATTCGTCTTAATTTTTTTAAAAGTTATCATATATTTTGTTATGAATTGTTTTATAACTAAAAAAATTGAAATATAATTTTAGATTTTGCATATTTGAGATAATGTTTTGAATAAGACGAACAATTTAACGTAACGAAAAAAAATCAGCAGAGACAACAATTTAATAACGAAAGGAGTAGTAGTTAAGCTTAAGAAACATATGTGTTCCCAAATATCTTATTGCTGACTATAGGGTATAAGTTTTTTTTTCCTACCATATCCTTGAAGTACTATAGCCATTATAGCTTGATTAGTAGAAAAAAAACTGTACCACCGAGCCATGATATATTTTATTTTACCACACCAGTGATAGTAAAATAACTCATGAGATACACTCCCTAATTTTCTGTTGAAATCATAAGTACATTTAGATTAGACACAAACATACTGAATTGATAGTTTTCTAAATTAAAACTTCTTTTCTCTATCTATACAGGTTGAAGGGATTGTTCAGAATAAAATCATTACCTACATATATTTAGAACACAATATGCCTATAACTTTCTGTTTATTTACCTACACATATTTAAAAGTTATTATATATTTTGTCTAAATATATTACATGACAGCAACGGAACAATAATGGACATATATATTACTTTGGAGCAATAAATCGTTTTAATCAAGAATACCAAATCTACATTAAACTTACCAAGGGGAAGGAGGTTGCAATAAAATTTCTCAGGCCCACATTTGGTGTGAATAAAATAGTTAGAGAGGACAAAATATAGTGCATTGAAACTTCCTTTTATACCGTGCATCAAAACTTCCATTCATCCACATAGCTTTGTTTAAAATATGACCTGAAAAGCAACGTGGAAAAGAACATGATACACTTACTCCTACTTATAAATTAGTTGACAACTGAAGAGGTACTATATGGAATATTAACACATCTTTGTAGATAAAAAAAAACATTTGCAGAAGCAAGCTGCAGCACCAGTAAATTGTGGATAAGAGAAGGGGCACATGACTACATGAGCAACTCAACATGTAGGACGAAGAGAAGGAAATCTAAAAAGATCACGATACAAAAATCCATATTATTCAACAATCTAGTAAAATGCCACATGAAAGATAGTAATGAGAAAGACAAACGGAAAATAGAGAGCTCACTCAATTGGGCAAAACCTTTAAAGAATAATAGAGCAGTTAACTATTTCTTTAAAATTTTAAATACATAGAACAAATAGGATAATTTTATAGAGCATTTGACATATCGATATCCCTTCATTTGATACAGTAGTGAAAAATAAGTAAACCTTCTGAGTAAAGCAAATGGGAAAACCATTCAAATGGAGTGAACAATTTGCTTTGGCCCAATATATAATAGGAATAAAAGAAAAAAAATCCTTTTGTAGAAATAAAGCAATGACCTTTGTTAACATATTTTGTCAATACGTGCATCCAGAAACTAATTTTCAGCTCTACCGATAAATATTTTTTTTGTATATTTGCATTGAGTTTTTATGAATAACACCATGCATTATAGTATTTCAGAACTATGAAAAATCACCACCTTTTAGGTCTCGCCCAAAAAATTGCCAGAAAATTAAAGGTGTGGGAAAATATTTCTGTAGCTAAATAAGTTATCGATTCAGCATAATAATTAGGTAGACACCAGCTAATGTAGTTGCATAGTGTACTTACATTGATGACGGTCTCATGCCTTAATCACAGGTGAAGCAAGGTTATTAGGGCCCAAGCCATTCGTCTGCATAATATCCATGGTATTTATATGTCTTTCTGGGTAGTTCCAATGCTTTTTGACAACAGAGGATGCTGCCTACTTAGCAGGAGCCATGTACGAAGGCCATTTACGACAGAAAACAACTTGCGTTTACCGGCGTGGTGCCTTTATTTGTTGCCTTCATTCCATGTCTTTCTTCTTGCATGATTTTCATCAGCTCATCTGCTGTGATCGTCAGTGAATGTATCTCTGTTTTAATCGTCGTGGGTGCTTCTTGTTGATCAATGTTTCTCTTCTATCTTTTGGCTTTGATCTGTCCAACAACCATGATGACGGTCAACAGATTTAATCAACAATAGGTTCCTCTTGCTCATATATATTAGAGATGCATCGGACTCCTGGTCGCCCAATCTCCGGCTGCTCCCCTTATGACGCCCTGGTCAATCACATGAACGACATAGTACCTTAAGCTTGGAGCCATGGTTGTCCAACATATTGACCATCTCATTGTTCTGGTAATGTGTCCGGTGTCCAATCTGCCAGTAGATGCAGCAACACTCAACTAATGCAGTAATTCACAACAAAGCGTACATGTACGAACAATACTACTCCATGGGTTCAACGCTTATAAACTTTACATACCAACGTATTAAACACCGTACTGGAGGAGCAGCTCGACGATCTCGAGTTGGCCCTTGCAAGTGGAGATTTGCAGCGCCGTGCAGACGTCGAGTAGAGAAACTCGATCAGGGTCTGTGCCGGCGTCGCCTTGACACGTCCATGGTGTCCCTGACCACCACTTCGCCAATGGCGTCCTAGAGATGCTGGTGCTTGCCGCCGAGGCCCTCGCCGAGGGGTCGAGATTGGACTAGCGATGCAAGCGGGGCGGGATGCGGCTGCCCGCCCCGCGTCCCGCATGAGCCGCAAAGAGTTTGCGGGACCTACGCGGCTGCCCGCACATCGCCGCAACTTGCACGCGGGACTACGCGGCTGCCCGCTAAGTCGCCGCAAGCTCGTACGCGGACGCAGCGTGCGTAAGCTTGGTTCTCACACAGCGCAAGGCGGAACGTGTCTGGCCCGACGTCGGCTTCCTCCTGGCGAAAGCTTTTCTTCTTTCTTGCTCCCGATCTTACTCTTCCACATTGCAGGGTAGCAAATCTAATCCGATTTGACCTCCCCAATGAATCAATCAATTGGCAATCTCTATCCATATCAATCGACCGCCAATAATTAATGGATCAAGCTCTTGGATAGTGAGATAAATCCGAAGGAGACGAATCAGAAACCGGAGGTGCAGTTGACAAGAAATTCCTCTGCCACAGCCATGGACATGTCCCTGAGCGACAGAAGAACAGCCACAGCGCGACGCTCATCGCCTACCCCTTGGACCGCCGGGCGTGCTGCGCAGGCGCCGGAGCGCGAGCGCGCGGAGGACCACCGACGCCGCGGCAAGGATGGCGGACGCTCCGATCGCGGCCGCGTGGGAGCGGATGGAGAGGGCCCGCGGTGACGGCTTATGCAGTAGCGCCTCGCGTTCGGGAGCGGCGGGCGTCGGCGAAGCAGAGCACGCTCAGGAATTGCGGGATAGCGGCGCCGCGGGCAGCCGCGGGACGACCGCGTCGTCCCGTCTCCGCAAAGCGGGCTCCCAAACGGGACTGTTGCGGGATTGCGGCGCGGGTCGGCCCGGCGGCCTTGCGGCCAGGCCCGCACCGCTTGCATCCCTAGATTGGACGCCATGGAGCAATCATTCGTGTGTTCACCACTCGTTGCTTGTCCACGATTGAATCCTCCAAATCCTGCTATAATCTCAGCCCTAATCTATATCTTCACTGCTGGTCTGAGTTCAGCTTCGCTCAAAATGATTTCCTTTGTCCCTTAATGGAGATAGCAATCCTGGGTTATCTCTCGCTAGAATCGAGGCCTTCACAAACGGATTGTGTTCCTCTCTGCAGTATCATGGCAGGACTCCTTATGGGCACACGTAAGGAATATCTTTCGATTTCACACAGAGATTCACCTAAATATTCATGGTCATATCCAACGGTGAAGGTTGCCTAACCAACTAAATCAACGACCGGATGTTTTGCTTTTTTCTGGTAATTTCTAGGATTTTTCTCCGATTAACATGGAGGCCTCAAAAGGAGCCTTCAATTAGTAAATATAAGATATGAACCACGCATGAATAGTACCAGTAGAAAAAAAAAAGTCATACAGCTACAAGAGATGTTCAGATGCTCCGGTGATCTGTGTTCTGTTTAAGAAGAAATCCACAGGATTATTCATCTTAAGGCACATAACATGGTATCACCCTTTCGTGGCACATTATTGCCATTCTTACTATGTTATAGCTTTCCCAAAATGCTACCAGGTCAGATTAAAGGGTATATAACCTCAAAGTTTAATAGTTTTTTTTTAATCCACGCTAGGGAGCTTCGCACTTACTGGTAGTGCTTTGCCGTCGGTATTGGGTGTATCGCAGGATCATATGTAGCGCACACTGACAGAAGTAAATAGCTTCTTAGCTAGTAGTATACATAACATTACAAGAAAGCACTGCAAGTACCTCCGTTTACTGAAAGCCACAAAAGTAACATATTTGCAAACACATGTAATAGGCACATGCATATCTTGCTGACTACCTGCGCCTTAGATCTCTCTGCAAAAAAGGAAAAGGATTCTGAGATTGTGGCATGGAACTTTTCCTCAAGAAAAAAAAAAGAAAAAAAAAAAGGTTTCACCATCACGGTTCGGAATCTAAACTTCCTAACTGAAAAGGGACTTCTTGAATACAGATATGGACCTAATTTGCAAACTGCTTCCAGTAAAAGATACGAAGCAACTACAGTTTTATCGATAAAAGTGAAGACTTACTCTTGGACCACGGTCTGCAACTTGTGTTGGTCTGCTCCCCGTATTGTCTGCTTGCTGAATCATCTGTGGACTATCATGCTTATAGAATGCCTGCAATGTTCTCACCATGAAAGGGCGGACAATGTTCACTTCCATTGCAGAGAGATTTTTTAGCTGTGTGAATGGGAGAAAATGTAAGTTACTGTTGGTGTCTTACAGGAAATCACAATCAATGGTAACTTTAACAGAATCTGAGGAAGCATGAAAGATAGTCGATTCAGTGTCCACAGTCCCTATCGTAAGAAAATTACCTTGACAGCATGAGTACGTCCAGATATAGTCTCTAATCCACTCTCAACTTTGTGGAATCTGACATCTCTGATGTCCTCTATCAAAGATCTCACCTGTGCCACAATCAATAGTAAGAAGTAAAGTCAGAACTAACTAGTAGATAGAACAAAACTTGTACTAAGATTATTCAGAACTCACCAAATATGCATCTGATATGTCATCACGAGCACTGCAGAAAAAACAAGACAGAGTTAGGTTTTAAGCTCCCAATTACTTATTTCAGAATAAATAGGCTTGGGCAGTTGATATGGATTCTTACTGATCAAACAGAAGCTTAGATATTTCGATATAGTGGAATGGTAATGGCTGAAATTCTCTGGGTGACTCTCTTTCCGCATCCAATACTTGTGTCAAACGGTCTAGCCAGAAAAGCAAGCAGTAGATAAGGGATCAAACTGAAAGAATGTTGTACAGTAAACCAAAATTAAGACACAAAATTTCTCCCAGTTAACTTAAACAATACAAAGATAAGGTGTGTATCTGCTGAGATAGCAAGGATGTTTATGCTCTACACATGGTTCAGCAGACGGAAAAATAATTAAGCAAGCTAAAAAAAAAAGAATACTGACCAACAGTCATCCAGTCAGGGGTGCGTATGGTACACTTGCCACGCTTCTTGAGCGCCACAGCAAGCCAAAGTGGCACCTTGCAAGGAATTTGTGGGAAAAAGGGCCCAAAATCCCCCTGCAGACAGCAGTGAGTACATCATAAAGTCAGACATAATGTGACATGTCAAAATGGTGAGAAATGCACAGACACAATGGGGTGGCTTAGAATTGAACGCACGCAGATCATGTTGAGGGCGTCCATGCGGATGTTGGGGACGATCTCGACAACCTCGTCCTCTGCCACAAACTCCACCTGCATATCAAAGCAATTTCACATATTTTGATGGATTCAAGCAGCTAGAGGGATGAGATCAGACGGGGGGTTGGTTACCTCTGAGGGTAAGAAGATGGAGAGGTGCAGGTCCGACTGCCCAGCCATGAAAACCTCACCGACTGCCCGCCGCCTGAATGTACTGTTGTGCTAGCCTCCGATGGAGCACACCAAGCTTGGAGAAAGATTTGGGAACAGCTTTGGATTGTGCAGAATCTGGATTCTAGGTAACTGCCTAGAGAAGCTGCTATCCGAGGAATCCAAACTGTGAGGAATCCGCTGTTTGGCCAACCTGATTTTCACACAACAGATTGTCTGTCCTCAGAGTGAGAAAACAAAATGCCCATAAGGTTATGATGACAATGAATGAAAATTATTCAAAATTTACAGCTAGATAGATGCACTTCAACAATTTTTGCATAATGGAAAATACAAGTCACGGATCAGAAAGCACAATACATAGTAATAGATATTAGCCAGATTTGAATAGGCAATTCATCAAGCATTTGTATTCGCAAATTACGAAATAACTACCGAATGAACCAACAAGTAACCTAGAAACCTCACCAGTCACCACATGCTTCATCGACATTCCCCGGAACTCAGATGTGTTGATAACAAAGGTTAAAAGACAAATCGAACTAACTGGGTATCCGTAGCACACAAAGACTAATTGAGCCACTACCAATCAGCAAATACAGATTTCATTAGCTAGATGCACAAATCGTACTTCATACCAATAGTTCAAGAAAAGCACCTTGCGGCGACCGGCGAGCAGGCCGCAAAGAGAGCGAGGGGCAGCGGAGGATAACCTGGGGGCTAAGAAATGGAATCCGGCAGTGGCAGAGGAGACCCTGACAGCCGCCCTCGTCGTGGGTCCTTGAATTCGCAGCGCCGCCTCGCCTCCGTCCTCGCAGCGTTGCTCCGCGCCGCCGCCCGCTGGCCTTCCTGCACGACCCACGGGCTGTGTTTGTTGACACGAGCCGCTTTCTAGAATTCGGCCTGTGTCAGCCCTTCCGAGGCAAGGCCCGACCCAATTCAAATCTATGTAGGCTCTAAGATTGATCAGGCCATTCGTTTGTAGGCCTTCAGCCCTCGGGTTCCTCCGGCCCTTTTTTAGGCGTACGGCGTACCTGACACTGACAGTGGGGTATTGTCGTCAAAGTTGATCAAATTCTGTCAGGAGTGAAGCTGTACTACCACTGTTCCGTTTCGCACAGCTTTATGGAGCTGTATGAAACACTGTTTTCAGGAGAAATGATTGTGTGAAGTGATCTTTTAAAATGAAGTGAGAACATGAGAGCTTAAAAAGTAGCTTCTCTTAATTCTATGAAGTGATTGTCTTTTTTATTCTGTGCAGGGGCTTTTTTTTTATTTTGTATCAAGGGTATTCAAATGAATGCCCATTACTTTTAATACAAAAAAATATATAAATAATACATCTGATGGAGATGCATGAACACAAAAATTAACATTTAAATAGGCTTAATCCAAACAAAAAGAGCTCACTTACTTTGATATGTTTTTGTTGCTATCCGAGGAATCTACAGTGTGAGGAATCCTTTGAACTATTTGTACTAGAGTAAGCAGTTTTGCCCAAGCCGATAAAAATTATTTTTTGCAGCTCTTTTAGATAAACTGTTTTGTCCAACAACTTGTGGTACCGTGCCAAACAGGTCCACGGAAGGGGGGACGCGGCAATGGGACAAAATGTCATCCTTAGTTTTATTGTGATGATGATCGTAAGTTTTTTGTGACGTGAGATCCCACCACCCGCGGCCTCCAATCCCACCTCTCATTATTTTGTCCAATTATTTCTTTCCCTTTATACATGTAATTTGAATACAATTCCATCCCGGCACAATACAATGATTACGAAGTTTTCTTCCGTGATGAACAATAGCACGGGAACCCTATGAAGTTTTCTTCTCATCGGGGTTTGCAGGGACGGCAAGTGTCGCTGCCTTCGTCGTCATTCAAGATCAGTGTATCTCATCGGGGTCGGCAGGGAAGGCAAGTGCCGCCGGCGCCGGCGTCGTCGTCATTCAAACAGGTGGTGTCTGTACCCGTTGCTAAACTCTAATTCCGTCTTTGCGGCATCCGGCGATCGTTTGTTCTGCCATAGTTCCCATGGCGGCGGGGGGTATCGAGTGTTATGATGGCGTGTTTCCATGGTGTGGGTGGGTGTTTCTGATGTGCTGTGCCCTGAACAAAAGCACGATGAGGGTGGTTGATTCCATGCAAGGGTTAAATGGTTCATATTCAGCACTATGGTTAAGAGCAGTTGTCTTCTCCCTGGGGTAGTCAATTCCGAGCAGGTCGGCTTGTAAGATAGTTCTGCGCGCAATGGTTCAGATGCTGTTGGAGAACCTGTACGAAACTTTTTGCAGAACATGCATGTTTGCCTGCACATCAGTGGGTATTGTCGGATGCGCTACAGAGAAGAGGAAATGGCAGAGGCATTGTTTACTGCAACTGCAATTCTGGGACACCTAAACAATACGATTTAATTGGCTAGTCATCCGACATTGGGACAGGGATCCGCTGCCATAAGGTGTTGTCACTGACAGGCGGGCCTGGCCCCACCTGTCAGTGACCACTGCACGCTTGTGCACTAAGTCAGCAGATCCCTGTCCCCGACATTGTCCATGCTACCTTTATACTGTTCTTGGTCCTGCTACCTTCAGCGATTTGAACATACTTCACCATGAAATTTTCACATGAAAGTTCTGTATACCATTATTATATCAATATAAAATTTTGTGAACATGCTTTGGATAATGAATCCCCACCACTTCGAGACTGTAATAGCATCGACGAAAATGGCCAGATGTGTAAAGCTGCTATTGTGCTATGCAACTGTCCCACTACATTTTTTTTTTACAATGGTGCCGGACATCGTCGATTATTTTCATGTGCTCGTGGAGGCATGCATGAAGTTGGTGTTGTTTCTTCTGGAAAATCTGCTAAGAAACCGTACGTGCGTTGACCCGCTGATTGCATGAATGTAACTTCCTTTTTCCCCTGATGGTGGCATAATTTTGTTTTCCATTGAGTGTTTACTAGGTCTCAGGCATGTGTTTATTTTTTCAGACCCAAAAAGAGGCCAGGTGGGTGAAGAGCTCGCTGCGAAACATAAAAGAAAAGCTGATAAGAAATGTCAGTATCCCGCACGAAAAAAAAGCCGAATTGGAGAATTCTTTGCCAGTTCGTGAATCGTCAATGACAAATGTGGAAGGTACCATAGGTTCCCCCTTTTTTAGTGTATATTGGTTCATTACGCATGTTCACTCCTTGCCCACGCAGAGCTTAATTACTGCTTGTAAAAAAATAGTAACAACAATGTTGTTTCGGCAGGGTGTATCATTGAAGAAGCGGCCTCGAGGAATGACCTAAATGCCACGCCGTTCACTCTACATACAGGTGCATTATTCACACTATCATCTTTGGCTGTTATTTTTAGTTTGACGCATACTTATTTTAGTCACTATTTCAAAACTTTTATATGACTGTGAATAAACATTTTTATATGTCAAAACAATATTCAATTTTGGCAAGGTCCCACTACATTGTCTGCTGGTACGAACCCAACATTGGGCGCTTGGCTGATTTGGAAGCATCGTAATTCGGGTGTTTTCGATGGAGCCAGCCCAAGTATTAGCAACATCATTCCTGCTTTTAATGACGAACACCATCTGTGGTGTCTTGCTGGCACACGGGCACTACGTGCGCTTGATGTTGGTCGAGTAATAGAATAGGGTTGATATGTTACATTTTGGTCAGGTCTCACCAATCTGTGTGTGTTTGTTTTTTTTAATAGGAATTTGGTGTTTTTACCTCTGGTTTCGAAGCCAATTGCGATTTTACCCTTTGTTTTTCAACTTTGCAATTTTACCCCTGATTTTTCAAACGGAAGCAAAAACTTACCCCTATTTTGTGATTTTACCCCTGGTTTTGAAGCAAAAACAGGAGTAAATAGGGGTAAGTTTTTGCTTCAGTTTGAAAAACGAGGAGTAAAATCGCAAAGTTAAAAACGAGGGGTAAAATCGCAATTAAGATGCAAACTAGGGGTAAAACACCAATGCCCTTTTTTTATCGGTTTCTTCTAATCATGTAATCTGCCCCTCATGGCTTGGTCCGGAGTGAGGTGGCATAGTATGTACGGGGCCGTTTTTTTCTCTCCATAATACAAAGATACGTAGCTCTCCTGCATATTCGAGAAAAAAAATGAACCCAACATTGGGTTTAGGTTCCAATACCACCACACCCTCATGGTATAGCCAAAGATCGGCGTTGGTCCCAAACCCTACAGGTGCATTTCTTTTGATAGTAGAAATACACGTGCGCCACGCACATGTCCAGCCAAATGAGAGTCTAATTTCCTTCTTTCACGCACATGTCCAACCAAGTGAGAGTCTAATTTCCTTCTTCCACACGAGTAGGATGGATCACATCTGCAGAGAGAACTTTTAGTGACACTGTTGACATACAATGGAAACGCGGCAAGGTCTGTCATACCTGAGCGTATTGGGGACGCCCTTGATCATGTGGTACCTCAACAACCTTGATCATGTTGTGGTTAAATCAAGTACTGAACCGTGAAGTAAATGTTGTACGGACAATTGTCCTCGGAGATGCGTCACTGGAAACAAGACATGAGAGTAGACATTTTGTTACAACAATTTGATTGCTGTGACATGTAACCTTGCTTTTGTTGGATAGATTCTTTTACGTTCATGCATATGGAGTGAATATTCCTCAACACTTAGATAAATTTTCATTATGGTTATGTTACGTGTGAACTTCTCGCTATCGTTGAAGATTGTCGTGTCATTGTCGTTATGGTACTTAATTCTAACAATGTTGTTATGTTATCAAAGTAACTTGTCGTGTTAATGTCGTTATGATACTTGAATGCAACAATATGTCAGAAGTGTATTTTAATGATAGGTACATGGTGCATCATATTATTTTTATTTCCTGATAGAGTCATGTCAAGTGGTTTTATTTGGTTGGACACGTGCGTAGCGCACATGCATAGTGAATTGAGAAAGTTGGACTTACTAGTGGTATTCTGTTGATTCCTCTGCTACCAAGTTGACAAGGAATTTAATGTTGTGCAACAACGCCTTAGTTACAGCAGCAAAGTTTTGCGCTACACCATCATCATCGTCGCGGGCTAGCAGCCACCACGTAGAAACAAGTTACCAGCCATCCTTCAAAAACCCTTGGTCTCAAGAGTATCCTTTCGCCAAAACGTACCCATTGATGCATCTTGGTGATTACTTTGGTAGTAGGGTTGATAGGAGTTTCACCAGTAGTGGTGCCAGATTCCGGGATCATGGTGACTCATCTCATTTTTTGCACCCAAGTAGTGTAGAGAAAAGTGCAGAAAATACTTTGAGATGTATTATGTTCCCCCCTCACACTCGGGCACATTTTTCCGCAATGGATTTTAATGGCACCACAGCCTTATTGTGCCAAACTTTCGAGGCAACCTCATAGGATTTAATCATGGCCTGAATTAATAGTAGCAGTTAATGACAAATTTGGTAAGGATATGTATCGGGGACATATGCAGCAATAGTTCCTATGACGAGACATTCTTTGTGAGTCAGTTTATTGTAGGCTTGAAATATGAAACTAGCTCTGTAATTCAGTTACACATGCCAAGAACAGTTGAGCTGGTATAGTCGTTGGCTCTCATGCATGAAAGGTTATTGATCAATCTCCAACGAAGAAAAACTATTGCAAGACAGACTTCAAAGACAACAAAGAATTCAAAAACCCAACTCCAGCAAAAGGTAGGATGTGTTGGATATATAACAATTTTTTTAAATTTAAGAATTAATAAATCCGAAATCTTATCTATTATATACATAATTGACGAGAAAAAGGAGCCATCACGTTCGCTCTAAAATGCTAAAAATTCTCACATTAATATGGGAAAATCTATTATATACCTAATTGACGAGAAAAAGGAGCCACCACGTTCGCTCTTAAATGCTAAAAATTCTCACATTAATCTGAGAAAATAAGAAGAAAAAATTACCTACCACTGCCATTATAAAAAATGTTACCTAAAATACCCCCTGTATAGGTACCCTTAACCATCAACCTCCCGTAAGACCAGTATATGAGATGCCCTGGCGACTAAGATGGGCTGCGGCAGAAAAAGGTGCTACATGGTCTGCGGCAAAAAAACAATCAGCAGGGGGTACGAGGTGGAGTGCCCCTGTCTGCCGTTGGATTGAGGTTTCCGCACATCAAGGTAATCTGCATGACCCACAGGGTGATTAGGTTCGATCCTTTTGTTGCAAACAACTCCGGCCATTAGCAACGGCGGCGTCTACAGCTCCAACCAGAGGCAATTTGCAGTTACCAGGAGGCAACAGTGTGCTCGCTAAAGCTCGGGGGCGACGAAGCTCCAGATTTTTGTTCGGACGCGGCTCCCGGCAGCGGGGCCACGGAGAGCCGGACGTCGGCGCTCGGAGCATGCGAGCGGCGGCGCTGTCGTTCGGCTCAATCCGAGTGTCGGCGGGTTCAAAAACTTAACCAAACAGGTATCGGTATTGTTTAGGTTCGCACCAGATCGATTCTTTGCCAAAATTTAGGTGCAGGTCGACGAACCGAGTTCAGATTTATGTGCAAGCAAGGATGACAGACCCGTCCTCAGATTTATATGCGAGGAAGGACGATAGTTCACAAGATCGTGAAATTTTTCAGAGCACACACGACAGCGAAGTTAGCTGTTTCTGTGGAGGTTGAGCTATTCCTCGCCTCTAGCGGTTGCACCCCTGAAGGTTTCAATAATGATCCCTAGATTTTGATCATTAGGAAGAAGCCACGTTCATGCATGAAAGGAAAAATGATCAAGCCTTATCTCCAGGCCATTGAGTCGGCGTTTTAGTAATTTAAGAAGGAAAACACAACTTCTTGATTGCTAGAATGACAGATATTATTCGTGCCAGTATGGCCATCAAACGACATAATGGTTGTTCATGTTGTGAGCCGCTCAAGGAACAATGTCAAACAACCATATAAGGTCCGTAAGTTCATCTAATTAAAGCTTAGTTTTTCTCTCCTTTTTGGGAATCATGTATTATTTTTATGCTAATCCATGTTGCTACCTGTCTATAGGCGTAAGAACTTAGGGATACTCGGATGATAGAGTTCTAGACACTACAAGAGAAATTATCTCTCCTGCATGTACTTCGGCTAACAGTTTTTCAATGACCAGCAGATTTATAAACTAGATTTAATTACTGTGGGTAATGGCTTTGTTGGGGCTGACATTGTTGATAATTGACAAAAACTGCTGGGAAATATATTCTTTTATTTAGACTTACAAAACTATTGGTCAATATTGATGAAATGCATTTAGTCTATAACTATGTAATTACATGCTTAATTTGATAGATTTTTCATTTTAATAAATTGATATAATTTATTTTAGAAAAGAGTATAACCAATTAGGCAGCATGTAGGCTGACCCAACAACTTTCAACGTAACTTATCAGTTATTGTAGTATGTTTATAAATGATGTAGTGGTATATTCATAAAACCAAGAACACCATAGAAAAAAAGGACAAATTAATCAAACCGTCTCATTAGTCAAAATGGAAAACAAAGCATAGTGGCCTCCAAGACACAGACTAGAAAATCCTAAGATCATGAAATACAAGAAAAATGAAAAACTCCTAAATTTTTGTTGAGTTATAAATAAAAAGAATCATGCCCCGTTGGATACGTTCATGATTCGTATAGATAAATGAGATTGATACTATTTTGGATTATAGAAGAGAATCATGGTCAACTTTCATAAATATATTTTTTAAAAGAAAAAACTAGCCGCGCAAATGCGCGCGGGTAGTTGGCCTAGTTTATAGTAATCACCCGTCATTAAATTTAAAACTGGGAAGGACGTTGATCCTGGTAGCGTTCAGCGTCGGACGCTAGGCGCAACTGCGTCCAGCTCTGGACGCTGCTGCCGACGGCGTCCTGTTGTGGGCCGGCCCACCAATCCCAACATCATCTAATTAGCATTGAAGGCAGGTCGTTAGTGGAAAACCTAATCCTAATTCGATCAGCTTTTAGCGTGATCTCGGCGGTATCGATTCTTCCCGCATCCTCATCTTTGTGCTGCTCCGAAACAATTTGGCCTGGTAATGGTTCTCTTCCGCACAGGCTTACTTCCTCTAAATTTAGATACAATTTGTTTGTACTGGTACAGATCTCTTTATAATTGGCATCTTCTTTTCTTTAATTAGGCTGATCACGAGATATGGAATTAAATTGATTTTTGGGTGCGTTGTGCTGCATACAGACGTCGCCACTAGGTATGGTGGTACCCATGCAAAGGTGCCACAACGTTGTCCATGCATGCTCGTAGTTCGAATTCAATGTAGTTCGCTTTGTTACGTATAGCAGACTAATTCGTATTTTTCTTTTTTCTTTAATTTGTGGATACAGCTACATGTAAGAATGATCGTTCTTGTATATGCCGATGGAAAAATTGTGTATGGAGCCACAGGTGCCGAGTACAACATTCCCGCTAAAATCACTTTTTCCGCTTCTGAGGCAACCACATTCGAAGATGTGAAAAACGAAATATATAGAGGTCTTGGATTAGACAATGATCACTTCACATTGAGCATCCAAGCACGATTTGACATAGGGGCACCTGGCCCTCACTATTTTCATCTCATATCTATATATGAGGATTGAGGATGGCAAATGGTATTTGGAAGAACACAGGCACGGAGTACTTGGCATCTTGTGGAGTTGTATGTCCAATCCACACCAACTCACGTAAGGTTGAGTCAAGTTAATGCCAGAAGCAACATGCCAGTATCAGTGAGTCAACATGCACATGAGAATGATCATTCAACACCATGTGTGTTCCATTGGAGCTGTAATACCCCTACTTTTGGAGCCAAGAAGAACAGGAGAGAAAGAAGAATAAAAAGGAATAAAAATCACTCCAAATTAAAAATTTTTGTCCAACCTCTCACCTTGAAATGAATTTTCAAAAATAAAATTCACTAAACAAATTAAACTTAGTTTGAATATGAAAATTTTGAAATATAAAATTAGTGCTCAAGTGTTTGTTTCATTTAAAAATGTACTAAAAATTTGAAGCTTTTGAATTTACAACAAGTAAAATCAAAGTAGGAATTAAATCCCAAATTGATTTTCAAAATTTTGAATTTAAACCTGCACTAAAATCTCATCATATGCATTTTTGGATTTTATTAGCTTTATTATGAATGTTTGATCGATTTTTGTTTTTATTTGAACTTGAAATCTCTTCAAATTCAAATTCCAGAAAAAGGAAAGCTTTTTCTTTTCCTAATTCGCCTTCGGGCCGAAATCTTCTTTCCCCTCTTTCCGGCCCAGCCCACTCCTCCTTTTCTTTTTCTTTTTCCTCAGCCGCACCTGGGCCGCGCCTCTCCCCCGGCCCAGCTCGCCAGCCCACCTCCCCTTCTCACTCACCGACAGGCGGGCCCCGACCCCATCATCTCCCACCTCCAGCACGCCGGCGAGAATCCCGGCCGCGCCCATCCCGCCTTGTTCCCCGATGCCGTCCCGTCGCGTCCGAGCTCCAGGAGCACCACGCGGACCACGTGCTCGCGCGGCCGCCGCCTCTCCTTACTTGGCCGCCCCGTCAAGCCCTCGCACCGCCTTTCTCTTGACCCGCGCGCCAAGTCCGGCTAGCACCGCCATTGGCGGTCAATAAATGGAACCGAGCCCTCTCCCGTTCTCCCTCTCATCCTCACCTTCTCACCGCCCCTCCTCCGAGCTCAAACCCGGCTTTTCCCCCTTCTTTCTCTCATCTCTCTCCCCGAGCTCGGGATTCTGGCCACCGTTCCCCACCGACGCAAGCTCGTCTCCGGCCGTTCCGCCCCCTCGGGCCGCACGGTGAGTACCCCCGCTCCACCCTCTCTCTTCCGCGGCCGTCCTCTCCCTCTTTCCCTGCGCGCGTGAGCCGCTTGACCTAGCGCCGTCGACCACTGCCGCGCGCTTCGCTGTCGCCCCCCCCCCCCCCCCCCCCCCCTCACCCGACCGCGTCTGGCCTTGACTCGAGGCGCGCACGCCCTTCCTCTCCCCTCCGCGTGCAAGCGCGCAGTCCTTCCCTTGTCTCGCCGGAACGCCGCCCCACTCCGGCGACGCCGCCCCACCGCTCCAGCCGCTCTCGTCGACGACGCGTGCCAGCCACGACTCCGCCGTCGCACGCCCAACCCCCTCCGCCTGTCCTTGTCGCCCTTCTGCCCCCCCTAGCCGCCGCCGGTGCGCTCCCCGGTCGTGCGCCACCGTGCACGCCGCCCTGGTCCACCATGGACCAGAGGACCGCCGTCCGCCACCCGGTCCACAGCCCCGTGGACTTAGTCCACGGGTATTTCAATTCAAAAATAATTCAAAATTCCAGAAAAATCCTGGAGCCCCGGACATTTTGCAGATAAGCCTTCATGCTTTTCTGTATTTATGTTTTGGTCCTTTCTTTTTACAGAAAAGCCCCGATACTTCTCAGAAATTATATTTCAGCCGCTACCTTTTACACCGAGACCCCTAAGCTTTCCGAAATTACAGATAGGTCCTTGGTATCTATCTATAATTACCAATGATCCCTTAAAACCTTTTTATAATTACAATCAAGCCCTCAGAACTTCAAATGTCCATATCTTTTTAACCATAGCTCCGTTTTGGGCGATTCTTGCGCCCACGCGTTCGTAGAAACGCATAGTACCTCATGGTACTATTATTGGAGCACCATCTTTGACCTAGACACCATCAATGACCCAAAACCCTCTCACCTATTATATCTTTTCCCGACAGTTATGCGATGTCTCACACGTCGCAACTAGTATTCACCTAAACTAAACCAATCATGTGACGCTAGTTATCTAGTACCCTCCACATCACCACATACACCCCACTTCATCCTTGTATCACCCATTTACTCATTTGCTCGCTAGCCTTGAACCTAACGATCTTTTATGTCGTTTCACTTCAAAATCCAATAACCTCCATCTATCACGAACTCAACTCCAAATCTAGCCTTGATCGATCATCGCTCAATCAAACTTAACCCAACAATGCCTGCAACACCTATTCCAAAGCCCTCGCCAAATCCTACCAAACCTTATCGATTCGTTATCCTCTTTTATAAGTGCTCTTTTATTGGATCTTATTGGAGTTATTAATTCATTGTTATTCTAATTGCCAGTTGTCTTTATTTGATCTTAGTGTTCTATCTGCAGTCGTGCATTCATGTCATACATGCTCACGTACACGTACAATCGTCATGCGTCCGACGCATGACGACCAATCAATAATAACTTAGCCTTAGTAATTAATCAATCTAGTAAGTAATTAATAGCTAAGTCATCATTAGTTAACGATATAAGGTATAGGAGCCCTAAGCTGACACACCTCGTACCTCGTACACATGTTGCATGAACCTTTATATAGGTTACTACCTGTATGGAGGCTAGTGCCACGAATGTACGAATAGCACATACACACGCTGTCCCCGTCACTTCATGCATTCATGCTCTTCTCTTCGTGTTTAGCATTTCTCATTACACCAAAAGCCATAGAGTACTATGCATCACTCCTAATGGCCTTTTTAAAGTAACAAAACCTTGTTAAAGTAAAACTGGGTGCATCATCCGTGTTTTGAGCCTTTTATTCTTCATTTGCTTTCCATCGATTTTATTGGAGTTAATTGGATCTTATTCGGCTCTTTTCGCCCTTTATTTTCTTTTGCGGTAGTTTATTTATACGTAGTATTTCTATGCGTTAGATTACGCGAGAATCGAGGAAGAGCCAGAAGAATCCAAGTACTCGTCAAGGAATCTTATATCAAGACCCGTCGAAAGATACGAGCTTCAAGAAAGGACTCGAAGGCATCAACTTCGACAGAAAAGACCGAAGACCCAGAACTTAAAGATTAGGAAAGCGATTATCAGGCAAGCCCTAACTCCCCCTGTGATCATATTGATCCTATGATTGCAAAGAAAACCCACTTAGAGCCTGCTTTCAAATAAAGTATGCATGGTATTTAAAAGTGATTTACATGCTTAGTATATCCTAAGTACTTGTTGATTGCCATGCCTTGTTTTTGCTTATCCTGATTCCTTGTTAAACCTAGGAACCCACATCATTAATTCTTTGATGATGTGATGGATCAAAATGCTGCTTAGGACCTGCTACATCGTGTACTTAATTAATCTTGCTCTCATGCTTTTGGGTTAAAATGCGTGAGTGCTTGGCGGTGTGAGTAAATGTGAAAATGGGTGGGTTTGATAATAAAGTGCAACCATAGTGGGGAATGTTTTGGCGGGATCAGGCGAGGTAGTCCTCAGTAGGGAGGCTATCTCTGGGATGCCCTTCCTCGTGAGGATTGGCTATTGAAGATGCATGATTCGGTCGTATAAGGACCGGTTCATGTGCCGCCTGGCCTAGCACCTCCCGTACAACCACAAGCCTTGTATGGGAAAGGTTTGGAACCACACCATCTATAGCGTTCACCCGGTACCCACCAGGAGGCTGGAGTGGCAAACGGAAGCCAGGAGAAGACTCGACGAGGTTGGCGTCGAGTCCGGCATGTGGAGACAATTCTGGCCTGTGGCCATTCTATTATATGATGATGGAAGCCCCTGGTTGGTGTTTTTCCGTGGTGGTGCCATGGTGACGCCAAGTAGGTATGGAACCATTAGTATACCAGTCCAAACCGCGATATCGGGGAGGACTGGTGTACCTTGTGGGGAAAGTGTACAACCTCGGCAGAGGATAAGAATCTATCCGGATAGCCGTGTTCCACGGTATTGGACAACGCAAAAGCTATGGCCACACAATGATTAGTCTTTCCTGTGTGAGTTATCCTTGGCGTGTTTTTGGAAAACACCGGCGTGGAGCCGTGCGCTGGTTTTCTGCCAGCATTAAAATTTGGGAACTGGCGGGATGGATTGCATCTCCCCAGGGCCAACCAACCCCACTAAATATAATGATAATACCTGATTGTAGTTTGCGAACTGTTTCGTTTTCAAAAACAACCCTTGCATAAAATTGGCTTTCCGCCGATATGATAAACCTCAGCCTTATCCTTGTTTATACCCTTGCATATATTTACCCCTAGTGTTAGAGTTTGCTGAGTAACTTATGTACTCACGCGTTTGCGATTGATGTTTTTAGTAGGAGAAGTCTTCGTAGGAGACGACGAAGCTTTGGTTTTCGGTTCTGCTTCTCAAGTCTGCATGTGGCTTGGGTCGTGCTTTCCGCTGTCTGTGTGTGATTGCTTCGCCTTTATTTGACGGAAGGACTTGGATACTTCTGCATCCTTGTCGAACCGCCACTAAAGGCTCTATATAACAGGTACTATATCTATTTACCTATCCGAAGTAGGCTTTTGATTATCATATCTGTGTTCCTGTGCGTATCAGCTACTGATTCAGGGACTGATACATGATGCACAGAGTGCTCCAGAAATGGGATACGACAGGAGCCAAGTGTATTCCAATCTAAAGTGACTGATGCCTCTCAAGATAGTAATCAGACAGCACGTACAAACCATGCTCACGAAACCACTGAAACGACTAGAATGCAACAAGACATTACAGAGGATATGTATGTTGGAGAGGAGACAGACCTTGAAGACGAGAGGATTAGACAGGATGATGACGAAGACCACGATTCAGACTATGCACTTGATGAGGATTCTGAGGAGATTATAGTTCCAAGGGCAACTGTTATCTCGCCTACTGGTAGATGAAAACTATTTGTCTCAGGCCGCCATGGCTCAACCAATGCTGAGATCAAATATTTATCAACGTTTACTTTCTTCATCGTAGCAATTTGATAGAACCCAAGATTCTCTAGTGCCGGCTGACAGTGGATCATAAGGGACACCAATGCGATGATGCCTTATGTTAACAAAGTTACTTGCTGTGTCATAAATTATTTTTTATTCAGACACGAGCCAACGAGTATAAATGAAGAAAGCATGTACAACAATAAACTCACATTTTCAGAAACTTTAGATACTTTGTGCTGACCATGAGACATCCATAATAAATCGCTGAACCTATCATTGGCAGCCATTTTCTAAACCTGCAAAACTTGCACATACAACAGCCTATCACATAAACATGACCAAATTCTAATGTTCTAAACATCAATTTTGGGCGCTGGGCTACTGCATTATAATAATACTAATGCGTTAGGCATCAGGGCAACAAAAGTTTGGTTATGTAACAGGGAGATATCTTTTCCTAGATTGTTGCAACTAGTGGGCACGAGATGACAAACACAGGCCGGCAATCACCAGCATCAGCAGCGCCTCAAGGTAACCAGGGACTTGGCGGCGTTTCCCTGCCTAGGATTACGTCACCTATGGCTTCCCGGTGAGCAACGCAACAGCCTCCCAGACTAGGAATAGTGAGATGGCAACCTCAGACCAGGAGAGGGAAGGGCAGCAGCAAGAGTCGACAACCACCTTCTACCTCGCTGAAGTTCGTCGTCGACCCTGCGGCGCTCAGTTTTGGAGGAGGAAGAAGAAGGCCAGCGGTACCTCCTTGTAGTATTTTTTTTCCTGACGACGTTTTGTTCCTTGAATTGAGCCGGCCCACCTCAGGACGCCGTCGACGGCAGCGTCCAGAGCTGGACGCAGTTGCGGCGAGCGTCCGACGCTGGATGCTACCAGGATCAGCGTCCTTCCCAATTTTAAAATTAATGACGGGTGATTACGATAAATAAGATTTCAGATTTATTAATTATTAAATTTAAAAAATCGGTATATATATATATGAGCGCTTTTATTTTAAATTTAATCCAAAAATAAATCATGAACATGACGAATAGATTGCAGAATAAACTAGAGATTCCAATAATTCCAACAGGAAGTAATCTTGAGGAAGATATCGAAGAAGGCAAAATCAAAAATGGGGTAACAAAATGTTCAGTGCATAGAGTAATTGATTTGTATCTTATGTTTTGTGGTTGAAAATTGAGCATGAAAATTTCAATGTATTGACTATTGAGCATTGACATGTAAATCCTAATTAAATTTCAATGTATTAAGCATTGGTTTGTAAGTCATGGTTAAAATTAGTGGTTCAAGGATCACTGTATTTTGGGTTTATTATATATAAATAATAGTAGGTACAACCGTAGGAATGAAAAGTTAAAAAAATATGAATTGATTGTTATCAGGCAGCACTTGCACTGCCTTTTGTTTGCTATGCAAATTGTTTTCATCACCTGAAAAAAAGGGGGGCTGGCAGGCGGGAAGCAACTTAAAGGAGTTTGAACTCTTCGTTAAGTATCTTGCATCACTTATATACTGCCTTTTGTTGGCCAATGTAATTTTTTTCTGCCAATGAATATCGATTGTTATTAATCTGAACTTGGTTGCTTTTTTAAATAAAACGAACCGATACGAGATGGTGCCAGTTTCAATATTAAAGAAGAATAACTTGATTGCATTTTAAATTCGCTGAAAATGGTTGCTTCGCAGTCTAAATTTAGACCATTCCTGACAGTCAAATAACTTGTTTACTACTTAGTACGTCACGCGGATTGAGATGTGTCTCAAAAATGAAGGCATCCACGCAGAGGTTCCGAAATACAAGCGAGAGCCGAGAGGACAGAGCGGTTGGATTCTTCACCAACGCGTCATGGGCGACTGGGCGCTGTACCTGCCCTATCCCCATAACAGGAGCGGCGCACTGCAGCGGCGGAGCAAAAAGCTCAGCAGCGGCGGTTCCAGCAGACCGCCGCTACGTAAGCGCCGCTAAAAACAGAAATTGTAGCGGCGGTCGTAGGCAACCGCCGCTACAAACACAATCTGTAGCGGCGGATACTGCCACCGGCCGCCGCTACAAAGTGTAATTTCTAACGGCGGGTGATGGCACCACCCGCCGCTAATGAAGGTTTGAAAAAACAAAAAAAAAGGCCCGCCGCGGCCGCCCCCGAAACCCTAGCCGCCACGCCGCGGCCGCCGCCGGCGCCGCCACGACGCCGCGGCCGCCTCCACCACGCAGCCCCTCCGCGGCCCCCAAAACCCTAGCCGCCACGCCGCGGCCGCCTCCACTACGCAGCCCCTCCGCGGTGGTTCCGGCAGCCTCGCCTCGCCGTGGGTGCCGCCGCCGCGGTGGATCTGGCCGTGGATGCCGCCGCCGCGGTGGATCCGGCCTTGGGTGCCGCCGCCGCGCCTCGGGCCGCCGTGGTGGCCGCCGCCACGCCTCGGCCGCCGCCGCCTAGTGGTGGCCGCCTCCGTGGCCTACATGGCAACTCGGATGAGCCCCTCGACGGAGCCGCGCGCGACCTAGTCGCACGCGAGCTCCAGCGAGAGGTGCCTCCAAGGCTGCCTCCAAGTCCGGAAGGGCGGCGGAGAGGAGAGGAGAGGAGAGGAGTAGAGAAATGAGGGATAGGGTTTCGGGGGAGGGGGTGCGGCGGTTTTATACCAACATAATTGGGCCGGTTTTGGGCCAATTAGATGGGCCGGGAGGATGCCGCCGGAGCCGGAGCCGGTGCCGCAGCCGGGGTCCCCTTGGGCCCCATGGCCCCCGTCGCCGGAGCCGGGGTCCCCTTGGGCCCCATGGCCCCCGTCGCCGGACCCGGAGCCGTAGTCGGATGAAGACCCGGAGGCGGAGGTGGAGGAGGACGTCGACGCGGCGGTCGACGTCGCCGGGGTGGAGGTGGAGGTGGAGGCGGAGGCCGGATGGGGTCTGCCGCCGGAGGTCCTGCCGGCCCCGTGGGGGGATTGGCCGCCGGAGACGGAGCCGGTGCCATCCCCATGGCGCCTCTGGACGCCGGAGCCGGTGGCGGTGCCGCTGGCGTAGGAGAGGCGTCTTGGAGGCCGGAGCCGGTGCTGTCCCCGGCGTGCTGTCCCCGGAGGACGCCGGCGTAGTGTCCCCGGCTTGACGCCGGGGAGATCTTTTGGTTTTTTTAATGTAAAAAATATTTAATAGGCTATTAATCGCGTATATTCGCGATTCTAAAGTTAATGTAGGCTTAATCACATTTTATCGCGATAGTTATGTAAATATATATATTAATCAATGTTTATCTTTTTTTTAATTATTGTTCAATTTAAACCGTAGGGACCGAGAAAAGAAAAGCGGCGGCCAAAAACTGACACCGCCGCTAATCCAAATTTTTTTGCGACGGAATGAAACAAGAACCGCCGCTACAATAGTGAAGTTTTGTAGCGGCGGTTCTCCTTGAAACCGCCGCTAATAATTGATATTTAGCGGCGGTTTTCGTACCCGGCCGCCGCTATTAACTCTTTATAGCGGCGGCCTTGGTGAACAGTACCGCCGGCTGCTCTATAGCGACGGATCGCGTGGCAAATCGCCGCTACGTGTTTTACTAGTCCGCCGCTATAGTGCACTTGTGTTGTTGTGCCCGTAATCACTGATATTGGGTAGGCAAATATAAAAGCTGATATCCCCGTGCTGACACATGAATTCCACAGTGCGATTCACATCCGCACATGTAACAGGTTTAGCAAACTTGGGGCTGGTCTGTCAGGTCGCTCGTACGAACGCTTTGATGATTTCAGCCGCGCGTGAAGCACGAATAAAGGCTTGCGCACATACGTGGACTGTCATGCAACCCGTTATAAACGCACGCAAACATACACCTTCGCTTGTACGCAGCAGTCGGGGAGGAGCTATACATATTTTGGGGGAAAGACGGGAGGAACCATATATATGGATCTGATCTGAAGAGCATCCAATAATTTGCAGCCGATCGACAGACCTTAAAATCCGTCAGACCCTTCACATCCTCGATCCATGGCGGGCCAGAGCCTCCCCAAGCCAATCCGTTGCAAAGGTACGCAGCACCAGTGGTGTTAATTGAACTCCAAGCAGTTAGTGTCATGTCTTCTTAACTAATTTGCCGCTCAATGTATTCTCTAACCGCCGTCAATTAACGAGCAGCTGCCGTGTGCCGAGCCTCCGGCGAGCCTCTGGTCGTGGAGGAGATCGTCGTGGACCCGCCAAGAGCATACGAGGTCCGCATCAAGATCGTGTGCACTTCCCTCTGCCACACCGACATCACCGTCTGGCGATCCAACGTTGCCTCAAAATTTCCAAGGATCATCGGACACGAAGCCTTCGGGTACGCCGTATCTCGTCCCCACATTTCTTTGATTTGATGCTGCAGAATAAATGGTATGCGATCGATGCTTATTACCTAGCTTGTGATCGATCGAATTCTGGTTGCTCGATGGACGTACGTACGGCAGGGTGGTGGAGAGCGTGGGGGAGCACGTGTCCGGCTTCGTCACCGGCGACGCGGTGGTGCCGACGTTCCTGGGCCAGTGCGACGCCTGCCGGAGCTGCCGCTCGTCGTCGCCGGAGAGGACGACCAACATGTGCACGACGCTGCCCTTGTCCGACAGCCTCGGGATGCGGCGCGACGGCACCGTCCGGTTCCGGGACCTGCAGGGGAACCCGCTCAACCACTGCGTCGGCGTGTCAAGCTTCAGCCAGTACACCGTCGTCGACGTCAACCAGCTCGTCAAGCTCGGCGACGGCGTGCCGCCGAAGATGGCATGCCTCCTCGGATGTGGTGCCAGCACCGGTACTGCTCATGTAGTTAGAGCCAGCTGGTGTCTTTCCACAAATCGTGTGTTGCGGCCGCACATAGATACGGCCCCTTACCTTTAGTCGTAGGATGCGTGCGTTAACATTCATGAAAAATTGAACGCCGGGATTGAAGGCTCCCAGTGCACGTTAGTCGGGACACGCGTCCTGCATTGGAAGACGCTGTATCTATGTGCGGCCGTAAAAAAAAAAACCGTTGGGTGTCTTTCTAGTTAAAGAAAAAGATATGATGTTTTGCGAATGTAATTCACTCAGGGGTAGGAGCTGCATGGAGGTTGGCAAAAGTCGAACCGGGTTCATCGGTGGCCATCTTTGGACTAGGAACGGTCGGACTGGCGGTAAGCGCCAGTTACAATTAATTACTCGCGTCTATTATGAACAAATTGTGATGGGAGCAGTTTGCAAATTTGGATTCCTGTGAAAATTCACCAAATTTGTTTTACTCAGGCGGTACAAGGAGCAAAAATGTGCGGAGCATCCAAGATCATTGGTGTCGACTTGAACCCTGACAAAGAGGAAGTTGGCAAGTCTATTCTTCTCTCCATTTCCAGCACTATCTACCTAGTAGCTAGTAGACCACCAAAGAGGCAGAGTACGTAGACTCATCTGCCGAATTGAAAGATTGTAACAACACACACTCAAATTTACGGCAGGGAAAGGAATGGGCGTAACAGACTTCATCAATCCCTCGCAGCTCGGCGAGACTCCTGTCAGCGAGGTAGTGAAAAGATTTATATAGTACGGTCTCAGAAATTACTATGTTTACGGACAGAGGGAGCAGCCCTGTTAGTTCATCCGGTTCTCCTCCATATGCCGCACAGGTGATCGGCGCCATGACCGGAGGCGGCGTGGACTACAGCTTCGAGTGCATCGGCGTCCCGTCGGTTATGGCGGACGCCTTCAGAAGCACCAAGATGGTGATTGACTGACAGACTAGTGTTAATCCAAGCTTCTTAATAAGCTGTTGAACACAAGCCGAACGCCGTCATCTTCCGTACAGGGGACGGGCATGACGATCATCCTGGGGTTTAACGAGAACAACGAGCCGGTGGCGCTGCCGTCGCTGGAGCTCCTCCACGGCAAGCGCGTGATGGGAGCGTTCTTCGGAGGGATCAAGCCCAAGACCGACATCCCAATCCTCGCCAAGAAATGCGTCAACAACGTAACAAGCAGTTTGCTTTCTTACTACAGTAGCTCGGATATATATTTCTTCACTACTCATCATACTAATGGGTGTTGCTCTGTATAATTTATAATTGTTCAGGAGCTGGAGCTGGAAAGGTTGGTGACGCACGAGGTGGGCTTGCAGGACATAAACACGGCCTTCGACCTGCTCCTGCAGAAAAAGAGCCTCAGGTGCATCATCTGGATGGTCAAGTAGTGGCCAAGACGAGAAGCTGGCGTGCCAAATCTCTGATGTGATTTTGGTGATGAATAGTAAAAACGACTGAATAATTGTGCCGCGTGTTTCAGGCCCGGCGTTTGTGCCGAAGACCGCAGCACTGGCGGTCTGGTTCCGGCGTCTGAATCGACCTTGTACTACCGGTTTTCTCCGTGCCGACATATGCATCCAATAAATGGGGGAATATATCCCTGTCATTTGTCATGCCGCACTCGAACGGCAACTTCTGCTTTTCTAGCAAGGCGGTTAGGCTGTGCTGCTGCTCGTTGAGATTGACACGTCACCAGCTAGAAGAGATTACTTTGGATGCAGACTTGAATCAAACAAGATTACTGAGAGGAGTTGCGATTCACTCGGGCGGCATAGCATACACTTGGACTGTAAAAGAAGACGCAATCAACCATCAAACAACCTTGCAATTATTGATTACAATTATAAAAGAAGGAACCACACGGATACAGGTAGCTTCAGACACAAGCAAATGATCCAAGGAACTACATATAAACACAGCTAGGAATCGGCGTCACCAAGAGTGACGAACAAGGGGGAGAAAAAGAAAACACATGACCAAGAACTGGAGCGATCGATCGGACGGCTACATATTCTTGATACCACCCATATTTTACATCACCGTCAGGCATCAGTTCCTGAACAGCTGTTCTACTTGGTGATGGCGTAGACAGCGTAGATGATTCCCGGAAGGTAGCCGAGGAAGGTGAGCAGCAGGCAGATCCAGAACTCGTGCTGCAAAAAAGGGAAGAAAAAAACTGTTAGGTTATCGGCGGAACGACGGCACGTAGATCACGACAGATAACGAAAAGTAAAATTGGAATAGAGGAGACGAAATTCTTTATTGCGAAATTCTGGTGTCAGAGTACACAGGGGGGGTCTCCTCAACTATTTATAGGGGTGGAACCCTAACTTCGTGTCGGGCTCCAATGCGATAAAGTAGCCCACATGGACCAGGACAGCTTCTTCTAGAAGTTGGGCCTGGCCCATTAAGAGTTTTACAACACTCCCCCTTGGGCTCTTTATCGTGATAAGTATGCCTCATAAAAACTCCTAAAAACCCAGTGGGAAAAATTGGAGAAAAGAGCACATATTACCACCACTTGTATGCACACATTGTCTCGTTAAAAACCTTATTGAGAAAACTTCATGTGAAAAACTCATAAGGGAAAAAGAGTGCAATGTTTTTAATCTTTCATGATTAATGTTTATCAATCTTCATGACTGATATGAATTATCTTCGAGATAACTCATTTAGTTCGGGAATGTGATGTACTTAGGGAAGTTCTCCCCCTGTTCCAAGCACTTCTCTAAGTCTTCTCATGCCAATACCACGCCGACACTCTTCGAGAGTGCGGGAAGGTAAGGCCTTTGTGAACATATCTGCAAGATTGTCACAAGATCGGACATGTGTTACTAAAATCTCTCCCTGCTCTTGCATTTCATGCGTGTGGAAGAATTTAGGTAACATATGCTTTGTCCTGTTCGACTTTACGTATCCCGATTGTACTTGTGCAATACAAGCTTTATTATCTTCATAGATAATTGTAGGGGATGGAGTATACGCCACTCCACTGGTCTTCATTATATGGCTTGTCATCCTCCTGAGCCAGGCGCACTCCTTTGCAGCTTCAAACAATGCGATGATCTCCGAGTAATTTGTCGATGTAGCAACCAATGTTTGCTTCGTTGACTTCCACGAAATTGCAGTTCCTCCAAATAAAAACACATATCCCGTCTGAGATATTGATTTATGTGGATCAGATAAATATCCAGCATCAACATAACCCACAAGGGTTAATTCCCCATTCTTCTTGAAAATAATCCAAGGTCTTCAGTTCCTCTCAAATATCGGAGGATTTGCTTGATGCCATTCCAATGCCTTCGAGTTGGTGCTGAGCTATATCTTGCAAGTAGATTAACAGCAAAAGCTATGTCGGGCCTTGTACCATTCGCAAGGTACATCAAGGCTCCAATGGCACTGAGGTATGGATATTGAGGTCCCAATAATTCCTCATCTTCCTGCTTCGGTCTAAAAGGATCTTGATCTATATCAAGGGATCTCACCACCATAGGTGATCGGAGTGGATATGCTTCGTGCATATTAAATCTCTCTAATACCTTCTTGGTATAGTTTGATTGGTGCAAGAGTACCCCTTCAGGAGTATGTTCAAGTTGCAAACCTAAACAATATGTAGTCTTGCCCAAGTCCTTCATTTCAAATTCAGTCTTCAAGTATGAGCAAGTCTCTTCAATTTCATTGGTAGTACCAATGATGTTCAAGTCATCAACATAAACAGAGATTATGCAAAAGCCTTTCTCTAATTTCTTTATGAATACACAAGGACAATCTTCATTCTTCACAAATCCCTTTTCCAAGAGAAATGTACTGAGCTTGTTGTACCACATTCTCCCTGATTGTTTCAAACCATATAGTGACTTCTGTAATTTGACACTATATAATTTGCGGTCATCTTCATTTGGGACTTTTATACCTTCTGGAACTTTCATATAGATTTCTGTATCTAATGTTCCATATAGATATGCTGTGACCACATCCATAAGTCGCATCTGCAAATTCATATTCACCGCCATTGAGATCAAATACCGGAATGTGATTCCATCCATTACGGGAGAGTAGGTTTCTTCGTAGTCAATGCCAGGTCTCTGCGTGAAACCTTGCGCCACGAGTCTCGCCTTGTATCTAGTCACTTCATTTTGAGCATTTCTCTTCCGGACAAATACCCATTTGTGACCCACTGGCTTAATGCCAGTTGGTGTAAGGTTTACATTACCAAACACTTCTCTTTTCTTCAGCGAGTTTAACTCTGCACAGATTGCATCTTTCCACTTTGGCCAATCAGGACGCTTCTTGCATTCCTTCATTGATTTTGGTTCAGATTCCAAATCAATTTGTGTTGCAATCGTTTCAGCAAAGTATGTATTGACTTCAAGCGTCTTTCTATTATATACCACTCCCGTCTCAACATAATTCGTTGAGTTTTCATTTCCTTGATCCTCATTATCGATAGATACATTGAGGTCAGGAATTTCCGGTACCCCCTCATGAGATTCATGTGCAATCTCACTTGGGTTTAATTCTTCAAGTCTCACCACTTCATGTGGATCACTTTCACCTTCTTTGGTTTTCTTTTGAGCAGTTTGCTTAGGCTTCTTCTCCGCAGGACGTCTCCTAGGAGCTTTAGCTTGAGCTTGTACTCTAGGCTTCTTAGGTGCCCTTGCAACCGGTTCACTCCCCCTCTTCCTAGCATTCGTTGCTTTTATGGAAGATGGTTGGAATTCCATATATTCATCCTCTTCAAATGGGATTTCTATTCTTTCAGGAGCATTTACAGCCGGTATATGAGACTTCACAATGTCTCTTGTATTGGTGAAAGCTTCAGGCAATTCATTAGCAACTCTCTGCAAGTGGAGTATATTCTGAACTTCGAGTTCAGCTTCTTTAGTGCGAGGATCCATTCCTAGGATTCCTTTAGCGTCCCAATCTATTTGCCGGCATTCTTCTCTAGAGAGATACTTTCCTCCCCCTAATGCCGGGAAATGATCTTCATTAAAGATACAATCAGCAAACCTTGCAGTATGTAAATCTCCAGTGGAGGGTTCTAAGTACTTGATTATGGACGGACTTTCATATCCAACGTAAACTGCGAGTTTCCGTTGTGCGCCCATAGCAGTTCGCTGAGGTGGAGGGATTGGAATGTATACAGCACATCCAAATCTCCGTAAATGGGAAACATTTGGTATTCTACCACGCACCAATGCTAATGGTGATTCTTCATGTGTAGCAGATGGTCGTAATTGGATAAGTGCTGCTGCATGCAACACCGCATGCCCCCAACAAGAGGTAGGCAATAAGCAATTCTGTAACAATGGTCGAGCGATCAATTTGATCCTCTTGATTAATGATTCTGCAAGACCATTTTGTGTATGCACGTGTGGTACGGAGTGTTCCACTTTGATGCCCATACTCATACAATAATCATCAAATACCTTTGATTTAAATTCTCCAGCATTATCCATTCGAATGGATTTGATTCTATGATCTGGAAAATGTGTCTTCAATTGTATGATCTGGGCAGTCAATCGTGCAAATGCATGGTTTCTAGTAGATAATAGACATACATGGCTCCACTTCGAGGAAGCGTCTATTAACACCATGAAATAGCGGAAAGGCCCTGATAAGGGACTAATTGGTCCGCATATATCACCTTGAATTCGTTCAAGGAATGGCATAGATTCTGCTTGAATCTTAAGCTGCGAGGGGCGAGTAATAAGCTTCCCTTTTGCGCATGCAATGCACAAGAAATCTGCTTGATTTGGGAAATCTTTTGTCTTCAAGTTATGCCCCGTTGCATTCTTCGTAATTCTCTGCATCATATTAAGGCCAGGGTGACCAAGACGGTCATGCCATAATCTATATGCTTCTTGATTTGTAAAGATAGTCTTGAACGTAGCAAAGTCTTTGTTTGGCTTAATGTACGTATAGTACAAGCCTTCTTTGACTGACGGACAACTTTCAATAGTGGTCTTCTTATTGCCTTCTTTCTTGGTTATGATAAGACGTTCTTCACCTCCATCATCATTGGTTTCTACGTGAAACCCATTTCTTCGTATATCCTTAAAGCTTAACAATGTCCGGGTTGAATCCGGATAAAGTAATGCTTCTTGGATTGTTAATTGCGTACCATTTGGTAGGACAAATGTGGCCCTTCCTGTGCCAACAATCTTATTGTTATTGCCAATAACAGTAAGAATATTTCCAGTATACTTTCGAAGTGTCTGGAAATAACAAGTGTCCCTTAGAATAGTAGCAGTGGTGCAACTGTCTACGAGACAGAGCTCCTCATCCATAGTCATTTTGCTCCACAATGCGATCTGCTGGGCGAATTCCTCGTAGAGCGTGCTGATAACGTGTTAGGTTATCGGCGGAACGACGGCACGTAGATCACGACAGATAACGAAAAGTAAAATTGGAATAGAGGAGACGAAATTCTTTATTGCGAAATTCTGGTGTCAGAGTACACAGGGGGGGTCTCCTCAACTATTTATAGGGGTGGAACCCTAACTTCGTGTCGGGCTCCAATGCGATAAAGTAGCCCACATGGACCAGGACAGCTTCTTCTAGAAGTTGGGCCTGGCCCATTAAGAGTTTTACAACAAAAACAAAGGAACCATCAGAATCAAGCAAGAAATCAGCACGAACCACTCCTCTAATCCCATACATAAAAGAGTCTCTAGCGTCAGAGTTAACTCGATGGTACGTTTGCAAGGCAGAGCCATACAAAAAGAAGAGGAACTAGGTAGTGACAAGGTGTGTGCACGCGTACCCCGCATCCAAACTTGAGGAAGACGCCGAGTGGCGGGAGGATGATGGCGATGAGGATGTCGATGCAGTTCGCCGCACCCGCCATGGCCGACCGATCGATGGAAATCAAGGCACCTCCTGCTCCTGCTTGCTTGAGCACAAAACTAAGCACCTCTGCTCTGCTTTCTCTCTGTGGGGATCAGGTAGTGGTGGCATCTCTGGATTTTTATAGACGGGGATGCCTCAACTACTAGTCTAGCAGTGAATTCCGCGGATAGGATCACACGGGTGTGAAAAGGACGGAAGGGAACAAGAACATGTCCCACACGCGTTCCCGCCGCGTTCTGCAATAACAGTGTTTGCTCTTGCATGCTACTAATGCTAATTCCTTGGCTGCTAAGCAGCAGCACTTCACCGGGCGATCTCTCGCACTCTCCTGCGACAGTATTCCACGCGGCGTTGCGTAACTGACCTGCCGGCGTCGTCTCGTACGTCGCTAATGTTGACCGCCGGACGGCGCGGCGACGACGCGTCTCGTCGCGTGCATGGAGCATCTGGCCCATCCGTGTAAGTGTGCAGCGTATTTTGATCTTCTTTCCTTTTTGATGCAGTGGTGTAGAACTATAAAAAGTGTTTATCCAGTAAATAAACAATTTTTATAAAGTGTTTATAAAAGTGTTCGCCTGGCTGCTTTGCAGCAGCTACAGTGTTTCAGTTATTTCTTCAGCAGCCGCTACAGTGTTCGTAGTTATTTTTCTGCAGCTGCGGCTGAATGATCTTGCCGAAATCTGGATTGATCTTACCTTCAGCGATACTCGAGAGAGCATTGAACCACCCGCGAAAGCCACGAAGCCGTTGTTGAGGTCCAAGACACAATTGCCAAGCCCATGTCGAGGCCCAAGCCATCGCCTACATCCTAGAGTCCTTGCCCAAGTCCAAGTCAACGTCAGAGCAAGCCCACGCCGAGGCCCAAGCCATCACGGTCTTCCTAGAGCCCATGCCCAGGTCTTAAACACAATTGCCAAGCTCATGACAAGGCCTAATCCATCGCCTACATCCTAGAGTCCATGCCCAAGTCCAAATCAACATCAGAGCGGAGCCCACACCGAGGCCCAATCCATCACGGTCTTCCTAGAGCCCATGCCCAGGTCTTAAACACAATTGCCAAGCTCATGTCAAGGCCTAAGCCATCATCTACACCCTAGAGTTCATGCCCTGGTTCAAGTCACCATTGGAGCCCGTGCCAAGGCCCAAGCCATCACGGTCGTCCTAGAGCCCATGCCCAAATCAAATATGCAGCCACCGTTCTGGAGTCGACTCATCTAGCCAAGCGTCCAAGGTGGCAGTTTTTTTGCCAAGTTGGCATAGCACATGTGAAGCAGAGGGCTATTTCAACCTACTATGGGGTGGTTTTTGTAACAAACAAACTTATTGAAAGGAATATTGAACTAGTGTTGAGTTATAAGATTAAATTTGCAATTAAGCACATATTATAAGTAGGCCTAATTTCTAGAGATGGCCAACACAAACAACGAAGTTTTAGCTACGAATCACCTATATAGTGTAAGGGGGTTGTCGGTATAAATCAATTTTGTAGTGGTGTGCCGATCTTTATTTCTCCGGCATAATCGTCAATTCATGACTTGTCAGTGATATCCCGTCTGCTTTAGCTCCACATATTATGCTTATCTTGAGGTGGTTCTGTTAAAGCTCTTTATACGCTAGCTGGCAAATACTCTCTGATGATAATGACGGCCATACAGGCATTAGATTCTCCTGTAAAACAGAAACTATGACGCCGTCTTTTCCTAAATGGCAACGAGCGCAGGGACCCGGCCGGTCGATTCGCTCTTCCCTCGTACATATGCGAGGGTGCACGTAAACGTCAGAAAGGTTGTAGCCCTACTTCTCTAACATCCGTTCCCTGCTCTGCTAGTGACTGTTTACTGTTGTTGTCTTGTTGATCCACAGCACTATTCGTATGGTCGCAGAGCCGGGCTGCTAGAGCTAGAGAGCGACTAGTCAGACTCCCACGGTTCCGATGTATCCTGGAGTTAACAATAAAATAAGATTAAAAAAAAAACACACGAGCGAGGTGTGATCTGTGACTCCCTTCTCATTGTACCACGTGTGACTCCCGGAAGGGCATGCACGGGCTCGTCGGGGTCAAACGGAGGCGCCTGGACCGACGGCGATGCCTCATGGAAGAAGCAGCAGGCACGTAGCCGCCACTCTAGAAGCTGGGACTGTGATTCATGACACTGTCCGTGTTTGTTCTTTCTTCTTCGATCGATTTCCCTTCTCTTTTCTTTTTCCTTTTTCAGAGTACACAAGTATTGAAGTATGCTAGACGTAACATACTCTTACTTCCTTCTTTTCAAATTGCTTATGCTATGAACGAGAAAAGGAGTAATCCTGTCTATCCCGTTCTGGATAGAGGTGCTGTCATCTCACTGTGACCTGCGACCCCTGATCGAGGAAGCTCGTGCCAACCATGCCGTCACCGGCAAGTGGAACAAAGTTGTGCTTATCCTCGTGCCTGCTCCAATACACTAATCCAGCTGTCGCATTAACAAGGGCGGCAGAGTAGCAAGGGGAAGGAAAGAAAGGGGAAGGGCCCGGATGATATTCAGACGTTATAATAAGTTTATGGAACTAAAAGAGGGTGTCAAGTGACTCACTATATAAGATGGCTCACCAATGGCCTATGGTTTAAATCGTTTACCATTTTTCTTTTAAAAAAGCTTTATTCGAAATGTGCTTCTTGTTGTTTTGATAATTTGATTTTACTCCCGAAAAACGTCCGCAGTAGTCTATAGTGTATGCTCCGTCTATTTGAGCCATCGATCTCTTAAAATATCACCCGAAAAATGCATTGCACAATCAATCCTCTACCTTCCTGTGATCGATTACAGTCAAAAGTACAAGATCGCCATAACAACCAGAAGGTAACTTAGCTTCTTCACATATATGATCCGGATCGAAAAGACTACACATGAACACAGCTAGGTTCTGAGTCTTCTGACATCACCAAGCTAGTAAGAGTGACGAACAGGGAGGACAACAAAATAATACATGAAAGAACAGGTAAGAGCTAGCACATATTCCTGACCCCACCATACTTCACAATACCGCAAGGCATTAGTTCCTGGCTTCCTGCTGCATCCACCACGTATATGTAGAAAGAAGGACAGAGGAATTAATAATTAAGAAGCATGCATGTCAGTTTTAGGAATAGTACAAGAGAAGCCAGCAAAGAAGCCAGCAGAGACGATTATTAGGAAGCAGTTGTGGTAGGGGCAGGCAGCCGGGCAGTTAGTTACGAACCTCACAGACAGGTTGGTCGGTCTCTAGTAGGTGTACTTGGTGATGGCGTAGATGGCGTAGATGATCCCCGGAATGTAGCCGAGGAAGGTGAGCAGCAGGCAGATCCAGAACTCGTGCTGCAAAAACAACATCAAAATCGAGCGAAAAATCAGAACGAATCACTCCCCTAATCTCATATATACACAAAAGCACCCGTCCCTTATAGCACGAAATAGTTAATTACCCCGCATCCGAACTTGAGGAAAACGCCGAGCGGCGGGAGGATGATGGCGATGAGGATGTCGATGCAGTTCGCCGCACCCGCCATGGCCGACCGATTGAACTCTGCAGTGCAACAGCGACTAGCTACTTGTGCACACAGAAGCTTCTCTGCTGCTCCTGTGCCGTCCGGTGCTGGAACTCTGGATGCAGAGGAAAATCTGGTGTGTGTATCCTCGGATTTATAGATGGCGACGGGAGAGCATGACGTTAATCAGTTCCGTGGAACGCGACGTGTGGGAAGAAAACGAAACGAAACGTGACACGGGTGTGGCACGTCTGGCTTCCATCCAGCGTCCAGGCCCTGTGACGCGTGCCGCGCAAAGGATGCACCCGCGTTGCGGTCGTGTTGATTTGCGCTCGGCTTAAGCTTGTGCTGCGATTGTCCCTAGTACACCAGCTAAGCAGCAGGTGATACCTGTATTTGGTTTGACTTTTTTTCTTTTTTTTTTTGCGAGGGAGTATTTGGTTTGACTAAATAGTTCCTTCGCCGTTAAGCAGCGGCCGGTGAACACCAGCTATATGTTTTGACTATAGTTTGGCTTATACGTGTCAACCAACTCAAAACTGCTCGGACTTTCGTCAAACTTAAACTGGTTGTAATTGTTACACGTTAGCAGCATTCCAGATTAATTACTGTAGCACAAACATACACCAACTCTGCCACAAGTTGGCCGTCGAGAAACAATCTCTCGCACTGCATACATACTGCTGAAAACTGTTGTATACAACAATGGACATCCTACGACTAACTGCAGTCGGCCGGCGCTCGCCACGGCAACAGGGAAGAACAGCCGAGAAACCCATCTAGGTGGGGTTAGAAGAAACCAGCAGTTTGTATTACAATCTTTGTCAGGGTTGCAGCTCCCTCGCAATCGACATACAAATCATAGGGATTAAAGACTTGCATCTTTCACTTCATCCAACCTCTTCTTTGGCCTGTGGGAATCATAAAAAAGAAATTTTGTTTTCTTTCAGCCGCAAAAAGTGTTTATAAACTGCTAGGCATCAATATTTCACTTCATATAACAAGCTTGAAGTTTGAGATGAACAGCACAAAATAACCGATTTGAGAGCAGTATAATTTAGTATGGTAAAATTTACTTTTCTGGTAGTACAAGTTTTACTGTCTTGTTTCTCACCTAGAGCTAGAATTAAGCTCCTCTTTTGCATCAGCTCCAGCTTCTTCATTACGAATAACATCTATCACAGGCTCAAACAGGTACCATTCCTTCCTTTTCCTGATACATACAGCGAAAAAGGAAATGCAGAATCAAGGTGGTTTCAAGACAAAGGAGTCAGAAACTATAGTCATCAGTGTATCAAGAATTTATTTGAGCAGGATCTTACCGAACGACACTCCCTTTGCTGCCGAAATACTTGAACAAGTCCACTGCATTGTTGACGGCTTTACTGTAAAACATGGCCACAACGATTTCACTTAGCAAATAGAGAAAAACAAAACAGGAAGGAAGCCATTTTGTTCGAATATTTTGATTAGCATTTGTATATTCTTCCAGTTCCACTAGATTTTCTTCAAAGGAAATATCGAAGCCTTGCACCAACCTATTTGAAGAAAATTCTGGTGCTCGCCTCTTCTTTGACACTTTCTCTCTCATAATAGAGACGCTCTGACTAGCAATCTGCAAAATTACAGTATTTTGTTTTTTCATTACAAGACCTTGTCCAATAAAAAATCAAGCATACATGGAAGCCAAACCCAAAACCAGATTCATGATATTGTAAATGATGCATAGCAGGGAAAAGTGTATCCAACCTCGTAAAGCTGCTCACGGATGGAAACAGCTATCGCAGGCTGCATCAAACATGAGAACTTCCTCAATACATTACAAAATTGCAGAACACAAGATGTTTGTTTAGCTACAAATATGTATAGATCCCAGTGTTAAAAAAAAAAGGCATTAAGTGCAAGAAATACCCAAACAGTAATTGCATGCCTAAACCCCTCAAAGGTTAATGACATGGTGAAATTATTAATAAGGTTAACAAATAGAATGATGGTAAAATGTGTCAATCTCGTCATTCATTCATTTTAGCAGTACTGTAACTCTGGGTGTTCAAACAGGGACCAGATGACAAGGAAAACTGTCATTACTAAATACGATGCTTCAGTTAACAGATCCAAAAGGGGCAAATGAACTATCCTGCATATTCAGGAATCAAAGATTTGAAGGCATACCCCAACTTCAGGATCCGCGATGTTTAAATCATCACATAGTGTCCTTGCAAATTCTTCAGGGTCACTATCAAGATTACCTATATCCTGGGCACCAATCGTGTATGTGAATTAAGACAACTCATCTCGATAATACAAACTACTGAAACCTACTAATAAACATAAGCATACATACCCACAAGAACTGGTCTCTAATTACGGTATTGTTCACTCGAAGATCAATCTGCAGATTCACCACTCCATTCATGTGAGTGAATTTTTAAAATAAAAGACAAGGCGGCCCAGAAACAGTCTTCAGACGGTCTGCAGCAACTAGCTAGAGAAGCAAACCAAACCTTGAGAGGCACAATCTTCTCCTTAATCTGCATCTCCTGCCCTTCGTAGGAGCGGAACTCTGCCAGTTGTCCCTTTTCAGAATAAAACAACGAGCACATATATTAGCAACAGGTAAGCAACAAGCTGTGATATCGCAGGACAATAATAGCATCTACATCCCAAGCAAGGAAGAATGCAGAAGAGGGGCACGGAAAGGAGGTACCTGGATGGACTGAAGCATCGGGGGCACGAAAGTGGCAGGCAGCTTGAGGTCCTTGGCCGTCCTCTTCGCGAAGCTGATGATTTCCGAGTCGGGATCTGCGAGCTCAGCGCAGAAAAGGGAGTCAAGCGAGCGAGGGAGAGCACAAAGCAAACGGGAGACGAAGAAAGAAGCAGAGCGGGGGCGTGATACCTCGCGGGTTCCATGTGAAGGCGTCCCGATATCGCTGGCCGTCCACCTCGACGTCGACGCGTATCGGCACCAGGTTGTCCCTCGTCGGCCTGCGAAACACGGCGGCAGCCACAGACGAGCGAATCAGCCACCTACGCTAACTCGACGCCAATCGATCCGAGGCTCTCCCGTAAGAAGCGGATTGCTTCTTCACGAAGAAGGAGAGGGAGGGAAGGAGGGCGAGGACGTACATGCGGAAGCTGACGGCGGAGGGCCTGGAGGCGCCCAGGCTGACCGTCTTCATCTCCCTCGTCGGCGGCCGGTGCGTCGCCGTCGCCTAGCTGTCTTTGTGTTTGCGCCGCCGTGCGGGAGGGACCAGCTATGTTGGGCCGGTTATCCTGTCGAGCCGCGAGTTCTTCAAAGTCTAGAACTCGTGATGAGGACTCGTTGGCCGAGATCGGGGTTCAAGCCCAATGGGTGGTGAAACCATAAGGCCCATGGACTCGCGGTTCAGTTCAGGTTTGAACTTAATAAATACTACTATAGTCGATCTAAAAATAAATAAATAAAGACACTGTAGCCTCAATGGTTCCTCAAAAAACAAAAAGAAAAACTAGCCTCAAAGAGAAGTGTAAGTTACTGCAGTTCTGTGACGTTACAATAATCCATGAAGATCATTTTAGGCATTGTGTATGAGTTCCTTGATGAACCATATAGGGAGAATAAGGGTGATGAACCACAATTAAGCAAACCATCTAGGTTAGCAACTACTCCCTCTGTTCGTTAAATATTGACGTTTCAGACCAGTGGAATGAGCTAAAAAACAATTAATGAGGTATGTCGGAACAACATCAATTTTAATACAGAGGGAGTATATGAGATTGATATCGGTATAAGTGGAAATGCCAGTGGCATGATGCGCATGGCTAAAGAAGGCAATGGGTAGAATTTCTAGACACAACCCAACTGTCACAAATCAACATCCAGGATAGTTTATCTCTAACAATGACTTTGTACCTCAAAAGTGGAAAAGTCGGGTTGTTACAGATAAATAATAAGCACTTCCAAATCGTACTCATCCCATATAACTTATGGTACGACTCAATCTAACTATTAATGTGCCATTCTCATATAGTAACTTAAATCATGACTCATGCCACACACTTGACGAGCTTCTTATAAGTTTTTTTTTTTTTCTTTTGGAAACGAGAGCTCCTTAGAGCAACTCCAGCAGAATACCCTAAATCAAGTCCTCTACTTTTATTTTACAGGCCGGCATGGAAAAATAGGGGCCTAAAAATTTGCTTCAACTCCAGCGGTTGTGACCCAAAGACCCTATTTTCGGATGGGACCCATTTGTCAGTGTAAAACAAAATCTTCCATCGTCTTCTTCCCACCGCGACGACGCCCGCCGCCGCGACGGCGCCCGCCCACCCGTCCGCTGCTCGCCGCGACGGCGCCGCCGCCCGCGTCCGCTGCCTGCGTCTGCTGCCCGCGTCCGCAGCCCGCCCGCACTCCCGCATGAACTGCTCAAGCGTCTTGAGCAGCTTCTCATCGATGCGGTTGATCTCGGGAAAATCGGAGGACCAGGCGTAGAAGGCGAGGAGCTCGTCCACCTGCTTGGCGGCGCCGACGTAGGCCTCGAACGCCTTGACACAGTGGTGGTACTCCATCTCGAAATCTGCAGGGATGGAATATACACGTAGTTTTCAGGCACAGATTATTATCACAAGAACTGCATATCCACTGACAGACTACTGGTAGTGACACGCACACCAACAGTTCGAACTGGGACAGGCAGGAGAGCAAATCAGAAGATGATGTCCTCGTCCCTGTCGCCGTTGTCCAGCATGTTGGTGGCGGTGCCCATGGAGACGCCGCGCTTGAGCGCGACCTCGCCGGCGACCTTCTCCTCGGCGTAGCGCTGGGCGGACTCCATCTGGTGCTCGAGCTCGCGCTGCTTGTACCCCTGTATCTTCTTGAGTCGGAAGAACTCCTCCCTCTCCTGCTCGTCGAGCTCGCCCTTGATGTACGCGATGGTGTTCTCGAGGCGCAGCTTCACCACGTTCTCCAGCGCGTTCACGCGCCCGCCGCGCGCCGCCGCCCACTCTGCTCTGCTCTGCTCCGGCGCCGCCACACCCTGCTCCGACAACGACGAAGTTCGATCTATCAATCAAGGAGGAAATCAGAAGCGGAGCAAGCTCGTAGCGGGGAAGGTTTAATTTTGTTTTCCTCATCCAATTTCTGAAATTCTTGAACTAGCTTCCGGTTGTTCCTGATTGCTTGATACTTCTCCATTGCAATTCCTCAGTGATCTTACTTGTGCACTACTATCAGATGCATTCAGTCAAGTCTTACTTGTGCACTACTTGTCCAATCTGTTTGGCGTTTTTGATTTTGGCCATCAGCTTCTGAGGCAAGTTCAGGCCATGCCGCAAGGAGTAGCATGTGCAACGAAGGCAATAGATCCTCCCAAGCAACGCTATTAGCTGCTGAGGGAATGGAGATTGAAGCAGCCATCGAAGCAAGCAATTGACGCAGCAGCCGCATAAAAGGGAGATCGAAGCAGCCATCAAAGCAATTAACGCAGCAATTAACGAGGCGAGGTCGCCGGCGGCAAGATCAGTGCGACCACTCATCGCAGGCTCTCCAGTCCTTTTCGACCTCGCCGTGGCCCCGCTGCAGCCTTGCCGTGACCCCGCGTGGCACAGGATCTCGCCCGCCGCTGCGCCTCGCCACGGCCTCAATGCAAGTTGGCGCGAGATTCGCTGACTCCAGATTCAGTCAAGCCACAACGATTGGCGATGAGGATCCCGGCTCGAGGCGACGATTGGCGGCGCAAGAAGGCCGGCGGCGGCGGAGGACAGGCGACGCGACCCGCGGGAGAGGCGGCGGCGGAGAGGCGGCACACCGGGGCGCGGACAGCGAGGGCGGCGAGTCCGGTGCAGGCAGCGAGGAGGGTGGGCGCTGGCTTCCCGGCGCGTCGACGCAGCCCGGCGAGTCGACGGCGCGGGCGCGTGCGGGCCGAGGAGGGAGAAGGGAGAAGAAAAGAAAAGGAAGAGAAAAAAAAGGAAAATGAAAAAGAAAACGGTGGGGCCCACGGATGAGGGGGGAGGTGGGAGGACCCTGGGAATGAGGGCTTGGAGGTGGAATTTGAGGGGGCATGTAAAATGAGGGCTCAAGTAGGGTCCCTGCTGGAGTTATTTTTTTTTACTCAAAACCCTAAAAATAGAGTAGGGTCTCAAGCAGGGGCTTTGCTGGAGTTGCTCTTATAAGCTGACAAAACAAAAGAGCAAAACTTAATGATCCTCCTAATTAACAAGGCACACACAAACAAAAGTCTCCGAGCCCACACGTCAGAGAGAGAATAGCTCGTACCAACGAACCCAACGGCCCATTTCCAAGGCCATGTAGGAAACAACGAACCACAGCTCATCACAGGGCGACTTTAAACGCACGCAAATCATCATCACCATCAGAGAAAAACCAAACAAAAATTAAATTAATTTCCTTCTCCTCCGAACCAAACCACCCCCCAAATCATTCGCTCGTCCCTTCCGTTTGATTGATCGCCGAGCAGCTGCCCCCACCATCCCCCACCCACAACCTTAGCGGCGCGGCAATCTCTCGTTCAATCCGCCCACCCATTGCGGAGGAGGAGGAGGTGGGTGTCTGGATCTCAGATGGCGTCGGCGAAGTCGTCGCGGTCGCGGCCGGCCGGACATTCCGGGGTGTTCCCGGTGGGCAGCGCGGCGGCGGTGGGGAGCGGAGGAGGCGGAGGCGGCGGCGACGGCGGGGTGCAGCTCGCCGACAAGCTCAAGATCTTCAAGACCGACAACTTCGACCCCGACGCGTACGTGCAGTCCAAATGCCAGACCATGAACGAGAAGGTGAGCCTGCTCCGATCTGGCCGGCGGCTTGATCCGTGCGCGGTTTGGATTCACAGGGGAGAGAGGGGAGGCTCGCATTTCGTGTTTACTGGTGGGTTCGCCGGATTAGGTGGATATATGATCGACATCATGTGATGTGGGGCGGAGTAATCGGAGCTGAGTTCTGGCAAATTGCCCCGCGGGGCGATTTTGGTCCCTGGAAGATTGGTGATTGAGGAATGCGCCTTCACATTGTGCAGGTTGCGTTCTTAGCGAGATATTGCAGTGCTTTCTTGTGCGTTTCGTATGGAAGATGATGATTTTGTCTTTTGAGTTAGATGTGCTAGCTGGAATGTGGTATGGTTCAAAGAATCAGGGTCTCGTTGCATGAATATATGCACACTTTTGAACATAGGGATATACAAGTACATGGAGTCCAGATTTGGATATGCCACCATTCCAGAGGATGCATCATAATGTGGTTATGATGATGGCTAGTATGGTCGTGTCATCACTGATCAGGGTTTCACTAGACATGAATATGTGCATGTCTTCATTTAGAGTACTTCTGAATCTTCAATCTTATGCGGAGATGGCTAATTTTAAACTTTTGTTGTTTCTCTCGAAAAAGAGTGTATTTTGAGTTTGTTATGGCAATTGGTTTTGATTATCTCAGCAATAAGGGATCAAAGCTAGTTAAAGTGCAAATTTTGAGTCATGATGATGGATGAGCTCTCCTGTTATTCATGCTAAATCAAAGTTTTGATTTTGTTTTCATTTTTAAGAGGCATGGATACAGAAATGTTGTGGCTTTAAAATTTTTTAGATGCTTCTGTTCAACTGAAGTACATTGTGATGTCTTTGGTGGTAGAAAGAGGTTGTTTTATTCTTTCCTTTTGACATTGTTCACAACTGAAATGTCTATTACATACTAGAAGAAATATACCATTTGCAATCTATATTATTGACTTTGGATTTGGAGCTTTTGTGTAAACTTTTGAGCGAAATATTAGAAAGGCAGCACTTTTTATATGTCCTAAGTTCATTACTGAGAATGGCACTTTTTGCTTGTTGTAACAACTGGGACGACTAACCTTCCAGCCTAACAAGATGCTACAAACATATCTAATTCTTGTAGCTACAGCCGCTCTTTTGTTACGAGTACTATACTCTTGTTTTATTACTAGTCTACTGAGACATTTTCAGTTTTGACAAGTCTAACAAAATTGGCATTCTTACCATGTTTAAAGTGACTCATTTGTGATATTCCTAAATTATTATTTAAACAACTAAAACATCTTCATTTTGCTTTCTGGTTTAACGTAACATGCTATTTTTGAAGAATGATGTTATGAGTAACCTTCCAGCCTAACAAGTTATACCTATTGTTTTGATAATATCTAAGTCTTGTCTCTTGTATCTACAACCACTCTATTGTTTGGAGTACTGTACTCATATTTTATTGCTAGCCTTCTGAGATATTTTTGGTTTTGACATGTCTAACAAAATTAGCATTCTTACCATGTTTCAAATGATCAATGTGTAATATGACTTAACCAATTAAAACTTCATTTTTGCTTTATGGTTTAACATAACCAATGTGTAATATGCTATTTTTAAAGAATGATGTCTTTAACATCGACCTTTTTTACTTCTTCACTTTTGGGCACTATTCTTTACATGTACTCGTTAGTCATCCGCTTATTTTCTTATTCTCTTTGTTTGGTACTGCGGAAAGAGAACTCTGTAAACTGTTAGAGTCTGTGCGAGACATAACTGACAAAGAAATTCAAATTTAATTACAGGAAATAAGACATCTGTGTTCTTATCTGCAAGACTTAAAGAAGGCTTCAGCTGAAGAGATGCGCAGAAGTGTTTATGCAAATTATGCTGCGTTTATCAGGTCTGGTAGCAACGTTTTTGCAATTTTCACTTTTGCTTGGGATGTCAACCTCCTTTAATCTTGATGACATATGAACTAGCCCTCCAATGCATGCATTGTCCTGGTATTATATTATTATCATTCTCAATGGATTCATTTTCTTGGATAAATGGTAAATGATGCCCAGAGGAACATGGCTTTATTTTTATGGTAATCTAATGCTACGCAGAACCTTTTTCATTGTGTATTATAATATTTAATCCGTGATGTAAAATGCTTGTGCAGAAGCTCATTTTAAATTTACCAGCTGCATATTTGGTTTTTATTTCACTCAGAAAACTTAATGCTCTGACAATGACAGTTCCAAATAATGTTTCATTTTCTAGTGTCTGTTGTTAAATCATTATTAATTGTGAGTGATATCAATGTAACTTTATTGTTCATCATAATCTTATGATCTGAAAATCATCTAATTTGCAACATGTGAAATCACAGTTTACATTGTGAGGCTTATTTGCTCAAATAATTAGTTTGAACTGATCCTATTCATCAGAACATCAAAAGAGATATCGGATCTTGAAGGGGAGCTTCTGTCAATTAGAAATCTGTTGAACACACAGGCAGCTTTAATCCACGGCTTGTCTGAAGGAGTTCAGATAGATTCATTGACTTCAGGTCCTGAAGGTTCTGTAGACGACGACATATCGAATGTTGAAGATCAGGAGCCCACAGAAATACAGAAATGGTCGGCAGATTTTCCTGACATGCTTGATGTTTTGCTAGCCGAACGAAGAGTTGATGAAGCACTAGATGCACTGGATGAAGCGGAAAGAGTAGCTCTTGATGCAAAACGACAACAGACTCTCACTTCAGCTGAAATTTTGGCTTTGAGAAGATCTGTCTCTGATAATCGTCAGAGGCTGGCAGATCAGCTTGCCGAAGCTGCTTGTCAATCTTCCACTCGTGGTATTGAACTCCGTGCTGCGGCTTCTGCCCTCAAGAGGCTTGGTGATGGCCCTCGAGCTCACGGCCTCTTACTAAATGCACATAATCAACGGCTTCAATGCAATATGCAAACTATACATCCATCAAGCACTTCATATGGTGGGGCATACACCGCAGCCCTTGCTCAACAAGTTTTTTCAGTTGTAGCACAGGCACTCAGTGACTCTGTAGAAGTTTTTGGCGATGAGTCTTGTTATGCATCTGAACTGGTTACATGGGCTACCAAGCAGATTATGTCCTTTGCCCTCCTGGTAAAGAGGCATGTTTTGTCCTCTTGTGCCGCTGCTGGAGGCTTGAGGGCAGCCGCAGAATGTGTTCAAATATCACTTGGTCATTGTTCCTTGCTGGAAGTTCGTGGTCTATCTGTTTCATCTGTTCTCTTAAAACAATTCAAGCCAAGTCTTGAGCAAGCGTTGGATGCTAACTTGAGGAGAATTGAAGAGAGTACTGCTGCATTAGCTGCAGCTGATGACTGGATACTCACTTATCCCCCGACTGGCATGCGTCCATTAACTAGATCATCTGCTGCAAATTTGGCACTTCAACCAAAGCTTTCTAACAGTGCACATCGTTTCAACTCAATGGTTCAGGTACTGATAACCTCTTATATTTGAATTACAGGAGTTAATGATTCTTTCTATATCTTATATTGAGAAAAATGAAATTTGTATGTTTTGTAAGCTTGTACCATCAGAGTTATGGTAATTTTATGCTACATATAATGTAATTCATGCATAACATGGCATATCTATGAGTCTCGATCGTCTAACATTTCTCTTGCCACAAGCTCAAAGCCTCAGACTTATGCCATTTTCAACAAGGATTGCTTTAATTCTCAGCAAGTTCTCATGTTAACTGATCTAATACTTGCCAGATGGACCTGTTCCTTTCAGACTAATTATAGTGGTTAAATTGGCGCAGTAGGAGTGCAATCACTAGAACGATTGGCCGCACCAACGTATCTTCCTTAGGACAAGTTGTGCTTAAATGTGAAAATAGACTTTTTCCTATAATTTTCAAGAATTAATCTCTTAGAACAGGGCTTCTTTGAGAGTGATGATCTTGTATCTTGATCCTTTAAACTATATTATATTAATTGTCTCTGCTACTTGGAATTTCAGGATTTCTTTGAGGATGTCGCACCACTACTTACCTTGCAATTAGGTGGTTCTACAATGGATGGGATCACACAAATTTTCAATTCATATGTCAACTTGCTTATAAGTGCATTACCTGGTTCAATGGATGATGAAGCTAACTTAGACGGTTTAGGACATAAGATTGTTAGAATGGCAGAAACTGAAGAACAGCAGTTGGCTTTATTAGCCAATGCATCTTTACTGGCTGAAGAGTTGCTCCCTAGAGCAGCTATGAAGTTATCATCGATAAACCAGTCTAACATGGATGATTTGCGTAAGAGAGGGACAGATAAACAAAACCGTGTGCCTGAGCAACGGGAATGGAAAAGAAAACTACAAAGAATGGTGGATAGACTGAGAGATAGTTTTTGCAGGCAACATGCCCTTGAACTTATATTTACAGATGAAGGTGATACCCATCTCAGCGCAGAAATGTATATCAACATGGATAATACCGTTGAAGAACCAGAATGGGTTCCATCTCCAATTTTTCAGGTACTTAAAGTTTATTACTGTTATTGTGATTGGCCTCCCAGTCCATGAATTTTCTGGAATGGCCTGTTTATAACTTTCCCACATAAATCTTTGATATTTTGTGCAATTCAGTTTTCAAATATGTCATTGTACTTAGTACTTACAACTGCTTGGTCAAAATAGTACCTCGATATATGGCGTACCAAGTTTGAAACATTGTCATTTTGTGCAATTGCTTGTGTCACTCTTTTATATAATATAATGTCATTTCGTTGCGTGTTCGTATACCTGTAAAACTGCTCTAAATTGACTGACCATGTGGAGAGAGAAGCTTTTGGCAAACCAAAATAAGTGGGTTGAATGGACAATTGTTAGAGGGAAAGTTATTGCACGGTGAATTTTGATGATACTTCTAGTTAAGTCCCTGGACTACAAGAATCACTTTAGACTTGTGTTTATAGCCAAGGGGCTATGATTACGCACCATCAAAATTCTATGGCATAGCCCTCAGAAAAATCAATATGCACACTGACGGCATTTAAAAAGTAAGGAGCTTTTGTGTGGTTTTTTGTTTATCCCATGCTGTTGGATATACACAAAGACTAGGCTTCATGGTGACTATTCTTTTATTATCTATATCAATGTGTTATTCAAAAGTCCAACTTGCTAGCACGAGCTGCCTTTCTTTTGTGTGAAGCAAGGATGTTGCAGATGATACGTAGTCTTTGGAAGCATCTCATCTGTTGTTCACTGCAGGAACTGTATGCAAAGCTAAACAGGATGGCAGGCATTGCTGCAGAAATGTTTGTTGGTAGAGAAAGATTTGCCACTTTGCTAATGATGCGCCTCACTGAGACGGTCATACTGTGGCTCTCAGAGGACCAGGCCTTTTGGGAAGAGATTGAACAGGGGGCAAAGCCTTTGGGTCCCCTTGGCCTTCAGCAAGTAAGCTCCTTTCCCCCTTTTTTTCCTTTCATCTGTCAGCTATTATTCAAACATTTTCCTTTCTTTGCAGTTCTACCTGGATATGCAATTCGTCATTATTTTTGGGCAAGGTCGTTTTCTGTCTCGGCATGTACATCAAGTCATTTTGGACATCATTGATAGAGCTATGGCTGCATTTTCTGCTACAGGAATGAACCCTGATAGGTACTATGCCCGTCTCACGTTAACCCTTCTACTTTTTCAGGATTCTTTTTATATATATATAATCTGCAAAGTTTACCAAAAAAATAAATAAAGGAAAACTAAGATTTGTTTTTTACTGGAGCTGTTTACTGGAGCCTCGTAAAGTTTGGATTAGTCTCCCAAAAGAAAACTAGTAAGAGAATGAGGGATAGATAATGCTTGGGTTTATATCATTTTTTAGGCTGTTACCTTTGTAGCCTTGACATATTAATAGGTCTCAGGGATCTCCGGATATTGGGGCTTACAATAATTGCAACTACCAGCTTGGGTGCCACAAATTTACCGAATCAAATGTCCCAACTAGGTTGAATTATGAGAAAAATGTCTTTTAGGGAAGACTTTGATGAATGAAACTGATCCACATGGCTTTGGCACCATGTATTCTGATAAATGAACTATGCAAATAGTTTTTGGTAAAGAAAAGATTAATAAATCACATCTATCTAGTTGCCTGGAAAGTCAAGCAAACTTGGCCTGGCAAAGTGGCAAAGATTAATGTAATAGCAGCTGCTGCGTTTACATTCAGTTATGTGCAATGTCGGAATTGTCTCTGAACTAAAGCATAATATATTGAGACAACTTTTGTAGCATGTCACAAAAGTTGGCATGCCATAATTTGTATGAAACATTTTCTGATGCTGTTGGCGCTTTTAGATATTTGCTGAATATAACGTAATATGCCATCTTCCATATGAATTTTTTTCCTAATGGCGGTACTTGATTCCTAGTTTCTAGTTCAGTCTTGGTTTAGAAAAATATTCAGTGGGGCTCCCCTCACATGGTACCTCTGGTTAGAACTTGGAAGTCACAACCATGACTTGCCTGTGGTTTGGATTGCAATCTACTCCTACATAGTAGCTAGAACTGGGTTTCTCTTGCCTGTGGGAACCAGATCCTCGGCGCTACTGCCCTCTACATTACAGTCGCTGACACAAGGCTCCAGCCCCCCCCCCCCCCCCCCCCCCCCCCCCCCACCCCCCGCGCGTATCAGTGAGAGGGCAGTGCTGCAGAGGATTCCTCCGCTTTCCCGATGAGGCCATGAGGGAGATTACCTGACATAAGATAAGATGCTCCTACCTTTGACTTTAAATTTCAATTGTTATTCTTGCTTTTGTGCAGTGTCCTTCCGGGCGACGATTGGTTCATGGATGTCGCTCACGATGTTGTCAGCATGATCAGTGGAAGGGGTAGAGTTGCCAATGGGGACAGGGAGATAAACAGCCCCACTGCCTCAGTTTCAGCTCATTCCATTTCATCGTTCAGATCCCACGGCAGCTCCTAGTTTTCCATGTTGGTCCCTTTTTTGTAGGCAGATCATTGTATAATAATCAATAGTATATTCTTTGGCCTTATTCCTCTTTTTGTTTTGGCTCTTCTACTTCATTTTTCTTTTCTTCTAAATCTGTTGTGCTAGTATTAGGGTAGATGGATTATCGCTTGACCTAGGAAAAGGGAATCTTGAGTCACTGTTTCTGAGAGCTGTGGCCTGCAGGTGTTGCATGTCCGTATGTCACTAGTCTGTATCATTCTTTTATTTGTCAGGGGGCACGTCACGTTTCTTGATACAGGAATCGGCACTTTGAATAACTTCTGAATTGTAATGAGTTCTGAAACTCTTTTTGTTCTAGTAACTTACACTATATCACTGTCCAGGCCTGTGATAATCTTTAAAAACAATCATATCTTTCCTATCAACACTGCAAGCTCCAATTACATCAATTATCCAAACATAGTTGCAATAAGTTGCATGGTTGTTCCGGTTATTTCTCATCATCTCATGCCCTGGTTGACTATCCAGCTTGCTAGTTACTTTCTCTCTGTCCTAAAATATAATTTTCTTTTCTTTATTTTAGTTGATAAAACCATCCTAACTTATCTACTCCTTCCATTCTGAACTAAAACTCTTGTCTGAACGTCATAAAAAAAGGAGGGAGTATGTATAGAAGAAATAATAAAATTGCAATATTAAATTAGTATCGTTAGATCTATTGTAAATATACACTTTTATAGACTTGATAGATATTAATATTATTTTCTATAAACCTGGTCAAACTTGGAATTAAATACTTGGGACTTAAAATTGAGGAAGTATTTTGTTAGACTTGGAAGAAACCAAATGCTGAAAAGACTTCAAATTGTAGGCTCAAGATAGGTTTTGGGTTCCCGTTAGGAGGACATATCAGGTGCATATAGAGTATTTGGTGCACATGTGTACAAACTTTTTAGACGAGATCTTACGGTTGAAATGGTTGTTGTGATTGTCATATTTAATAGGCTTTTTGTATTGATTGATAAGGGTAAAAGATTGCAAGTCTGTGTAGCTATGATTGTTAAGTCACGGTTGAGATAAAACTTGGCCTCAAGATAAACACATCCAACCTCACTGAAAAGCCAAAGTTGGGAAAAGCCAGCCATTAAACGTAATGCCTCCTCCGCTATCCTCAGATTCATCGTTTTTTTGCCACAGTAGACACACACTCACAAGCACGCATGAGTACTCACCTCTCATGAACACACGCAAAACGAACCTTACCTCTATGAGCGCTTCCGAAAGACTGGGCCCAACTGATTTTGAGATTCACCAAGTCATCACGGGTGTCTCGCTGTTGACGGGGACGTCGCCTCCCACGGAACGAATAATTAGTTGTAAATGTGTAACACTCATATCAAGTCTGGGACTTGAACCACCTTTCTGTCTCATTCTTTCTGTACTAGCAACGAGAACATATGATTAATAAGTTCTTCAAATTTGTTACCACAAGCTTTGCTTTCACATTATCTCAATAGATCCATTGGACACAAGAAAATAGTGGTCTTTGCGGATAAAAAAGTGTCATTTGGATAAAAAAATTTATCATAAGCGGAACAACTTGACAATATATGCTAGCATAACTAGTAAATACAATCACTATGTTTTGCATTTTATATTACTCGCATAGTCATGTATTGTGTGCTCTAGTGAAACATGATATCATTATCATTTTGATTACATGAACCAACACACACTTGATCCGATCTCTGAAGTAACTTGATTAGTTTATCCGATTACAACATGTCGAGGTAATAAACGATGAAGCCACGTAATTTTGACACAAAGTTAGTGTATTCCTTGACGCCACTTGGGCTCCACCACTTTAAAGTTTGTGACATATTATTTAAAGTTGTTTTAACTATGTCGTATTTAACATGTTGGGATGATACAATATGCTTGCATCTCTTGTGGTATGTGATTGTCTATGAGTGAGCTAATTAATTTAAGTGGTGTGAGTCTATTTTTTGTAAGACCTAAGCAAAAATAGAGAAGAAGTGACACTAAATTCTACCGCAATCAAGTTATAAGTTTTTTTCTTTGATGGCAATCAAGTTATAAGTCAGAGTTGACCACCACTGCTACAAACTACAGAGTTCCTTACAACCTTTTTTCTTTTCCTACTAGAAACTAGCCATTTAACAAAGTGAAATGATTGGCAATATCACTAAGAAATGAACCAAACCTCTACCGTTGTTGCATTTTCGTAGGGAACGATTGGTTGTGAGGAGAGGTTAGACATCAATAATTTAAAGAGTCTTTGATGAATATGGGTATTGAATCGCAAGTGGCGGAGGCTAGAGGAAGCTTCTCACTAAAATTTGGAGATGAATTTACTTATTTTGGGTCACACTTTGTGGCTATATGATTTTATTGGTCTACTTGTAAAAGTTTCGAAGATCGTTTTACATCGCAAAAGTTACACAACGTAAATGGTTCAAAACTATTTTGATATATTATTATTTATCCATTTATGTAAATTACGTAGATATCAACGTGGAGTACAATGATGCACTATTTTGAATGTTGATGATGCATTATAGAATTCTAAAATACATTAGCAGTGATATGTATTTTATGTATTCAAAATATTGATTGAAGAAATAAAAGCTAAAACATAAGTCATATGAGTATCATGTATTTGTGAAAAGGCATGTACCCTTAGTGCTTACAAAAGCCTCAGTAGCACCAGAAGTCTTGGATTCGACTCCTCATGGGAGCAAATTTTATAGGATTTAATGCTTACAGTGGTAGGCGATGCTTCCGTCGATAGCGAGAAGCCGGTGGTGCTTCTTCAATCTCGAGAATTTACCGACTAGTCTTTAAAGATGCTTGTAGGGTTTTTCATACGTCATAGGGGTGAGTGTGCATGGGTTGTAAGTGTCTAGAATTTGCGTGCGTCTGAGTTATTCTGTCTTATGTAGAAACTACATTTGTAGCAACATTTTTAGTCGTTTTTCTATTAAAAATAAAGATTAATTTTTTTTGTTTCCATATGAATTGCGAGCTCAGAGGTATAGTTCGACCACTAATTTCATCTTAAGCACGTTGGGAACGTAAATAATTTTGTCTCAAAAAACAAAACATAGTAAGGCTGACTTCAACAAAGCAAGCCAAATGCATATATGCATTTCGGAGAGTACTATGCATGAGCATTCCTTCCTCCAACAGACGAGGCACACACTCATGCAATTTGGCTTCGGAGGAGAGAGGGAAGGTAAAAATGGATTCCCTCTCTCCTCCTATGCATTACGGGGCCACGAGGCCCACGACGCTCCGGCGGAGCGAGCGGCGCGGAGGCTGGGCGCGGCCTTGTCGGCGGGCGCTGGAGGAGGAGGCGCTGCGGCGGAGGCAGGGTATGCAGCACAAGCGCGGCTCCCCAGCCAGCTCGGCGGACGCGGGTGCAGCGAAGGGGCCGCGGCGGAGGGCGCGGAGGCGGGCGTCACCAGCGATGCGGGGCGACGCGTGCGCGGGGCGGCGCGCGGTAACGCGGTGCAGCGGGGCGCGGCGCGCGGCGACGCGAGGCAGCTCGGCCACGCAGCTCGGCGACGCGTGGAGGCGGAGGCAGCGTCAGGCGACGAGGCGAGGGCGCGCGGAGGCGGGCGCCCGCGGCGGCGGGGCGTCGCGTGGAGGCAGGCTGGGAGGCAAATGGCTGTGTGCTGCGAGCGGCGACGGCGACGTGCGCGGGGCGAGCTGTGGCAAGCGGCGACGGCGGCGAACGGCGACGTATCATTAGCAATCGCCCGTGAGCTGCTTGTTCGATTCTACTTCATGCTTGTTCGATTGGATTGACCTGAATTTTGATTGGGTAATCTAATAGATCGATTTGGATGTCTGGTGTGTTGACAACAAATTGGGAATCGCACGTCTTCTTCCTCGATAAACCCGAATGCGAGAACGCCAAGCTGCTCATGGACCGTGTCATGGAGTTCATTGTTGGGGCGTGATTTTCTCGCTGTGTGTCTTGATTTGTGTGTGCCATCGGAGCCGGACTCCGAAGCTCAACTTCGCTCGGAATCGGACGCCGCCAATGTCCATCTTGCCGCGGAATCGGACGACGTCGAGCTGGGGGCGCGACGGTGAGATGGGGGCGAGCTTCCACCATTGCCGTCTCTTGAAGCTTGAAATTGAAGATGAAGGCGATCGATTCGAGCTGCGGCTACCTCGGTCGTTCATCTTCCCGTCGACAAGCTCGCGCTGGCCCGCGCCCGCAACGGCGCTCGCTTCCCGTAGGCGACGCGCGCCGGCTGGCCGCGGTCGCGCCGGGCATGCGGGGCGCGATGCCGCCCCGAAATGCCGCCTGTTGTTGGAGATCGAGCGATTGGAACGAAAGCCAAAACTACTGTACACGCCATGCAAAGCTCATTTTGCATCTCAAAAATACATGTTGTTGTTGGAGTCAGTCTAATGATAACGAACTCATGGGTTGGCACAGTTGAATTGCATCCGAAGGAAAGAAAACGCGCCTCAACGCCTGCCCTTCTTCTTCCCTAGCCAGCCAGATTCAGATCCATGCTGCCCGCTCCGCCACTCTTGTAAGCCCCCGCCCCCTCCTGTTCCTTCACTCCGAATCCAGCGAGGCCACCGCCACCACCCCCGCGTCGACGCCGCCGCGGCTCCTGCTTGCTCCCCCGCCCTCTCCTCGCGCGTGCGCGTCGCTCCGACCGCACCCGCGGCCATGGCGCAGCCGCTCGTCGTGAAGAAGGACGACGACCTCGACGAGGAAGGTGCGTTCTCGCGCGCGCGAGCTGCTCTCCCTCGCTTCTCCCCTCGTCGCTTTCCCGCGTGCGGCGTGTTGCGCTTGCGCGTGCGTGCTTGCGAGCGCTCAGATCTGCGCCCGCCGGGCCCTAGATCTGGCGCGATCCGGCCGCGATCGCCACGCCCGGGACCATTGCCGTTGATTGATTCACTGATCGCTTTTGGTTGCTAATGCCGCAGAGTACTACTCTCCGTTCCTCGGCATCGAGAAGGGCGCCGTGCTGCAGGAGGCCCGCTGCTTCCACGACCCCCAGCTCGACGCGCGCCGATGCTGCCAGGTGCTTGCACAATCGCATTTTGTCTCTATCTCCCGCGGGATCTCGTGTTGACGAGCTGCCGTTGGCGTGCGTTAATGCCGTGGGATTTGTTATGCTTACTGTCTGCGTCCACAGGTTATCACCAAGCTCCTCTACCTGCTCAACCAGGGTGACACCTTCACCAAGGTACAGTAGCATATATCTCATCTATCCCCTTCGGTCTAGAGCATTCGACTTGCATGTTTTAGTTGGTAACATTGATAATGTACATATACTTGAAGCTTCATGTACTCATCACATATTTAAAACTTTTGAAAGTATAGTTTTTTTTTTCAACACCTTAATTCTCCATAAAGAATTTGGTACTTACAAAGTTAGGTTCAACCTCTGCTCTCCTGAATAGAATTAGGGGAGGGCTTGACATGCGGAGTTTGTACATTAAGATGTGCATGTTTCAAAGTACAATGGGTTTCTAAGACCACATGATAACAATCAACATGTGGATGTGGCACAATTTCTTCAATACTGTCGGGAGGTTGGGATATGCGCTCTTTGATCGGTACATGAGCGTGGAAAAATTGTGTAGGTGGAGGCCACAGAGGTCTTCTTTGCGACGACCAAGTTGTTTCAGTCCAAGGATGCGGGGCTTAGGAGGATGGTGTACCTCATGATCAAGGAACTCTCTCCTTCAGCCGATGAGGTTGGTGAATATTGTTTCCTAACTTGTAGATCCATGCATTTCATGGGGTGTGGGAGTGAACTCATCTTTGATCTTTTTTTTTTGGTAGGTTATCATAGTGACCAGCTCTTTGATGAAGGACATGAACAGCAAAACTGATATGTACCGTGCCAATGCTATTAGAGTCCTCTGTCGCATCATCGACTCAACTCTTCTCACCCAAATTGAGAGGTATTTGAAGCAAGCCATTGTGGACAAGAATCCTGTTGTTGCCAGTGCAGCCCTCGTCAGTGGCATCTACTTGCTCCAGGTATGCCACAGTTTTCGCTTGTACTGTACTTCATGTCACTTGCAGCTTTAGTCTCCCTATAGTTAAGTTATCCACTCTGCACAGACAAGTCCAGAAGTTGTGAAAAGGTGGAGCAATGAGGTTCAGGAGGCTGTGCAGTCGAGGTCTGCTCTTGTTCAGTTTCATGCCCTCGCTCTTCTTCACCAAGTAAGTTTGACATTTGATGCTTCATTCAAGTATAGGATAGACATCTCCAAAATATGCTTTAGTCCTGATTTACATACAGCTCAGCGTCTATCGTCTGTTGGGAAACAAGGGGCATATTTGAAAACATAAATTGTTTGCCAAGCCCCCAAATTTATCTTCTCATCTATTTGATATTTCAGATTAGACAAAATGACCGATTGGCTGTCAGCAAGCTCGTCACAAGCTTAACCAGGGGTTCAGTTCGCTCACCTCTGGCGCAGTGCCTACTTATTCGATACACTAGCCAGGTGTGTTATCTGATTCTGCAGATTTATGTTGATAAGAGATCATAGATATCTGACACATTTGGCATCCACAGGTGATCAGGGAGTCTGGTGTGAGCCAAGGTGGTGATCGTCCTTTCTTTGATTTCCTGGAGTCCTGCCTCCGCAACAAAGCAGAAATGGTCATACTTGAGGCTGCAAGAGCAATAACTGAACTAAATGGTGTTACAAGCCGTGAGCTTACACCTGCAATCACTGTGCTGCAACTGTTCTTAAGTTCATCCAAACCTGTGCTCCGGTTTGCTGCTGTTCGCACACTTAATAAGGTATGTTTGTTCACAAATGCTCTGGATTTATGTCATAGTTACCAATATATTTGGATGCCTACTTTTATGTTACATCACAAAACTATAATGGCATAGAATTGTCTTATTCTTTTCTGTATTAATACATATTTTAGCTTGAGTTGAAGTTTGTGTATATTTTTTTCTGAATGGTCTGCAGAAGCAGTTTAGCCCTAAAATATAAAACGTTTCATTGAATTCTGTGAAAACAACAGTTAATATTTATTGTAACATGCAGTTTGTGTTTGTTCTTCCATTAGGCACATATAATACAGTTGTGAGAAAATCCTGCTATTTCCTTGACTGATATTAACTTGTTGCACTCACAAGCAGAAGTTCACCATGCTGTAGCAACTGTTTCATTTAATCCTTGGTTCTACCTGGGTTTATGAGTATATTGAGATCCGTAATAGCTGATCTTTCATTAGGACATAGGTGTGCCCTTTGGTTAGCAGACTGAGCTAATGCCTTGTGCTTGGTGCATGATCAGACATTTCAGAAGGGCATAGACTTTGACAAGTTTGAAACTGCTATTTTTTCCAGTGATACATAAAAAAAAAACTTTTCCTTTTTTAATGTTCTCTGTGACCACTTTTTTCCATCACTTTCATTTGTAACTGGAAGAACCTTCCTCAGCGGGGTTCATCTTTACATTGAAATTCATTTCCCTTTTTGTAAAGTTAGACCCACTTGGAATAATGTTTATGACCTTCACTCAGCGGTTTACATCAACCGTTTCTTTATTTGTCTAACCGAATACTTATGGGATTTGGACAAGATTCTTTGCTGATTATTTTGTTTGATTGAATGCTACAGGTTGCATCTACTCATCCTTTGGCTGTCACAAATTGTAACATAGACATGGAGAGCTTAATCTCTGATCAGAACAGGAGCATTGCAACCCTTGCAATTACAACACTGTTGAAGACAGGCAATGAGTCAAGTGTTGATCGTTTAATGAAACAGATGACTAACTTTATGTCAGACATAGCTGATGAATTCAAAATTGTTGTGGTAGAAGCAATAAGATCCTTGTGCTTGAAGTTCCCCTTGAAATATCGCTCACTGTATGTATAAATAGTATTTATTCTTGCAGACATATCCTTTTAAATATCCTTCCCTAGCTTTTTAATGGAGTTTAACTTCCATTGGTGCAGTATGAACTTCTTGAGCAATATCCTACGAGAAGAGGGTGGATTTGAATATAAGAAAGCGATAGTTGACTCAATTATCATTCTAATTAGAGATATCCCTGATGCAAAGGAAAGTGGTTTATTTCACTTATGTGAATTCATTGAAGACTGTGAATTCACCTATTTGTCCACTCAGGTAATCACTACGTCATAATTCTGTAAGCTTGTAATAACTGTAGCATATGGACTTTGTTTCCTTGTTGTCAAATTATGTACCTGTCTAGATGATGAGGTTTGCTTCTGAAATTGGAAACGGTAACCAATGAATGCATTTTATATTTTCCATCATTATTACTGTCATTAATCACTATGTAGCAAAACTAAATTTTATTTTTGAACTACTCGAGTAGGTTATCTGTGTAAGTTTCAACATATTTTTATGATTGTGGGGTGTGAATACTCATTTCCTCTTTAGAGGATGAATAGATGGGTATTTGCATACCCTGGACTATTTCTTAAATAGCCAATTTACAGTGAACTTGTTTTTGTATTTTGCAACAGATACTTCACTTTTTGGGAAATGAAGGCCCAAAAACTTCAGATCCCAGTAAATACATACGTTATATCTATAATAGGGTGATACTGGAAAATGCTACAGTTCGAGCTAGCGCAGTAAGCACATTGGCCAAGTTCGGTGCCTTGGTTGACTCACTCAAGGTACTTCTACAGTATTTTTTTTAAAAAATATAATGTGTTTGCAGCCAAATTATCGTTGGACTGAAAAATCTTTTTATGCAGCCTCGCATATTCGTCCTTCTGAGGCGTTGCCTGTTTGATGGTGATGATGAGGTTGGTAGATTTTTTCACCATTAAGATACTTATCTGCCACCTGTTTTCTAGAATTCCGTAACCTCATACATAGGATAAAAATATTAACCACGAAACAACTTACATTTGCTTGAATGTCCTTGTTTGATTCTGAATGTTGAGCTAGAAGTCTTCTGTTATCTGACATTTGGTATGCTATTTTTTCCCTTTCTAGGTGCGTGACAGAGCGACCCTTTATCTCAAATTGTTGGGTGGGGAAGCTACAGTTGGTGAGACTGAGAAGGATGTGAATGACTTTCTTTTTGGCGCACTTGATATTCCATTAGTAAACTTGGAGACAAGCCTGAGGAATTATGTATGTCTCTGTCATTTCATATTCTTTGGATTTAAACTATTATGCCCGCTCCTTATATCTAATAATATGCTGACAGGAACCTTCAGAGGCACCCTTTGACATTTCATCTGTTCCGAAGGAAACAAAATCACAACCCATTGCTGAGAAAAAGGCCACAGGCAAGAAAGCAACGGGTCCGTCTGCTGTCAGTGGCCCTATTCCTTCTGTTGATGCATCGTATGAGAAGCTTCTTTCGTCCATTCCTGAATTCGCTGATTTTGGAAAGCTCTTCAAGGTTGGTGTTACATTTCTATTTCTAATTGGAATAAAGTATGCATCTGGCTCATTTCATGTGCTATAACTCCTTGTCCTCTTATTTCAGTCATCAGCACCCGTAGAATTGACAGAAGCAGAGACTGAATATTCAGTCAATGTGGTGAAGCATATTTATGATGGTCATGTTGTGCTCCAATACAACTGTACCAACACAATTCCTGAACAATTGCTTGAAGAGGCAAGTAACTTGCATTGTGGGTTTGGGAGCATGCCATGTGTTTTATAGTTGAGAACTTTTCGTAACACTTAATGTTCTACAGGTGGTTGTTCATGTTGATGCTTCCGAGGCTGATGAATTTTTAGAAGTTATGTCAAAGCCTTTAAGATCTTTACCTTGTGATGCCCCTGGGCAGACCTTTGTGGCTTTTGAAAAGCCAGAAGGTGTCCCTGCCACCGGCAAGTTCTCAAATACACTGAGATTTATTGTTAAGGAGGTATGTGTTTGCAGTACTCCCACTCTTTCTGTTATTGCATATTGTCTGCTCTTTCAGAAATCAGCGCTTTCATAATTTTACTTGATATCTATATTGGGAAACTCTTTCGAATATCTTGGGCACTTATTTCTGGCTTGCTGGAATTTCCTGAACCATGTTTGAATTATTGGCACAACTAAGCTGGTTCTCCAGCCAGATAGGTTCCTTATTTTTAGTTCTTCATGTAACATCATCATCTTCGCATATGCTTTATTAGCCACAACGGTCAGATTGGTGTTCTTTTATCTAAATTTAGGATAAATCTGAATCCAAATAACAGTATTAACTCAAACTTTCAGTTCTGTTCTTTTCTTGTTGCATCACGGGCGCATTGAGTTCTGATTGGGGGCAAGAATCCTTAGGATGAGATTCCCTTTTAAATCCGGCATGTGTTTTTGCATGCAAATTAAATGCATTGAACTGAATCCTCAGTAGTTTGTCTATTAAGAGAACCAGTAACTGCCTCCACTTATTTCCTGTACGATTCACCACACAATGATTTAAGAGGTTTACTCATTTTGTCCTGTGTTTCAGGTTGATCCATCAACAGGTGAAGCTGAGGATGATGGTGTTGATGACGAGTACCAGCTGGAAGATCTGGAAATTGTTTCTGCTGATTATATGTTGAAGGTGGGAGTCTCCAACTTCCGAAATGCTTGGGAGAGCATGGATCCAGAAAGTGAGAGGGTTGATGAGTATGGTCTTGGAGTAAGGGAGAGCTTAGCCGAGGCTGTAAGTGCTGTTATAAGCATCCTCGGCATGCAGCCTTGCGAGGTTAGTCCACTTATTTTCATTTTCCCTACTACAAAATGAAAGGCATGATCATCTATCAATAAGCTATCTGGAACAATTTTGCTTAAATGGTTTAGGATTTGGCATTGTGCCTGTCATTTTTAAAATGACAATCATCTGACATCTGATTTCCTTGTGCCTTTTTGTTTGTATAGGGAACTGATGTGGTTCCAAGCAATTCAAGGTCGCACACTTGTCTGCTTTCCGGAGTGTTTATCGGTAATGTAAAGGTCTTAGTGAGACTTTCATTTGGAATTAGCGCACCAAAGGAGGTAGCCATGAAGCTAGCAGTCAGATCAGATGATCCGGAGATCAGCGACAAGATCCACGAAATTGTTGCAAATGGCTAAAACACGAGCATTAGAATTCTTCTTTTGACCCTTTTTGTTTTGGCTTTCATACTTCTGAAAGCTCGAGGGAATTCGATTAATTATAGTATATGTAAGCTTGGTTTCCTGTTGGATCCAACTTTTATCGCATCTCCATTCTTCCTCAACGCCACAAAAACACTTTTTCATTGATTTGATCATGTACAATTTTCTTTAAATGTGAAGGACAATATAGTATATGTAATACTATTGGAGTAAAAGTTTTGCCTGATAAACTGAGTGCATCCCCCTTTCTTCACATGTAGACCACATCAAACTGATGATATTGCCGTTGTGCTGCGTTCAGTGCGTTGTTTTATTCGTTTTGGGTATACAAAACTAGTTATGGTCTTGACCTATGAAAGAAAGGACGTAATTTCATCGCTGCACTTGTAATTTGTTCCCATTGTCTTTGGAGCTTTCCATCTCTATTTCTATGGTTCGAATTATTTCCCCTTAAAACCTTTCTTCTTTTATGGAAGGCTGGGTGCTGATCGGCGTCCAATTTCAAGAGGAAATCCTTAAATTTCTACTAGAACTTTTTGATTGAATGTAACATTTTCTTTTACTATTTGAATTCTCTTCGTGAAAGGAGATGGAACTTTCTCTTGGCACGGAGCCGTGTGCAAAATGAACTGAGAGATGGTTAAACTAGTTTTTTTCCGTTTGTACTGTGAGTCTGATTCAGTGTGAGGCGCCGTTAGTGAGCACCATTTTGGAAATTCAACCGACCGTTGGGCCAAGTTGGCCCATATGGGAAATTAAAAGCCCATTAGTTTGACCCCACAGCCACAAGACAGCCCGAAGAGTCCAATTGAGCTCCAAACCCTTCTCCGGTCTAAACCCCACCGCCGAAATGCTCCTCCGATCTCTCCTTCGACGCGGCGCCGCCGCCGTCGCTGCGGCAGGTTCCGGCGGCGTCCCTCTCACCGCGCGCCCCGACCCGCCAGCATCCCTGGCCTCCCTGCTCCTCGCCTCCCGATCCTACGCTAAGGCCAAGGGCGGGGCCAAGCCGGCGTCGTCCACGTCGAACCGAGGCAAGGTCCGCGCCAAGGACCCGCGCGGCGTGGCGTCGGCCGACGACGCCGCGGGAGATTTCGCAGGTGGCGGCGGGGTCGAGGACGACGGCATCGACGACGAGTTCGAGCTGCCCACCGACCCGCTGCCCCCGACCTACGATCCCGCGCTTGATGTCGGCCCTGGGGGCCGGCCGCTCTTCGCCTTCACCGACACCTTCGGGACCTTCCACCACCGCGACGCCAACGTCTACGTCGACTTCACGTACGCGTCTGCCCCTCATCTCTATTGCCGTCTCTCCCATTCGATCGGATCCGAATGCGTGTGTTGTGTGGATCTTATGGTGGCATTTCAGTGAATATTTGATGTTGTATCTGACCAAATTAGTAATCGTTACGTAGTAGTTAGTGCTAGTTGACCAATTAGCTATCGCATGGCTTAGCATCGTGGTGCTGATCACTAATCTAGCGTAGTTTTTACTATGATGTCTTTAACTGTGTCCTGCAATGCTTGTTTTTATCGTTACGAATCACTAGAAGTAACACTATAATGTAGCAACCAGAAAATCATATGTTAATATGGAATTCAGATTGATTCTTTTTCAAGCCTTTGGAGATTGCCTAGAGATGTAGATTTTTGTTTAACTGGTATGTGGATTTTTTTCCTGTTCAGTTTGGATGAATGGAAGGCCGTATTACCTGAAGGGTTGCCAGCAGGAATGATGAAAGAGTTTCAGGAGACGAGGCGGTGTGCTGTGATGGTGAGGAAGAGCTTCCTGGACCTCCGGGATAACTTCCGTAGGATTGTTGATCCAGCCATTACTTCCAACTGGAAAGGTTTGTAACATGTTCAGATGTTTGTCTCTTGGGTGTTACTCCCTGTTTCGGCAGTCTTTGATGTATGAAATGTTAATGCAACATGCTCTGTTTTCTGTTTACACACAAGTAAATGGTGCATGTATGGTTTGGGTTGCTAAGTTTTTTGTTAGCATTTACTTCACTGGCTAGTTTCATACAATTCTAGTTAACACAGTCCAACTGATTGCAAATAGCGGTCACATTAATGCTGCTATGTGTTGTGGTTTTAATGAACTGATGTACTGGTTCCTCTACTTTTGAAAGTTGACTTTAAAAATTAAGGTAATATGTGCCCTGACTCTAACAACAACAACAACAACAACAACATAGCCTTTTGTCCCAAGCAAGTTGGGGTAGGCTAAGGTTGCGACAACCCGGCCCTTGCCCATTTAACACCACACCCGGGTTCCGATTTGGCGCGTCGCTAAGAGGGTTACGCCCCAACGGTTTTCTTATGGGTTTCATATCCATATAGACTGGCTGGTTTTTACATTGCTTTGCCAAACCTAACACAACCCTCCTCCTTTATCCGGGCTTGGGACCGGTTATGTTGAGGCAACTCAAACATGTGCCCTGATTCTGATTTAACAATATTTTTTTCTACTCAAAAGATACACCAACAGTTCTTTAGAATTAGTTTACATAACTCTAAAAGAGATATGCTTTTCGCCCAGCAGGACTAGTAGCGAAAAAAAGGCTTAATCTTTACCTGTGCGTTGCTGGGATCTTTCTGAAATAAGCTCTTGGTGCTGCGGGCAGAATTGCAGTATGCTTTCATGGCATTTTGCCGACCAATGCCATTGAAATTAAGAGAAATTACACTACTGTCAATCTATTGCCATGCGAAATATTCCATTTTTTTTTATTAATTCCAATGTTTGCAAGAGTGATGTTGTTTAATTTGCATCATAATGATTGTAAAAAGAATACATATATTTGCCTAATATTATTTTCGTACGAATATCCAAATCATTTTTCCTATTTTGCTTTTTTTTTTTCAGATATCAAAAGACAAATTGTGTTGGATGGCCCACGGAGTTGCGGTAAAAGTATTGCGCTTGCTATGCTTGTTCACTGGGCACGTACTGAAGGATGGCTGGTATTCTATGTTCCACAAGGGAAGGATTGGACCCATGGAGGATTCTTCTATAGAAACACATACAGTGATTTTTTTGATACACCAATTCAGGCTGCAAAGATAATGCAGGTTTAAGCTCTATATGATCTGTATATTTTGGTTCCCTTATACATAGATGATGCTCCTCTTTTTTTGTATCAATAATATATTTAGGGATGCAAATAGAATGCATCATAGTCATAAGCTGTTACGCTCTTCTGTTAATGTTTCATATTGTTTGTCTGAACACACTAAATTATGCTAGCTCGATGCTTTTCATAATATTAATTTATAGCCATCAATTGTGACAACAAATCAAAGAATACCATGATTGGACTGTGGTTCACAGCATGGTGATTAACATAGAATCATCTCATGTAACCTGGGACCAGTATATTCTTCATTTTTGAACTTTCTACTGAGTTCATAAAGTGGCTATAAAGATGTGAAATTTAGGTATGCTAATTTCCTTTTTTCTTTTAAGAAAAATAAATGTGCATGTATTAATGATGATTGTGAAAAGTAGTTTTTGCTATTAGAACAACGTGGGTGCCATACATGGTTGTGTATATAGCTTTATTCATGTGTTCCTTGTTGCTTTTGGCTTCGTGGATTTTATATTGAATCCATATGTTGAATTCTAGAAAGCAGTTTCTTTTTGTTCATTTTACTTCTCACTCCAGTCACAAATCAGTGGTAATGCATACAATCCCTAAAATGCAAAACCTGACCAGTAATTCGACTGTAACATAGTATTGTTATTAAAGTACTTTCGAGACAATTGTGCATCTGTCAATTTTATATGCCCAATCTATAGCTGTTTAAAAGATATAGCTACATAAAGTTTAAAAAGCTACTCATTTTTTTTCCTATTGCTTCTGCAGGATTTTATGAAGTACAATGAAGCACGCTTGCAGCAATTACCATGTCAAATATTTGAGCCTATTCCCCTTGGAGAAGGTGCCGGTGTTGGAATGATGAAAGGGGCTGACACAGTAGAAATGCCTGAAGGGTCAACATTGTATGATCTCATTCAAACTGGGATAACCAACACACATGCTTCGGTTGGTGTTCTAGTTCATCTAAGGAAGGAGCTGTCCCTTGTTAAAGACGTGCCTGTATTGTTTGCCATTGATCAGGTATTGTTTGGAATGTGGAGTTCATAATTGAAGTTGCTTGCTTCAACCCATATGTTTGATGTAACCATTGATAGAGCATGCTAATATTTTTTTCTGTTCCTTTTGCAGTATAATAGTTGGTTTACATTCAGTGATTTCCAGGAACCCGTAACGGTTAGGTCCTGTCGTTCGATCCATGCAAAAGAACTCACACTGGTTGGTTGCATCGCTTCTTACATCATATTTGTTCATTATATTCTTTTTGTTCTTTAAAATCTTCACTGAAAGTAGCAAACCTCTGAACATCCTTTTGCTTAGTTTTTAGCTGTTTTGGTTGTGATGGTGTAAAAGTGGGTCATTGCACTTTCAATTTTGTCCATTTCTTGTCTTCTGCAACCTCTAGAGTCCTTTTTGTTGCATAATATAGGTATGATGTGGTTTGTGTGATTTGGGTTGAGATGTTCTTTCTTGAACTCCAAAACTCCAAATTATATTTCCCTCAACGTGTAGCACTTCTCACTATGCTTGTCAGCTCCTGTTGCTTACAACTTGTGATACCATGGTTTATCTAACATCTGTTCCTGCAACTGTTTTATGGTCTCGAAATAAGACCAATATGTCAATTATGCTACTAACTTGGTTAATATTCCACTTTATGCTTTTACACTAGCATAGACATAAATGATATGAAAGCTTATATATATAATCTAAATATTTGTTTCTTCAACAGGTCAATGCCTATAGGTCAATGTTGCATAGTGATATGATGATCGGAGCCTTTTCGCACTCAACCGCAGTCGGCAAACTACGGCAGGAACTGCCAGATGTTCCAGCTGATGCTCGCGTAATGTTTCCACGCTACAGTGTAGAAGAAGCTGAGACTGTGTGTCACTATTACATGAGGTATTCTTTCCAAAAATCAACCATAGTTGTTCTGTGATAGATTTATTCCGTCATGGCTTACAGTCACATAAGCTCGCTCAGATTTCCAACTTTATGATACCCGATATTTAAGTGGTTTCTTAGTACTCTAGTAGAGGCAATTTAACATTGCAGTCTGTTTATTGGCCAGGCAAAAGATCATTCGGCGAGAGAATTTTTCTGAAGAGAAGTGGAAAAAGATCTATTATTTATCAAATGGAAATGGTTCAGAGATGAGGTGGCTTGCTCCCTTTATTTGAGGTAGTAGACTACTGAAGTTTTCTAGAATTCTATTTCTAATAACAAGAATAATTTGTAATGATATTTTTGCTTCATATGAATGAATGAGGAAGCAAACATTTTCGCTTCACTGAAATCTCTAGCTACAAGTAATTCGTCTTGTTTGACGTCATGCAGTTTCTGGTACCTGGATTATGCTCTGCTTTGATGCATCTGCAGAAGGATCATAGCTTCAATCCCAGTTTGCTGTGTTGTTTGTTACACCGCAGCTGACCATTGTTGTATACTTGTAGTTCTTCTTGAAGTCCTATGGAAAAATGGCTACCTAATCACACTCCCAGGATTTTCATTTTTTTTTTTTCCTTTGGGTGGCTCAAGGACGAGCATGTTTAGCTTCAAGCTTGCTGCTTTAGATTTCACCTGTCCTGACAACATTCGTTTTTTTGTACTGAGTAGAATTTGAGGAGCCAAAACTAAGTTTTGGTACCCATTTAAAGTTGAGGTGCCGTCCTTAGCGATACGGTGTGCAAATAATAACATTCTGATGGATAATATTTGTGGTGCTATCATTTATTCTGTTTGTTAAATTTTTGTTGTCTAGCGCTCCACTTGTTACGTTTATTCTGAGTTTGTATGGTGATATAATGATTCGAACTTGGCACTATATTTTTCATGGGATGATGAACAGAAATGTTGCATGTATCTGGATGATGCAAGTGTCATGGGATGTAGAGATATTATCGGAATATCAAACACGTGGCTTGTGGATAAGTTTTCCGTTGGGCGGCTGCCAAGTGTCTATTTATAGCTGGCAAGTTTCCACCACCTGGTTGGTTTGCCCCTGCGGACCCACCATCTCTCTGAACGGCGACACCTCGGCTCTCGGCTGTTTGGGTTGGCGCCGAAACTCCTGCTGCATCTCACGCACCCAATCAACGAAGTTGTGATTATGGTGGTGTTTGGATTCCTTATAGTTTCTAAAAATTTAGATTCTAGATGTAGTTTCTATAATCTGGTTTAAAAAAAAAATCCGAGTAGGGGTGTTTGGATCCTGGATTTTTAAAATCTAGAATCTGATTTTTGAGATGGTTAATGATTAGCTTGCCCTTTCTATATTTTTTGTGAGCGGTGGTACAAGATGTAATTATCTAAAAATATTCAAAGGCAGTGGGTCTTTTGTCAAATAAAATCATCTAAAAGCTGGGTTAGGTCAGATTATGAGATTCTTAAAATCTCATAATCTGGATTCTAGAATCAGATGCATAATCTGACATGTTTGGACCCCCTGTAGCTTTTAAAATCTGGATTCTTAAAATCTAGATGGATCCAAACATACCTTAAATTTTTTTTAAAAAAAGAAAGAGAGAGAGAGAGTTGCTGTCGTCAAAGAATCCAAACTGACCCTAACTTTCCTTCAAAAGCTAGCTTTTAAGAAAGTAAAAAGATTAAAATATAGAGTATTTTAATCCGCATAGTGTGAAGGTACTACATTGAAGCAATTGATGATGGATGTCACGCAAACTGCTGGCCACTGCAAGCTGAATAGCAAGCAAGAGTTAGGAGTGTCCTCAAAAGAAAAGCCAACTAAGAGCTAGTTGCTAGCTTTTGGAAGGGTTTGATGTGCAATAACTATTGCTAGCTGATAATCGGTTTATGTATCTTACTCTCTCTCTCTCTTTCAAAATATAAGTATTTTTTAGATTTTATCAAAGTTAAACTTTATATACTTTAACTAACAACATCTATAAAAAGTAAACTATCGACTACAAATAGTCGGCTGTTGCTATAGTTTGTGTAGTGGTTGCCTAATAAAATTGAATTGCCAAGATGCTAGATGATGCCCAAATGCATTAGCCAGACTCATCGTTGGGGTATGCGGGAGAATAAGGCGTTAGATACAAAAGACCGGGGAAAGAGTTTGATTTTATTTTGGAGGAAAAGGGTCGTGCTTGATCTTGAGTACGGCTTCAATTTCTCAATTATGAGACTCCACGGATCTAACACATAAACGAATATGATTTCATCACAATCCTAACAAAAGAGTCTCTCCTTTTGCTTGGGGAGGGCGAGCATATGAACCTTTTATGATTTTGCTATTGGTTACCTCCAACACAAGAGACATCATAACAAAACTTATTGTAATCTTAAAATTAAACCTTATTTATAATGATCCAGATTCATTGTGCATGAAGTGTATTTTAATCATGTATAACATGAATGGGCAGCGAAACCAGGCTCGACGACCTTTAAAAAGGCCGCAAAAGGAATTGGCCTAAAGACCACGCGTCGGTAGGCGGGTGAATACGGTAAGCCAAAATTCGGTTGGCGCCGAAATTCCTGCTGCATCTCACACACCCAATCAACGAAGTTGTGATTACCAGCTCTCCTTAAAAGCTAGCTCTTAAAAAAGTAAAAAGATTAAAATATAGAGTATTTTAATCTGCATAGTGTGAAGGTACTACATTGTGGCAATTGGTGATGGATGTCACACGAACTACTGGCCGCTGCAAGCTGGATAGCAAGCAAGAGTTAGGCCTTGTTTGTTTCCGCTTATTTGGAACTCGCTTATCTGAGAAGCAGGCTTTCTGATAAGCCGCTGTCTAGAGAATCCGCTGTCTGAATAAGCTGGGCGTTTGGCAATCCTGATTATTTTCATTGGATTGTGCTAAAATAACTTGAATGCCCCTAAAAATCGATAAAGCATCTGGTGTAGCAAACGGGGTGTGCCTAGTGCTTTAGAATAACCAATGTTGTGCGTGTAGTAATTTAACATGACCATCATGCGAGCCCACCTGTAAGTGATACATGTTGTGTGTCTTCCTCCCCGTGATGCACATAGGCAAAATAAAAAAGACAACCTGCCGCCATTGTTGTCACGGTAGAGCTTGCCTCCATGTTGAAGGTAGCAACGCCAGGCCACCGGGAACCTCAAAATGGATTAAGGAGCTAGAGAGGCAGCCGGATCTAGGAGACTAGGAGCTTTTGGATGAACTGAAATGGGGAATTTCTGATCGATGAACTGAGAGGGACGAACTGAGCGAGAACTGCAGAGGGATGAGCCGAGAGAGGGGCGGACGGCGGCGGCTTGGACCTGAGGGAGGGCGGCGGTGACTAATCTGAGGGGCGGAGGCGGCACCAGGAGAGGCAGGATGGGGAGTCGGGGACTGGAGGGGTGGAGGGCAGGAGAGGAAAATCTGTTCGCTTAACTCGTACGTGGGGTTGGGATGGCGTAGAGGAAAATCGAAGTTCACATGTTGTTGCGCTTATCTGGACTGCCGCGTCGTGAGAAAGCGAAAACTTAAGCGAACCGTTTGGGTGGGATTCTTGCCTATTTTCACGGATAAGCCGCTTATAAGCGGAAATAAACAGGGCCTTAGGAGTGTCCTCGAAAGGAGAGCCAACTAAGAGCTTGCTGCTAGCTTTTGAAAGAGTTTGATGTGCAATAACTATTGCTAGCTGATAATCGATTTATGTATCTTACTCTCTCTCTCTCTTTCAAAATATAAGTATATTTAAATTTTATCAAAGTTAAACTTTATATACTTTAACTATCAATATCTATAAAAAGTAAACTATCGACTACAAATAGTTGGCTATTATTATAGTTTGTGTAGTGGTTACCTAATAAAAGTGAATTGCCAAGATGCTAGATGATGCCCAAACGCATTAGCCAGAGTCATCGTTGAGGTATGCGGGAGAACAAGGCTTTAGATACAAAAGACCAGGAACGTGCTTGATCCTGAGTACGGCTTCAACTTCTCAATTACGAGACTCCACGGATCTAACACATAAATGAATATAAATACCTAACAAAGGAGTCCTTCCTTTTGCTTTTTTTTGGGGTGGGAGGGGGGGGGGGGGGGGGGGGGGCATATGGACCTTTTATGGTTTTGCTATTGGTTACCTCCAGCACGAGAGACATCATAACAAAACTTATTGTAATCTTAAAATGAAACCTTATTGGGTCAATAGCCCTCACACCACTCCTAAAGGTGACCAACTCCTCAACACCATTAGTAAAAGAGCCTTCTCCTCAACACCACTCTTAAGTCTACTTCTCCCTCCAATATACAAAACTGCTCCAAAACAGACTTTTTTCTTCCAGTTTTACCCCTATGTGTCTTTTTTACATGTACAGAGCCTTTAAAATAGAAAAAAAAATCAGAAAAATGAAAAAACACATAAACAGATTAAAAAATACTGAAAAATCGAAATATTAAGTTTCGGTCCATAATAATACAAAAAAAAATTCAGGAAAAATGCAAAACAAATCGTAAATAGCTTAATTTTTTTTGGCATGAGGTCTTGACATACACATGAATCCAGCAACACATGTAACCATTACAATAGCTTACTACTCAATAGAAAATGCACATTCCACAAGTAGAACCGTACAGATTGTTCAACCATACAATTGTCCAAACATTGAAATGAGTTGAAACATGCAAATGAGAGTCCAAAGATATAATAGTTCATTCAAATTATTTAACCAACAGTGGGATCTTTAGAAGACGAGTCGGTTCCTTTGTCTTGAGAGAGCACCAACAACCTCTTAGCTGAAATGCTAGAACTCGACGTAGTACCTTCATCATCGCCACGCACCAAAGAGACAAGTCTTCTAGTGATGGAGCCCGGCGAAATGGTGTGAACCGGGATTGTCTCGGGCAGTTTTGGCTTCCTCTTAGGGTATTGTTTTCTCTTCCTACATGAAAAATGGACAAGTAGTTAGCATCTTTAAGATTTATGCAGCAACATATATGAAAGCAATATCACTTTAATCACCTCTTCTTTGTGTCATTCATAGGGCAATTTCCAATTTCACGGTGTCCAAACTCTCCACATTGACGGCACCGTTGTTGTTTTCTTGCACCCGGTTCATGACTAGCTTTGAACCTGTTCTTTCTTTGTCTTCCAGAGGCTCTTTTCAATGGTGGTGGCAGCATCGTGAAACCCATGTCCACTTGAGGCCATTGTGATTTGTTAGTCATATGAGGGATGGAGCCACTATATGCTGTCCTAAACCTCTCAACACTATAATACTCATGAACAAAAGTAGCCATATCAACATCTGGAAACATTTGAATGAAAGCCAAAGCATGAGGGCATGGCTTTCCAGTCATTTCCCACTCTCCACAAGTGCAATTATGAGCTGTCAAGTCAACCACATGGCACCAAGGCGTCATATCATAATGGAAACCATACACCTCGGCTGTGTGCTGCCCTTTATGTACCTTCATATGACTCAATCCTCTTGTTTTGGCCTTGAGTTGCTTAATTATTGTTGGAAGAATGGTTCCAGATAGCTTGCTACCAATTATTCTTCTCTTGTCCCATAAGTCCATGGTCATCCTCCTCAAAGTATCAATCAAATCAACAGGAGGCAAGTCCTTTATCTTCTTGACCCAGTTGTTGAAGCTCTCCGAAAGATTGTTGTTCACATAGTCACACTTGACATCATTTGAGAACATGGATCTGCTCCACAGGTGATTGTGGTGTTGGTTCATGTATGTCACAACCTCCGCATTTGCAGCAACAACCTGATTCCAATGGAACTCAAACTTCTTCGTCTTGTAAGCTCTTGCTGCAGGCCACATGTTCTTGTCATATACCTCTCCTCGATAATACGTCTTGAAGTTTGCCCACAAATGCCTCATACATTCCCTATGTTCGATTCCAGGGAACACCTCTTTCACAGCAGCATCAAGTCCTTTGCAAGCATCTGTGGATATAGTCAAAGATGGTGGATGACCAATGGCCTTCTCCAACTGCCTCATGAACCATGTCCAACTTTCTGTGGATTCTTTGTCAAAGAATGCCCATGCAACAGGATACATCCAATTGTTACCATCAAGTGCCGTTGCAGCTGCCAATTGCCCTTTATACTTTCCATTCAAGGCGGTTGCGTCAATACCAAGGTAAGGTCGACATCCTCGTAGGAATCCATCAACACATGGCTTCATTGCTAGAAACAGCTTGTCAAACATTAGTCCATCTTCAGTCTGCTTAGTGGCAATCTCAAAGATGGAATCCGGAGATCTCTCAAGAAAGGCAACCCTGAAACTGAACAAGGACTGAAAGTTATCCTCCCATGAGCCATATATTGAATCCATTGCCATCACCCTTCCCTTCCAAATTGTGTTGTAAGGAATCTCAACCTTATATTTTTCTAGCAATTTGTCTTGCAAATCAGCAGCCCCAAGACTTGGTTTTTTCCTCAACCATGCAACAACTCTATCAGACACCCAATTCTTAGATGTCATTGTGCTCACTAGCTTGCCAGTCCCCATACACTCATGCTTATGTGGAATCAAAGTTATCTGCAAATAGAAGACAAATAAAGAAACAAATTAGTGAATTGGCACCTATTACAAACAAATGAACATATGTTACAAAAAGATACACACCTCAACAGTTGGTTGTCCCACTAGCTTATTAGCAACAATTCTCTAAGGACATCCTTTTGCCTTGCATTCAGCCCTATACCTCTTTTTATCGGTGACAACCTTGTGCACTCCAAAGTCATTTAGGATGGCATATTGTCTCAAAGCATCCCTAAAATCCTGCATGGTTGGAAATGTCTCTCCTTTTCTTATCTTTGGGTTTTCCTTGTCAATTGAAAACCTTGGCTCATTTTCAGCATAATCATCTACTAAGATTTCCGCCGCATTGACACCAACACCACCACGCCCCAAGTTCATTCTTGCTGCCTCGTCTTCGGCCCTCAAACCAAGAGACACAAACACCTCGTGATCCTCTAAGAATATGTCCTCATCTTCCATCCAAGAAGGATCCACATTTTCCTCAACTTCATCACCACTTTCCTCCTCTGTTTCGGCTGAACTACTTGATTCCTTTGGCAAATTTGGGTTCCTCCGCACGGGTAATTTTTCCAACTTAGCCTCTAGAGTTATGCTACTCTTATAAGCAGGTTTAATAGGGAATTCAACAATAAATGAGACTCTCTTATGGATCTGAAATTTCTGGAAAACCATAGTTAAATCATCATTTGTCACAACAGTTTGCAACCCCCTTTTCTCAATGTCCCAATACCAAAATGCCGGATCTTGACATGTACCCCACTTGGTCTTGTTTGCTAAATCAGCCAAAAGATTACATATTGTATAACCATCGGTCTCATTCAACTCAACAAAATGATCTTTAGCCTCCAATTCGACTCTACCACCGTCATCTAAAAATGCAGTGTACCCAGGAATTCTAAAATTGATGGTCATCTCTGGCTGTGAAGCATTCCTATTCATGGCAAATTGGACTAACTTAGCCTACTTATCTGTAAATAAAACAAAGTAGCTTTGCAATCTGGAACTCACCTTCCAGTGAAACTGCTGCCGGCCTCGTTGATGTGGCTACCCGAGCCCACAACGTCTCCAGCCCCGGTCACTTCGTCGCCAGCCTCTCCAGCCGAGGATCGGGCCGCGCGTCCTGCCCCGGCCGTCACTTCATCTCCAGCGGCGTCGGGCGAGCGGCGACCTTCCTCCCCTGCCGCGCATGGCGCGCGCCCGCGCCAGATCTGGCGGCGCCGCCGCGGCGCCCTCCCCTGCCGCGTGGGGGCCTTCCTGCCCTGCCGCAGCCGCAGGCATGGCGCGGGTGGCGTCCTCGTCCCGGTCGCCGTCGGGCGCGTGAGGGCCTTCCATCGCCGCCGCCGCCGCCGCTTGCTCTTTTTTTTTTCGATTCGATTGGCCGGTGCTTTGGTTTCACGGGAGAGACGGGAGGGGCATTCTCGGTAGACAGAAGCAGGATGAGGCCGGCGTTGGTGTTTGGAAGGGGCGTGATCGCTTGCAAGTGGTGTTGAGGAGAAGGTCGTTTTACTGATGGGGTTTTGAGTTGGTCGTCTTTACGAGTGGTGTCAAGGCTATTTGCCCAACCTTATTTATAATGATCCAGATTTATTGTGCATGAAGTGTATTTTAGTCATGTATAACATGAACGTAGAGCTAAAGCAAGCTCGTCTTTTAAAAAGGCTGCAAACGAATTAGCCTAGAGATCACGCGTTGGGCAGGAGGATGAATACGGTAAGCCAAAATTCTGTAGAGGTATGTTGCCTCCCACAGTTGTAGCTTAGAATATGTGACAAGCTTCAATGCATGCTAAATATGTGATCCATAATCTTTATTTTTCTTGGATTTTTTTATTTAACTGTTTCTAAACAATTCATTTTGTCCATTTAGCCTCTTGAACAAAAAGATGTTGGCTTGAGTATAAAACAACGGGATTGGATGCCTAATGGATAAGTTTTCCGCTGGGCGGCTGCCAAGTGCTGATGAGCTTGCGAGTTTCAGAAAGCTGTCAGTCAGCATCAGACGGTCCATCACTGGGTGTGCAAGGAAACGGATGGGTCGTCCGGTCCCCACTTGTCCGCCGCCTCTTCCTGCAGACCCGTCCATCATGTATCGGGACGGCGACACCTCCTACGCAGTCGGCACCCGGTTGCTTGTGTTGTGTTGGCGCCGCGTCGCTCTTCCATAACTCCTCGCCCGCCTCTCGTCGTCTCCTCCTCCGTCTCACACACCCCAAGCAACTGTACAAGCTACTGAACGAGAATCGTGCGCCCTGCAGCTCGCGCAACGTCCATCACCAACCGCCTGTCGCCTCGCGAGTCAACTTGCGCCGGCCGCCGCGCCGCGCCGTACAACCGGATGTCAGTTCTGTGGAACCCAAGTTTACCTTGGCGTGGATTTATTTCTCGTTTCTTTCTTGGTTGGAGCTCTTGTGCTGACGCGATGGATTCTGTGGTTGGCAGGAGCCGGCCGGGCGAGGAGCTGGCCGAGCTGCTGTGGGACAACGGGCCGGCGCTGAGGACGACGACGCCGCACTTGCCGCCGCCGTTCCAGCCCTTCACCTGCAGCGCCGCCGGCAGCAGCAGGGCGCACGCGCACGCCAAGGCTGGAGCCGGCGCTGCGGTGGCGATGGAGGACGGCGTCGGCCTCGGCGGCATCCCGGTCCACGACGACGACGCCGTGCCGTGGCTGCATTGCCCCGTCGCCATCGACAGCGACACGGCGCCGCTGCCCCCGGAGTACTGCGCGGGCCTGCTGTCCGGGTACCCTGGCGGGCCCAGCCTCCACGCCGTGCCGGCGGCGTCAGGCATTGAGCCGCCGTCCTCCAACGGCGCGGTCGCCGTGCCGCCGGAGACCGAGGCCGCGCTGCCCCAGCCGAACGGTGGCGAGGGCGTCATGAACTTCACCTTCTTCTCGCGGCCCCTGCAGCGGCCGGAGACCTCCCTGACGAACCGAGTCGAGTCCACGGCCGTGCAGACGGCGGCGAGCCGGCTACGGGGCACCCCGTTGTTCTCGGAGCAGAGGATGGCGGCGTGGCTGCAGCCGACCAAGGCCCCGCGCGCCGCCACGGCCGCGACACCCCAAGCGCCGTCGCTCCCAGACCAAGCAGCCGCCAAGGTGAATCAGCACCGGTTGCAGCCAGATGCCGATGTGGCGACGGCGGCGGTGACGACCTCTTCCGTCTGCTCCGGCCACGGTGACCGGTCCCAGGCGAAGATGATGAGCAGCCACCAGCCCAGTGTGGCCGACTGCTCCATGAGCCAGGACGAGGTAACAACATAGTATCTCCGAACAGTACGCGTTCCACGCTCCCTGATGCAACGGCCAATAATTTCAGGACGTGGACGACGAGCCCGGGGCGATGAGGAGGTCGGCGGCGTTGAGCTTGAGGGGCACCAAGCGCACCCGCACCGCCGAGGTGCACAACCTGTCGGAGAGGGTGGGTACCCACCATCATCATCGCCACTGCCTGCTCCTTGATGCAATGCGCCGCGTCTTCTCTGGCTCTCTGCTAATTAATGCAAACTGGTCTAATTAGCGACGGTGGCCGCCTTGATTGCTTGTTGTTTGCAGAGGAGACGCGACCGGATCAACGAGAAGATGCGCGCGCTGCAGGAGCTCATCCCCAACTGTAACAAGGTCGACAAGGCGTCCATGCTGGAGGAGGCCATCGAGTACCTCAAGACCCTGCAGCTCCAGCTGCAGATGATGATGACCATGTCCTCCATGGGCGCCGCCGCCGCCGCCGGGATGTGCGTGCCGCCGACGATGCTCATGCAGGTGCCTCCATGGCGCCCTTACATCATCACCTCGGCATGGGGCTAGGGTTCGGCGTGGGCGCGGCGGCGGCGGGGTTCGACGTGCTCCCGCGCCTCGCCCGCGCGCATCAGTTCCCGTTCCCGCTCATGCCGCCTGGCCCCATGTTCGGCGTGTCCGGGGGGCAGGGAATGCCGTCGCCGGCGGCGCCGTTCGCTCACATGGCCGGCGAGCAGAGGGAAGCATCGGGAGAAGCAGGCGCCGGCGACCATCCGCCGGTCGCTGTCGCACCGCAGGTACGTTGCTCCAAGAACCAGCATACTGACTGGCATAGGCATACTGCACTGCTCCAAAGCGCCGTTTAACTTCTCGCTACTTTCAGGTCGATCAGAATCTGCAGCATCCGAAGCAGACGTGACAACAGCGGGACTCTCCAAGACTGCTGGCTGTTAGGTGTTGCAATGTTCCATCTTTTGTCATCTCGTGCTTCCTCTGAATTTGGTTGCTCCACAGAATCTGTATCGTAGAAGATGCGCATGCACGAACACAGGCTCCGTCTGAAAGTGAAGTTTTGCCCAAGCCTGCGTGCTGCATTGTAGCTGTACTAAGGGTGTGTTCGTTTTATGGGGTCTAAATTTTATTAAGGTCACATCAAAGAAAATCTTGTTATTTAAAAATATTAAATAAAATTTAATTACAAAATTAACCGCAGAACCTCTGGTCTAATTACGAGACGAATCTAATAAAGGTAATTAAACCGTGATTAGAAGATAGTTACTGTAGCAAAACATAGATTAATTAGGCTAGTTAGATTCATCTCGTAAAAAACATCTATCTCTCAAAAATGTTTTGTCATTAGACTTTATTTAATACTTCTAAATAATAAGATTCTTTTTAATGTGACAGGCCTAAAATTTAGAGGGGAAGAAACGAACGCACCCTAACTTGCTTGCACACTGTTGTAAATGCGTGATTTGTGTTTCAGATGAGTTGCTCGTGGAATTGTGCTCACTTGTTTTCACAAGGATCACATTACCTAGATTGGATGCAAATTGTGGTGTTCCAAGCAAAAAAAAAAAAAAAAAACGACGTGAGATGTTTGTAGCTTTTTCTTTGAATAGAGAATTTTGTTGATCTATGTAATGTCAGTGGAGACGTCCCTACGTATGGATCGAGTTTGTTGTTTGCAGCTGTCGGTAATCTGAATCCAGTTGATTGGATGCAGCAGAAGCCATCCTTATTAGGAGCACGGTTTTCTGGCTCGAAATTGATCTGCTTAGTGGTTCTCTAAATCCTTACGAAGTCCATGCGTGCCAACCACGCCAAATCGAGATACGATGAATCGTCAGAGAAGACAGAAGAGAGTAGGTATCAAGTGAGCGTATGGAGGATCGCATCTCAGGCATACGATGTGTTCATCGTGTCCCCATACGTACATCATGGCGGGTGTTCCGTTCCGGACTTTCCCTGTATACTCCTCTTTATGTATGTACACTCCGAGTTATTGATGGAACGTCCGCCAGGTACGGTATGTATACACACACGTACTTATTGACAGACAGATCGATCCCAGTAGCAGCCAAGCAGATGATCCTGAAGCCTGTGAATAGTGTTGTGTGCAAGAGGATAAGCCGCGCACAGTAACTGTTGCCGGCCGAAGAGGATCCGTGCCGGGGCCTCCAGGCCAAATAAAGGTCGTACGTTGCTTCTGTTTTCTCGATCTGCACGTATTTCCTTCTCTAGTCGTGGCCGTGAGCACGCGCTCACAGCCATTTGGAAATTTTCACCGTCGGATTCCGATCCGGAGAGAGTGCATGAGTTGGGTAAAAAGAGGACACGGTGAAAAAACCAGCTTGTACGGTATGAACGCGTGGAGTTTGATGAATCGAGTTGGCTCCTCGGCTTCTGAAGGGGTGTTCCGAATTTACTGCGAGCAGGTGGCCCTCCACATCACCTCTTCCCTTCCCGCTCCTCCCTCCCCGACCGACAACCCTAGCCGCTGCCGGCCGCGGACGAGCTCCTCCACCGCCAGCGACCACCTCTTCCCTCTCCGTCGACGGTCGGCGGCCCGCAGCGAGGCAGCTCTGCGGCCTGTGGCGTGGGCGGGCACCGGTGCGCCGGTCCGCGAGGCTGCTGGGTGGAGCGGACTCGGCGGGCTGGGGCATAGACGGACGGCGGCAAGGCGAGCTCGAGGACGTCCACGGCGGCAAGGAGACGGCGCGTCCACGCCATGAACAGCGGCTGCGGCGTCCCGGTGGCAGCGCTCGTCCCTCTTCGTCGCGGGGCGAGTCATCCTGATGGCTACAGAGCGGGGCTGCGTGGCGAGCCATGGCCCTCTTCACTCCCTGCTTCATCTTCTCCGGCCCCGGCGGCCAGTCGCGGGCGGACCGAGCTCTGCGCCCCGTTCGCGAGCTTCTTCCTCTCCACCTAACGGCCACCGCTCTTCCAATCTCCTGGCCCCATTCGTCGAGCCGGAGGATCCTTGGCCGAGTTCGTCGGTGCCTGGTCGACCTTGAGGCTGAGTAGCAATCATCTTCCCCGGTTCCGGCCACCAGTGAGGCCGGCTTTGTCCTGCGCCTGTATATTCCTTCTCCTCTCTTTCCTTTCTTCCCCTCCAGATGTGATTTGCTTTTGGATTTCAAGCTAGGGATTCAGTCATTCAGAGTTCTTGGTTTTAATTTTTTTTTCCTTGGTGAATTTCGGTGTTGGTGGTAGTCGCTGTCGGAGGAGATTTGCCACAATTCTTTTTGATTGCAGATTCCGGGACTCTTGATTGTTGATTCATCTAAAAAAATAAGACTTTTGGTTGTTGATTCGTGGGATTTTGCAGGCTTGATGCCAATGGCAGCCAGCTGGGAGGAGAAGATCACTACATGACACAAGCATCTCCACAGGTTCTCTCTACATCTCCTCGCTGGAGAATTTTCTCCTAATTCCCTCGCTCATATTCTCCTGACGGCGTGTCGCTGAATTGCAGGGAGAGCAGGAAAGTGAAGGAAAGAGGGAACAAACTGATGGTACTGTAGCTATCTAAGCAGAACTAAAATTAAGGATGAAAGAAAACTTGAGCCCCTTTGCTGTGGTATGAAATATATTTGTGCAACCATTTTACTAACCTGATTGGGATCGAATAAGTTTTGAGTTATTGATGATATATGCCACAGTTGCAAGTAAATGGCAATGTTGAAAAGGATGAACGTATCAGATGATTATGTCTAATGGCATGCTCTGGACAATTGGTATGTTTAGGAGTGTACGTCCTCTTTCTCTTTTGCCAATATTTATTGTTTAGTTTCACTTCTCTTGTTTACCTTTGTGTGATGGATGTGACCTGAAAGACCTGTTATACGTGTTCTGATTTTACCGAAGTCTGAGGGTCATAATTCTCTATGGAAATACATGCTCTCTAACAAAAATCTACCAAGGTGCTGCCTTGTTTTATTTGATCCTTTGGATGACATTAATATTTTTGTATGTATGATAGATTCCCAGCAGTTTAGCTACCCATTTTGGAAAGTACTATTTTGTTTGATCCAGTGGGTAACATGAAGATTTATGTGTATGTATGATAATTCCCAGGAGTTTAGCTATTTTATTTGGGACAGTATAGTTTTATTTGATCGAGTGGGTGACATGGATATGTTATGATAGATTCCCAGAGGTTTAGCATCTGCAGGTTGATTGACTCCTTGTATCCATCACCTTGGTTGCTAGATGGAAATTTTATAGCCTGTGTTTTCTGGTCTGTAGTTGCAGGTTATACGCGTGGCAATGTGCAACATGTCCATGGATTAGTGGCGTATATTTTGATTCTGACGATCTTATTAATTTCCTCATTATGTAGCTCACAGGCAAATTTATCGTACATATATTTATCCATGTATGCTTTTTGCTGCAAAAAAAAATAAATAGAAATAAAGTAGAACAAATAACATTTTTTTGATCATATTTAGATTTCGATTCATAGTTAGCCTTCATATCTATCCATGTATGATAATGAGGAAATTAATGGCCTGTAGTTGCATCTTGGTTAGCCTACAAGTATATATACTGTGTTTGCTTAGCTGCACTACCATGTTAGGAATTTCAAAGCTTTGTTGATTATATAACGGAGAGCCAGCCACACTATCCTCAGCACCTAATTGTCATTTAGGAGTAACCAGTTTACTAAGCATTTTTGCTGGGACGCCTCATCATGTTGCTAGGTGCTAACTGGTCAGTGTGATCCTCTGCATCTCCTCATGAACTTCTTTGTTGTTTGTATCAGTTCATCTATTTTTGGCTTGAGATTGTACCATTGTGATCTATTTTACACGGATTGTAGGTCCTGCAGAGCTTCATGTACCAATATAAAAAGGTAGTTACCAGGTCGGTTTAGAGAAGTAATGTGTTTATATACGAACCTTTTATCCATGCACAATAATGAGGAAATTAATGGCCTGTAGTTGAGCTTGGTTAGCCTCCTCCTTGTTCCTTCTTTCCTGTTTCCCTGTTTCTTCAGTTGATGCCGCTCTCACGATGGATCGGCGTGTCCTTGTCCTTCTTGATTTTTTAGTTTTTTTCCTTAATCTGTTCATTGGATGCTGTACGTGCTATGTGATAGTGGTGTGTGGATCCTGTTCTTCCTGATGGGGTTGAAGCCCCAATTCCTTTGACGTGTATTTTTTTTCTCTTAACAGCTTAGTTTATGATTTGCATTATCTTATTTAAAATTTATGTTCCTCAAAGAAATTGATGGTGATTGAAATTCTCTATTATTGATTGGGTCAGAAACATGATATTAGTATGACAGTTCTGCAACAGGTTACAGGTTGAAAGGAGTCGTGGCATTGGCTAAAGAACATGTGTTGTGTGCTTCCTGCTGGCTGCTGCAGACTGCCTGACATACCATATCGATGATCTTCTTAGGTGGGTCCTTGTTGAATCACAGTAATACTCTAATAGGATCTTGATTTAGCAGAACTGGAAAAGCTATTGATATGTTTTATCTGAAATATATTAGACCTTTCATTGTTGCAATGACGGTTTTGTCCTAAATATAGGAGAAGCAATTGTACATTGAACAAATCATTTCTACCAAAAAATGCTAACATTACATTCCTCCATGTATGACTTGAACAAGAACTCTCTTTATAGTCAGACGATGTGGTTCACATCTTCCGAGCTCCAGATGTAGATTAGCGACCTCCTCAAATATGTCTGAAATTTGCATGTTTTTTTTTCAAGTAAATTCATTAAACGTGATAATTGGTGTGTCCTGCTCCACCTTGGTGTCCAATGCATTTTACTGAGTTGTTCTTCTGTTGTGTAAGATTTAATTTTACTTCGTTTCTCTTGCTATGATGTGGTCGACTTTGTTGGCTGCCTTGAGATTGTGTTTGCCATTGCTTGCAAGTTATGCATGAGTTCCTCCTGATTTCTTGGTATTCGCAGGTTTGTTGTTGCTTATTGCCTTATCTGTTGGCTGGCTCCATGTCAAGTTGTCAACCTAGAAGGCTTTGGATGGGTGAGTGTTTTGGCTCTTGCTTTCAATTTTTATTTTTCTGTTTTCCCCCAGCCTTTGCCAAACTGTGAATTCTAAGCTTCAAAAAAGTTAAATAAACATTTTCTTCCTCAATTCAGAAATTTTGGTTTATGATAATAAAATATATTGATAATTATCGGCTCCGTATTTTTCTTCTCGCATATGCATCCTGTAAGAATACAGAACAAATAGATGCTAAAATTAATTTCAGTGGTTACTTTTCATTAGCTTTAAAATCTGGCCTGAAATAATTATCGCATGGAGATGGACAACTGAATTTGGTACATGACTTCTTAGAAATACAATATGAAATGCTCATGTTTGGGTTTCAGTTATACAAATAATGTTACCTGGGATGTTCTTTGCAACTGAAATTTTGTAGCTGCTCCCACACACCAACAGATCCTTGCTGCTGCGGCGGCTACCACCTCTTCAGCCGCAGGCCACCACCATCGTTCAGCCCAGGTATCATCTCTCTCTCTCTCTTATCTATTCCCCGATCAAATTTTACCGTGTCCATAGCCTAGGGATTGGGCTGGGAGGACTACTTCAATACCACAGAGTGTTATTGTTCTTTCCGATTGTTGTTATTTAATCTTTCCAATTGTTGTTGTTTCTGCAAATCAAACTATGTTAACTTTGAAATTTAATTTTCATCCTTATTTTAGCATAATGGTTTTTATATTCTTATGTTAAATATAGATACAACCAGATGAATGAGTAAGTAAATTTATTGGTAGATCAGTTGATATCACTGAATCCAGTGATTATCCACCTAATGTTTTTTTTCATCTTAATAGCACATGCAAAAAAATCCAGTGCTACAGTATTTTTTTTAATATCAATATCATCATACATATTCTGTATCTGATTTCCAAAGTTTTAGTTTTTTAAGGAGCTGGGAGAGGAATGCTAGCTTCTGGAAGTATAGGCGTGGGGATATCGCTCTTGAAATTCCATAGTCCCTTTCATATCACAGCAACTTCTTGATCAGTCTGAAGTGGTATGCTCTGTGTTGGTAATTCAGTTCACTTGATTCATTAACCATTCAGAATTCCTTCAACGACACATGGTTCTGCATAGCATGAATTCTCAGAGCGTTTTTCAGTTATGTGTTTAATATGAAGGCGTGTTGTGAATATGTCCCTAGATAAAGTGAAAGTGACATGTGCTTGCAATTGTTTATTCTTTCTACACTGCCAAACATTTCAGAGTTTTATAGATGTTCAAATTTGGGATCCTGCTTGTGCGTTTGTTAAAAAAAAAGTTTCTATGCTTTACAGTTTGTTGCATTCAAAGACTTCAATAATATCACACCTGAGACTATGTTATTATTGTGGAGTAGGAAAGAGAGGCATAATTTGTCTTCAAATTTTAGGACATGCTTCAAAGCACTACCAGCAAACTTTAATACAGGTTGGGCGCCGCGGGTGCCGAGCACCGGGTGGAACCAACACTGACAGCTTTATCTGCAAGTTTCACAGGTGGGCTTCTTCTCTTTCATCTTAGCCGTCCACTTTATCAGGTCACATGGTAGAAGCACTAACTTCGTTTGTTCAGTGAAACTGTGAAGGAACTGGTACTACAGATTGTCCTCAGTTTAAATTGTTATTTCAGGATCAATATTGGCTTTTACGCAAACAATTCAGCCATTTGCCTTCTGCCAATTCAGACTCTCTTGAAAGCTATTCTCAATTAGGATGCTCTTTGGAAGCTATGTGCTAAAATTAGTATCCAACTCATATCATGGTTGCATCTCTTCCTAATTTAAAGTTTTTCCTTGCCATATTTTGCATGTATATGAAGATTGGAAATCAGTACTCACTAGGCATTGATGTTCTGTACCATCTGTGAGGGCTTCAGCACTAATGTGCTCATTTTCTGAGGTGGAAGCAACGAGGGAGTATGGTATGGTATAGTAGGTGTCAGGTGAGCGAATCTTGTTGTGAAGCATCTCATCCTTCTATTTGCCTTCACCTATGCAGTGGCGGATATTCTTGAATTGTTTTTTTTAGGGCAATATTCTTGAATTGTTAATGTTCACTGATTTGGTCGATGCAGAAAAGATATTGTATGCAGTTGGTATAGAGTGCTAGGACTCGGATGAGGCCTGCTGATTGCCTTGTTTTCTAGGGTTTGAAACATTTGAGCCCCAGATTTCGAGCTCCTACTTCATTAATACTCAATATTTTCCTATGGTTCATAGTTTGTTGCTTCTGTGGAGCATTGGTTAACAGTTTAAGAAGCCCTTACAGCTTGATTCATGCTTAGATTCTATCGGCAAAATTTAGTACGTGAACATAGAATTTGTTTCCTCTGTAAATCAAAGTCTGAATATCAGTTATTTCTCGCAGTTTGTCTCTATATACAGCCACACTCACGTCTTACAATTTTTTACTTCGCCCTTCTTGTGTTCTATCCATTGCAGGTACAACATAAGCTTGCTTCAAAAGATATGATTAGATGAGGCAGAGGTGTGTGTTGATATCGGTTTCTTCATCGACGATTTAAAGCATGAGGGTGAGTCTGAGATGGTAGCCTCCAAGTGAAATTGCTTCATTAGACATTCTGATTAAAAATGCGTTTTGGTAATTGCTACTTCTCAGATCCCCCCAACTTTCAACAAGAACAGCCAGATGGACCACACCCCCTCATTGTTTCTCTGATGACGATTGAACAACAGCTAAATCAGATGCTTGCAAAAGCCACTTTTTTTTTTTTTTTGAAAGAACAGGAGGGGAAATCCCCTACTGATTATATTATATTAATTGGTAACAAAAGCAAAAGCCACTGATGATGTCCAGCGATATGATTTCTCGGCCCGTACTGCCGTTCCTTGGTGGTGACCAAGCTAATAGCTAATGCAATGTTGCCTTATATATATATAATAATGTAACCAGTGTTGTGTTATATATATAGATATATATATATATAGATATAGATATCTTACCCTTTGTTTTTCTTTCGCCCCCAAAACATTATAAACTATATTATGTACATATAGTTGCTAAATGACTGCTTGTGCCTATCGGCACATGTCTTACGCGGTTCAATATACTATGTTCATACGATGCTCACCACTTACAGTTTCTTTTCGTTCCTTCGTGGCTTGTCTTTATCACGTCCTAAACCCCCGAAATGATTATCTACCCTGTTGCTTCTCCAACATAACGTACATTCGTGCCCCTTCTCATTTGTGTTGACGACTTCGCTCCCATCGAATGGTAACAAAAATAGATGCATTCCATTCAGAAAAACACATCGAGCAACTCTGCCAGTTAACACACACCGATAACACGCAGTAAAAAAACTTCTCTCACAACGAACACAGAAAATAAAAAACTGGACCGGCGGCGCGCGAAGCGCGCCGGATCCCACTAGTTGAATTCCATGACCGGCCTTTTTAAAGGCCTCTGCTAGTATGCTGTTGCTCTGAATGTTGACGAGGTCGGTGGGCGTTCGCTCATACCCGATGTTTCGATTCGGTTTTTTCGGTTTTCTTAATTTTCGGTTATCTAAAATTACTACCCGAAATAACAACGAAAATTTGGGTACCCGACAACTTTGGGTACCTAAATTTCAGTTCGGTCTTCGGTTATACCCAAACTACCAAATTAACATTAATTTTCAGAGAAAAAATAAAATAAACTTGATTATACCCAAAATACACTATGCAATCAACTTGATAATGAGTTACCATTATATGATAGGAGAAACATGAATATGATGAATGAGTAACAAAGGATGTTATGTGACCATGGTTTGAGTCTATATGCTAAATGCTACATCATCATACTAATTTGGGTAGTTTGGGTAGTTCGGGTACCCAAGGGTACTACCCGAAATTGAACAATAAAATTCGGTTACCCAAAGGTACTACCCAAACAAGTACCCGAATACCGAAATTTCGGTTTTTTCGGTCTCGGTTTTTTCGGTTTCGGTGTTTGGGTATCGGTTTTTATGCCCACCCTTAATCATAGCTGGCAGTGCCACACCCTGCGGGACAAAATTGCAATGATTACACCTGATAATGAGCCGAACGTTCGTATTTTTATTTAGGGATCACCCTTGTTTTCCTCTCGTGCAGCCTACAGATGCCTCACCGAGACAGGGACTGAAGACTCCAACGGGATTTCCGTCTGGTCGACCAAACTCCTCACAAAAATCAAGTTCTTTGCCTGGGTGTTTTGTAGTGATAGGCTTAGCACTAGGGTGAATCTTCTACACAGGAACATCATCAAGCCGGAGGCGAGTGACTGCCCCAGATGCGTGGGCGTTCCGGAAGACAGCTACCACCTCTTTTATACTTGTTCACCTGCTGCAGCGGCATGGTCTGCACTGGGCATCTCCATCCCGCCGGCGTTCATCAGCAACCCATGGCAAGCGCAGCCCCCTTCCTACCGGCATAGCGGCTCCCCTGGACCTGGATACCGGATAGGGGAGGGAAGGGAATGATCCGAATGAAAGTGAGGTTGATTGCCAATTAACGGCCCAGGAGGCTTCAAAATTATTGTTATTCAGTACTTCTTTTGGGCTGCTTTGGTAATGCCAACAAGGTCGTCACTCGCCACGGCCAGCCCATCATGGGCCTGCGGGATGTCCACTCTTGGGCTTTTATTTCCGCTATATAATACAGATGATGGGCTTATTATACCTTGATTTGGTTTTTCCTAATGGACCGCCGTTTCAATTTGCGCTTCCTTTTTCGACCCTTTCTTCGGGCCCATACATCGAAGTGCTGTTTGCAAATGGTGAATAAACGGCAAGTTTATTTATGGTGGTGGTGTTTATGGAAATGGTGGTGAATAAATAAATGTACTTATTTTTCGAACAATATGGTGGCTAAAGATTGGTCTCAGAACTTTCCTGTTTTTTCCTATAATACTCTAATAAGAAGCAATACATCATACCGTAATCTTCTGCTCAACTGTTCTCGTCATCAGATGCCACAGGTAATATTCTACAGGTTCCATATCAGATTGTCCCTCCTGGACCAAATCAGCCCCCACGAATTCCAGGTTTCTGCTCCACAAACATTATTTATCAACAAAGCCAGATCGGCAGCAAAGCGACATGAAAGGACGAGCAAGAACTGTGTTAAGATCTGAAACAATCATCTAAAAGCAGCCAAGCTTTAGGGTGATGACATGCATGGCGGATTTAATCTTTCCCTTTTGTGTTAGGGGGAGAAAGGAATTAATAATTGCCGATGCCGGGGTGACTTGACTTGTCCCTATCTTCCTTGCCGACATCTCATATTAAACACAACCAACCAAGGCCCAGATGAATGCCATGAGTGCAACTCGTCACTACTAAAATTAACCGAGCTGAACAAAACAACTGCCATGTGCGTGTTAGCCCAGTTTTCTGAACATCTCAAATCTCTCTACTCGTTCTTCAGATCGACAAACTTCAGTCCTATCAATTGTTGCTACAGTTGCACATGTTAAGTTTCTTTCTGCTGAACTGTCACTTTGATTGGCTAGGTAGGTTTTGATTTTTGTGGGTTGGGCTTTTATGGTAGGACAGCACCTCTGTTGTTTGCTTCAAGCTTGGTGCCGTGCGTGCAAGTAATGCCGTGGGCCTTTCTAGCTCTAGGCGAAGCATCGACGCGAGAAGGAACCAACACATCATCACAGCCTAGCTGACAACCTAGCATGACTGACGCAAGGTCTCCTCGCGTCCATGTCAACACTGATCGACATCTCAAATTCTCACATTTGTCTCAGGTGTAACCGCATCACCTGAGATCAGGTAAAATTAGCACCTTCTCGATGAACTTGCATGGTGATGTCGTGGACGCATATGCATGGAGCAACGTTCAGAGAAAATATTCGAATTCGATCGGTGGCCCGGCCTGACCACACCACTCTTGTCTGACGCTAATCAACGGCTTTGTTTGTTCGATGATGATGGTGATCACGACTAATTGGCCATTAGCCCTCGACGCCACTGCTGAAGATTCTCGCCAGGATGAGGTTTTCAGCAAAGCAAACGAGTGGCTGAGCTGGAAAGCCCTCTGCCTCTCTCGAGCTAGGGTTGGTTAGTGGCCACTGGCCAGCACAGCCAATGGCAGCAATGCAAGCACGTCCTATGGCGGCATGCAGCTAGCTGTGCACGACTGCATGCTGTTAATGTGGAGTTCTTCTTTGTCTTGAGGCCGCCACTTGGCTCTCTTCTTCTTCCATTCAAGGGCACTAGTGTTATGCCATCATCAGGACCATGTCCTCCACTGTACTGCAACGCATTGGACTGCCTTTAATCTCTTCTTTATGGGCTTGCAACGGTACTGCTGCATCTTTCGTGTGAGCAACTATGTAGGCCATCTGATTTTGCGAGGACCAGCGTCACTGCAAATGCATGTCCCGTCATGTTTAGTGCGTGCAAGCAGATAGGGCTTAGCATGCAATTAAAGTGTGTGTCCAAGTGCAGATGGAAAGATGATTTGATCGGTTTGTCTGTCCTAAGTGCAGATGGAAAGAGAAAAAAGTATTTACTCCTTCCGTTGTACTGCAGGTGTTCATTCAGGGTTATGTCTGTAGCTGCTGCCTGCAAATGCTCTGTTCTAACAATTCTCGTATTGTGATGTACTATTCCAATACTTAAAATAATAATGTTCTCGTACACCATTGTTTTTCTAGAGATATATATTTTTTCCACGAATATGTCCTGTGCAATTGAGATTTTGTTTGGTACGTACCAAGTGGTACGGACATGAAGCAGAAGTTTCAGTTACCGGTTTCTTTCCTTCTTTCATGGCAGCATCTTGTGACTGTTCTACTGAAAAGCAGCGGTATCACATAAATAATTAGTGCAGTTGAGAACTGGACCATAATAATGAGCCATCCCACTAGCTTTGTTTGCTCTGTTTTGGCTGCCGTCAGTATGAACACCTGATACGTTCACATTACTGGTCTATTTCTCGTGATCCGGCAACGTAACATATTCGCATTCCAAAATCAACCATAAGTACGGTGATCACCAAATGAAGATATGATCGTGCCACGCTAGCTTGGAACGTGATTCCACAACACGTGTACGGTGTACTGTCAGAATTTAACACCTCTCTAATACCGCTGGTTTAGGCAGGTTCTATGCATCGTAAATTTCAGAGGTGGAAACTATTTTTATTTTATATTTTTTTCATGGAGCTAGATATTTCTAATAATAGATTCTACCACCTTTAATACATACGTGGCGATTCAGCAGCTTTCTACGCCTGGAGCCTTTGGGTGCAGTGATGGAACGAGAGAATATATCACACTCCACTGAACAAAAGGCTATACGTTCATGCAATTGCCGGGTCCTTGCCGGTGCGATGATTGAGCAAGAGCCTAGCTCCGAACGCTGGATAAGGGACAAATCGTGGGACGCTTTATACACATGCACATGTACACATTCGTGGATCCTCCCTTTTGATCATGTCAAGTTAGTTAGTTGTGTTTCTATGGTCCCTGAATTCTCCGGTTGAGTGACATCTCCGCACGAAGCTGTCGCTTTGTGTTTGTATCTTTTGCCGCCACTTTGGAAAATTGAGGCAGCACAGAAACTTATCGTACCATACCATCAGGGACACTTCGTACGAAATATTTATGCATGAATTGTATGCTGAATGATACGTGCATATGAGGCTACGGCATGCGCATGTGCATCAGGTTTTTGAGGTGCAGAGGTCAACGTGAGAGTTGTAATGAAAGTTACCTACGGAGGTGTACTAACTGAAATTATGAGATTGACAATGCTATTTTTCGATAGCTTGAAAATCAACTTACTGGCCACGAGGAGAATTGCAAAACTACTTAGATTTAGTAGGTAAGTTAAGCAAACTTTTGCAAACTTGGGGTGTGTGTGGTCTCTGTTTTGTGGTTACCCACCTAGGATGAAGAGTTATAATCTTGAGCAACTAAATGCTGGGCAGAGCTTTTGGCTTGGACAAATAGTTGAAGCACCATTCGGCTGTCAAGGAGAGACCTTCTCTACAGGCAAGCACCTTCACCAGGTGGAATCACTCTCCAAGATGAGAGCAACGCCTTAGCCAGTATGATAGCAAAGTTAAGTTGCGTCGGAAGTGTACGTATGGTTTGACAACCTGGGAGGGGTATTACACCGTACGTTGCACTCATGTTTTGAGCAATTCTATATGAGCACTGCTACCGCTACACTTACGACCGTCGCTGGTCATATGACTGAATCTATGCGCAGAGCATTTCGAATTAATTCTACGTATCATACGTACGCAAATATAGCGGCAGGATACAGTAGTTAGGAACTGGACGTGCAGAGGTTCTTTGGTGCGGCAGAAAGCAGCAGAACAGGCATCCGCATCTCTTTGTTGATCGTATTTTTTCCCGCTCACTTTCAGGGGCGGAGCTAGAACAATATCAATGTGTAGGGGGTGCAATTCTTCATCATAGGTAGAGAAATTGACTCATATAGCTGTTTATGGGTGCGTAACAATAAATTTTGAGGGTGCGAATATGGTGAAATTTAACCAAACACATGTAAAAGAATTTATTTCGTGGGTGCGAGCACACCCACGTCCATGCACATGGATCCGCCCCGCCCCTGCTCACTTTTCCGCCTTGCCTTTCTCCTTGGTCTCACTTTTGTTTTGAGCTCTGTTGAAACGCCTTTAATTTCGGGTTGTTCGTTCCCTCGTGACAAAGAGGACGCTGGCATCGGATCGATAGCTGGCTAGCTTTTTTTCTTTATTACACAGTACAACTCAGATACTCACAATGCACGCACACTCACCTCTATAAATACACATACGCAAACCCTACCCTTATGAGCATCTTCGAAGACTGAGCCGGTAAATCCTCCAGATTGACGAAGTCATCACTGGCGCCTCGCTGTCGACGGCCACGTCGCCTACCGCTGAAAGCACAAATACCGTTAAATCCTAGAAAATTCGCTTCCATCGAGAGTCGAACCCAGAAGCTCAAAGGTGCTACTCGGATGCCTTAACCACTAGGCCAAGACCCCTTTTACTCGATAGCTGGCTAGCTGATGGACCCTAGGTACACATATATATGAAATCAGTGCACAAAATTAAATCGCTGCCTTTTGTCTAAATCAGGGCACAAAATCTCATGAAACGGGTGCATTCGAATATCGTAGGGTACATCTAGCTACCAGAATAGTACGCATATATGGACCATGCGTGCGTGCATCCTCACCGCCATGAAAGCTCCCGGCCCATGCAAAGAGAATCCGTGATAGTGTTTGGGAGACTTGTGCGCGATCAAAAGATGCATAGCGAAGCTGTACGATCGAGTGCGTGGTCCTCGATCGTGGAAGCCATGATTTGTAGTTCTTGTCTACAGCGCAAACGCATAATGTAACAGTGCCTGCACATATAGTACATATGTACGCATTTCGTCCATGTTTCCCCGACTAATGGAGCCAACCATATCGATCACGTACGCCAGCACCGTGAACAAAAAATGTTTTCGAGGTAGTCACGCACTCTGTCACGTACTACATCACAATGCTGGCAAATAATCATAATCTGGCTGCACCTCCTGACACGACGCGGACGCCGCGCGCGCGATCGCGTCGCCCGTGCGCGGCGGAGCACGTCGTTGTGTCCGGCGCGCGCGCCCGGCGGGAGCGCGGCGGCAAGCGGCCACTTGTTCGCGCGGCCTATCGACCGGTCCACGGCGGCAACACGTGTAAATGCGGCCGTGTGCGAACGTACGTACGTGCCCGCGGGAGCCGTCGCCTTCGTCGTGCACACGTCGCCGTCGCCGCAGCTGTATCACGTCGTCGTGCTAGCTAGCTGCCATGGCCGGAGCTCTCGCAACTTTCTGTGGTTTGTTTTCGTTGATCAAGCTCGCGGACGGCCGGGCGGACTAGGCGGCTAGCTATAGCTACGACCTGTATGCATGCGTACCTTTCTTCATCACTCTTCCTTCTCTCCGGCCCCGGCCGCTCCTTTTCACCGGCCAGCTTTTTGTCGGCACGGCGTAGCTTAATTAGAGCGTACTCAACGGTGGAGTTAGCTAAGAGGTAACAGCCATCTCTTAGAGATAATAAATGAGGGATAGGTCCTATGTTTCATTCTCTCATTTTACTTAGAGACTAGCTCTTGAGAAAGAATTAGCAGCATTCTTTTTCTTCTTTTTCTTCAATAAACAATTCTAAAAAACAACTAAGAGTTAGCCATTGGGAACTGTTGGCCCCGGGCTCGTACTACTACGTCCCACTCGTGTGCATGCGTGACGCCATGCGTGCGTGTGGCCACTCATGTCGATTGTTACACACCAAAATGTATCTGCCACGCATAACTACCTACGAACATACATACATATATACGAATTAACTAAAGGCTTTGGTTATTTAAGCAGGCAATATCTGCAGTCGACGTATGATGTGTAATCAATTGGGAAGTAGTGCGTACCATGTTTATATCCATATATACTTATGAAGCAAGCAAGTGTACATATACTTATGAAGAAAAAGAGTTGCATACCGTTATGCCGTTTAATACAACTAAGACGACAGGGAAGTACGTACGTAGTACAGCGCGATGTGTACAGCTTACCGACTAGCAGGAGTACGTACGGCTGCTTTGTTAGCCCTTAGCCATGAAACCCTAGCTAGCTAATGAACCACTCACGTCAGCCTTTAATGCCGTGTCTCGCCGGTCCAATTGGTGGTTTAGCTCCAATTAGTTAGCTGGCCGGCCGTTTAGCTAATACTAGCTGTTGCTAGCCAACTGTGTGTGGTGGCCGCGTGAACAGATAACAATTCAATGCCGCCATGCTACATCCATCCAGCCATCCATCACACGTACAATCATGTCTAGCTCGTGCAATGCAGTGCACCGAATCGGCAACAGTGTATGTGTGTACCGCTGCTACCTGAGCTATCTAGCTCGTACTAAAAGATTCAGTGTGATCTGGGAAAGAAAAAAGAATCCTCCATTGTTGGTTTTGCCTAAGATATCCTAGACGAAACGTTGAGGACATACGTACAAGTGCTAAAAACAGATTAATGGTGAAACGAGTGACTAGTTTGGGCGGCATATACGTGCATTGTGATGAATAACTACTCCCTCCATTACATAATGTAAAGACGACATTCCTATAATGCTTAAGTGGGGAGAAGTTAGATATACTCCTAATTTACTTCTACTCACCAACTCTTTTTTTTTTTGCAATTACATAGCACAACTTAAACACTCACAACGCACATACATTCATCCTTATGAACGCACGTACGTACACAAACTCTACCCTTATGAACATCTTCGAAAACTGAGCCAACAAATTCTCGAGATTGAGGAAGTACTCCCTCCATTTGATAAGGTAAACATTCCTATAATCCTGAGAGAAAAATAGTCAAGTGGAGAAAAATCAAATATACTCCTCATTTTACCTCAACTCATCAACTCCTCACCCACCAGCACACTGTTTTTTTTTCTTATCTATAGAAATGCTTACATTGTGAAAGCAATTTTGAATGCTAGAAATGCTTTTATAATAGAACGGAAACATTAGTCACAATAATAATAGATGGAGAGTACGCACAGTAGCTGTTGCATTGGGCACACACACTATAGGAGAGGAAAATAAAAGAGATGGACCAAACGATCCAACGAGACCAGCAAGCAGTACTTCCAATGGTACTACTGGTATAGCCTACCAAGACTCCAAGAGCCGATCCATCTACGATGCGATGCCGTCCTCCGATATGCTATGGGTCTCCTATAGCTAGTATGTCGATCAGTCGTTCGTTGCGTGGAGATGGAGCCAGAAAAAAGCAGCGAGACACTGACTGAGATCGATAAATCGACACTTGACTTGTAGAGTTGATAGTCGCGTCTTCTTTCATAAGCCCAACAGACAGGTCAGATCACCGTACGTGTGCACATGCACGTGCGAGACGTGTTAACATGTGCACGCGCTCATGACCAGCAAATGTACGTGAGTTGGACGACGGACGGATCGTCATCCATGGGTGCAGCTTGTTTAGGGATGTGTTGGCCGTCATTCTGACCTATGGGGCCATGCATGGATCGCCAGCTGCCAGCAGGACGGCAGGGCCCGGCCCGCAACAAGGCAACAATGACTTGAGCTCCAACACTGACATTTCGAGATTATATTATGCAAAATTCTCATTTCAATAAGGGACTCAATTCTTCCGAGTGTGTTGACAGCGCCTCTTTCCAGTATATACACACACACTCTGGTTGTTGATTGATGTTGATAATTTTTTAGTTATTAGAAATATATACATCAGAGAATTAAAAAGCCACCGCTATGCAAAAAAGGATATTATCACTGACAAACTAGAACAAGGGGGTTTGGCGGAACATATAGCACGGAACGGGTGCATCCAGCAACTGCCCTAAAATAAACGTCTCCAGCCGGCAGCGCACATGCACGGCGCGAAGAAACCCGGCCGTGTCCTCCGTCGTTGCCCGATTGGGCCATTTGATAATCCTCTGCCTGATTAACAATTTTCTTATGGGTGATCCTATAGTTAAAGGATCGAAGGGGACGTGTCCATCAGACAGACAGGCAACCACTCACTCCCATCCAGAAGGCAGCAGCTAGCAGCTGAGAGAAACAGTGTCGCCGGCCGGCCATGATTATGGCTGGGATTATTGGGTCATCGATGGACATGTAACTAATCTATTGATTAGCTACAGCCGGGCACACTTAGCCACAGCACCCTGTGTGTACTCTTGCTAGCCACAAGCACACCTAAGCTAGCTAATGCATGTATGCTAGCTTGATTGATGTGCTGCCGGCCCCTCGCGTTCAATCAACAGCTGACAATATTTTAATTTCTTCTAGAGTGAGAGAACTAATCCCAACAAAATCCCAAAATATCATTCAAAATTTGACACACCCATAGGAACTAAGGACATTAATTTCCATGCCATTGTCCTATGTGCGTGAACAGTTAAATTATTATCAGCAATTTTGTGAAAAAGTCACTAGGAATCTCTACTTACAGACCGACAAGCATAGTCAAAATCTCTGAGCTATTTTGATAAAATTTAATGGTCAATTACCGTCTAACTCGTATGGATCGATAAAAAAATAGTTACCTCACTTGCGCTCCATAGCTAGGCAGGAAGCTTCTCCAATATGGCGGCTTTATTATAATCCTCATGCATGTAGCCATGTACCTATAGCTATATATATAGCCATCTACCTAGTTATAGGATTCTAAACACTGTTTTAGTTTCAGAATGGCCGTGACCCTTTACAGCCAGATACTCAAATCGAAAAAAGTGGCCAGCTACAGTGCTCATCAGCGAGATGGACGATCATGCCTTATCGATGTGGCTAGCTGGTCGTTGCGAATCATAATGGATCAGGAGAATCCTTGGGTGCCTTTTGGCGTTGATTGGAGGCGCATATAAAAATGGGGAAGGCTTTTCTTTTTGCCTTTGCCCGATGCTTGCTTGAGGGTCTTAGCTTGCCGGTTCGTCCTGTCGGTGCACAAGAACCAGCACCATGTAATTACAGCGGATTCTAATAATGCTGGCGTCTCTTCTAAGTAGGGGCATCTTTCCTGTCATCAATTGTACGATGAACTACTGTTTTATAACTTCAATTTGTTCTTATTACTAAGAAAGAAAACTAAAGTTCAGGTCCCATATGTAATGAGAATTTCATGGAATTCACATGAGAGCCGTACAAATTCTCTATGGAATTCACACAACTTTCCGGGAAAAAAAATAAACAAGAAAAAAACAGTTTGGTTGCTCAAAGAGACAAAACTAGCGTTTAATTTCCTTGTAAGGGCCATAGTTTGATTCCACACAACAATGTCAAATTAACTCTATAAGCAACACATTTGTTGCAAACCAGAGAATATACAAAGCATATAAAATGTACTTACTTTTGATTACGATGGCAGTGGCGTCACCAGACCGACAGCCCTGGCCGGCGCTGGTCGTCTTGCATGCGGGATTCCTAGCGTGAGTTCCTGATTCATAACAGATATGAGATGATCCATACATGCATTGCATATTCTGATGATGCCATACCAAATCGAATCCTACATTATTATATCTTCGCCGGTTGCTCCATGACACATGAGATATAATTTTATAACGTCAACTGAGACCAATACCAATTCAATGTCGGTAATTAGACCGGTCGATATATTCTGTACTTCATATTGCAGTTGGCCCCTTTGTTTGTAAAGAACTATACATATCTGTCCAGACAACTTTCCGTTTCAAGTTTTATCAGTTAACGTTGTTTATGCACTGTTCAAAATGCAGAAATTTGATGTCCCATATGGAGAGAATTTATGAACAATGTCTTGTACTGCACATGCGCATACACCTACAGTATACAAAAATCTGTGCAAATGAGGGTAACCCAATTGGTGATCGTCTATTATTCCTTCAATGAGGCACCTACAATCAATATCAATAGATGTGAATTCATAGAGGTGAATGTGTATACGTCTAGTTGAACTTCTGCACATGTGTTTCTTGCAAGAGAAAAAAAAATACAAATATTCATAATAAACATATATAACCCATGAGAAGCACTTGTACGGGTTCAAAGCAACGCTTAACAAACTTTTACATGCCAATTTATGTGACCACTGCACAGCGCTATGCTCGTACAACCGCACCAGATACAGTACGTATACAGTACTCAAGTGTACCACGAGCCGTTGTCCTCGAAGAAAAAGGAAGAGACACAAGTTGTTGTCAGACGTTGATCGGTGGCCGTTCCTTAACGGCAAGTGGTCGTTATTAGCACGTAACCGGCGATCGACCGGCCGGTGAGACGACAACCGCCGAATACGGCAGATTAAGCGCGGCAGCAGCACTACGTCCAACGGCACCCCGATGGCGCTAGCTGCACGTACGTACCATCGCCACGGGATAAATATATCGGACGAGGATTCGGTCGTATTTTAACATCATTCGAGCGTACGCAGAAAAGGAAACTTCAGAGGAAACCGAAAGCAACGGACACTTTTGGAGGCAGCTACGTTTCTACGTAGTACCTAAATGCATGTGCCTTTTCAGAATTCAGTTTATTCAGGTCCATTTTGTTGTGTATGCTAGAGACACTCGTTTACCTCCGTGACTTCACAAGCAACCACTGATCAAAAGTTTAAGTATTTGAGTGAATTGATCGGCATATAGCTGAGGTTAATCGAGAGTCAACAAGCATTTGAAATAAAAGCATGGCATGTGCAATTTTAAGATAACTAATTACAACCACATGGAGAATAATAAGATTCGAGGAACCTAGGAATCATGCTCTCACCATAATATTAATTTTCTTTTTTTTAGGACAATATGAATTTTCTTCGGGCGAGGTACAATTAACACAACAAACTTCGGACCTAGAGGTGTACATTTTATTTGTTATTTTATCAGACATTATAATCTAAGGACTGTTTACAGGGGATCTACCGGGCTATGCCTAATTGATTGTGTGAGATACAGGAAAAAGACCAGCATCCCAGCTTATTATACAAGCAAATGCCCCCTCAGTTCAGACTTATACAACATTTGGAGAATTATATTTAGTTGTCCCACCGTTTAGGCCCTGTTTGGAATAGAGGAATGAAAAACACAGGAATAGGAAAAAAACGCAGGAACAGAGAAAACACAGGAATTAGAGAAACCACAATACCATAGGAATTCAAAACAGAGGAATTGAGAATTTAAGGTGTTTGGATTGAAGGAATAGAAACCCAGGAACAAAAATGTCAAGGCAACAAAATAAAATCTCAGAAAGCAATATTGTCATTATTTATTCCTCCCTAAATCGAAGTAGTAATCTCCATGGAATGGCAGCGCTCTTGCTTATATTGTCATTATTCATTCCACCATAGAAATAGTTTTTCACTCCCTGGAACACGCGTTGCCTAATCTCTTTTTTGTCTCTTTTGTCCTCAATTACTCGTTTTAAATTTTTAATCCCTAATCCAGCTTCTCTCTCTCCCTGAATATCTCTGCTTCTTGGCCACCAGTAATCCACTACGTACGCGTAGCCACCGCTCCCAGCTGCCAGGTGCAGCTCCTCGATGCCTTACGATTCAACACGGCAGCGCTTAAGGGAGCATGAGCGGCTGATTAGCTCTTCCTTCGCATGCAGTAAAGATTTCCAAGAGGTCGGAGTAGATTATTTCATTCCTCCATTCTGTGAAGGAAAGGAGGCCGTTCCTATGGAAAGGAAAGGTTGATTCCTATGTTCCAAACGCATGTGATGTCAGCAGAACGTAGGAACCAATTCCTCTAAAGTTTCCTTTGAAAATCCTCTATTCCAAACGCCCCCTTATATATGAACGGAGGGAGTACCCAATTGTATACCTCCATCTACTCGTCAAATAATTTCTTGTACTTGCAACCATATCTCACATCTGTAAAGTCATGCTAATAAGTAATAACCACTGTAGTCTAATGTACTATATGTATGTTGAGCGTGCATATGAACAAGCATGCAAGATCAAAGACAAGTTGATATACGATGCTTGTCTATATATAAGGTGTCCCGGGCAATGTACAACATCGGTCACCAAATTATGATCGACTACTCTTAACCTAAGCAGCTGAAGTGGATTGTACTAATAATTGTGTTCCCTACCTTCCCGTAGGCACATGTGCAAGCTATTCGTTCCTGTTGCATCTCAACGTTTTTCAGAATGTGTACGAGTCATACAAGAGAAAGTTGTACGTATTCACAACAATTTGTGCAAATTTACTTGGAAGCGCTCACGCAAGATTAATTCCAAGGCACTCAACAACACAAATGCATCGAGCTAAAGCTGGCTAAAATATTAGAGGCCACACATTTCATCCGTACACAAATGGAAAGTTCATCAGGTCACGCCAAAGATGAATGGACGGGTGCGTCAAGCTACACGTGACAACACATCACGTACATGCGAACATTCACTATGCACGTATGTAGATGGGCCACCAGCAATCAGCGATGCACCCTTGTACATATATACGTGAACTTTAAGGTAGTATTTGTTTGGGCAGATACGTATCACCCACGTGGCTACGTACGTAGGTGTACGCAGAAGTTGGTTGTACGGGACAGAGGCATAATAACATGTACTTTCTCCATATTTAAATAATTTTGGACCGCTGATCTTGCTCACATTGAGAAAAGTATGAAACATAGGAATACGATAAAACAATTCAAATACCATACGAAATGAGAAAATACTTGTAATCCAAACACATGCTCAGGGCAGTGGCATATATGGTGATCAGGACTTTTACAAGAGAAAGGCAGGGCACTGCTTTGAATAAGTCCTAAAACAGCAGTACTATACGTTGCTGTTACTGCTACTATGTAGTAGCAGCGACTTGTGCATGCACATATGGTGGTGGGGGGACCTCGCAGAAGGTGCGATTTCACATCGTAGGGACGGGAGATTAAATATCAGTATTATGGATGATCGGACCCCCTTAATCAATCAATTGCTTGTCAACTAGGGTCGGGTTCAGCTTGGCTTAATCCCAACCATAATATTAAGGAGAAAAATTAGGTGATTAGATAAATGAGTGCTCTATTTTGTGTGGACTACATATGGGAAAGTACTATAGAAAACTAAGTGTTTGGGGTCATGCATCCAGCACGGCATCGTTTAGTTTTTGTTAACGATGAGGGTCAAAGAAAGCGATGTCAACGTGGAAATGGGACCAATTTGTAATGTATGTCTCTAATACTTCATCCAATATATGATAAAGTCGCGTTTTCGGTGTTGTGCCGACAAATTTTAACAGTAGAGATGTGAAATGTTACATGAGATACCACTTAAGTAACAGGATCGAGAAGTTTAACTAGGACAAATGAACCACTAGACAGAACTGTCCATATCCGAAAAAATCATTTATTTTGTGGCTGAAGGGAGTAAGAGACAATGTAACTTTTCAATAAGCAGAACTGAATATAAACAGAGTTTGTTGAAATTTCTAGCTTAAATTTTCTGGTATTGTGTAGAGAGATGAAAAAAATCTAACACCTGTAGAAATTTATAATTAAAAAATGTTTGATCGAGGAAAAAAAGTTCATAGTAAAAAGCTTTAATCTATGAGAAGTTAGAAAATGTTTCCTTTTTCGTTCCTATACAACTGTCTGTTTATTGTCACTCTTCTTGCATGCATGTCACGCATGGACTAATCAAGAATCTTACACCTGAGTCCTCTATACATTATTATTTTCATAGTTCTTTTCAAGTCACCGCCTTGCAACTTGACAGGTTTTTTGCAAATAAATTAGATATGCATGCTGCACGACAGGGTCAAGCTGAGATCGATTGCTGGTTGGACGTGTGACCGATGAGAGTGAAAGAACAGGAAAACAGAAAAGAAAATTCAGGTCGGACGCAGGCAGCTTTCATGTTACATGAATATACAACACATTGGAGAAAGTGATGGTCGCATGAAAGCAAGTTCATGTAAGCAGTCTATTTCTTTGCAGGGGAAAAGAACAGGACGAGAACACGGCAGGACTGTGCTAGGCCGTAGGTTAATCACCTTTTTAAAAAATCAGTTAAACAAAATTATTTTAACACGTTGTACCACTTAGAAACGCAAAGGATGGCAACAAATGGTTGGGAAATTTTAGTGTCATCTACTCGAACAGTTGAATAATATGGCACTCAATCGGCCACTTGATGGGCAAGAGAAATATCCTCTATACAAACAAGTAACAACTAACGTATGGTTATGAAAAAGAAGGCAAAAACTGATGTAACAAACAAATGAGAACCCTTACCTCCAAAACTTGGAGATCAGGTCATCCATGTTACCTTGACCTTTTGCCAATTATGCTGTTTCATCCATCCAGCCACATGCTTCCTCTGGATTTTGCTATGCATTGAGCCATATACCCATATGCGTATTGCCTTTAGATTTGCTAGCTGTTCAAATTCAGAGGCATAAAAATTAAAACGAAATATCGACATAATTTCCATGGTCACATACTCCCTAGGCCCCCCTGCTACTGTATAGCCTATGTGCATATGATGACTATGCTCACGTCCGCGGACAGCTAGCAACCGAAAGAGAAAAACAAAAGGAGTGACACGGACAAAGACGACTCGCAGGGATATTCCTGTCCAGCAATATTAATTCATTTGCTCTCGGACCACCGAAAAGGTAAGCAAATACTGATAAATTTGCATATATAAACCAGGCACATATAAAAATGTATCACGTCACTATAGCATATGCATGTTCCTCAGAAATATTGTATGCACATGTATTAATATGAATTTTGGAGGTAATAATAGCTAGCAGCACTAGTGCGCGTCTAGTTGGCTGGCACACGGAAGGGCGTGGTCCCTTTGCTTTCGCCTCACACGCTCGATCCCATTCCATTGATAGGTAGCCACTGACTGTCCACGCTACATGGGAGAAGGATTGGATTGGGTTGGCGATTGGATGGTACCCTACCGAGGGACGGCCCTTTGTCCTGCACCCAATCTCCCTCCCTCCCTTTCTCTCTCTAGAACACAAAGGCCTTCGTGTAAGCTTCCACGGGCCCACTATCTGTACTGTAGATGCCGTCCTATTCTGATCTTTCTTCATCCCTCTTGAATTCCGGGGATGTACCGATCATTCGTTCATCATCACCCGCCCAGGCTATCAAAAATTTAACACCTCTCTCTCTCTCTCTCTAGCACAACGCTGAACGTATTATTATAAAGAAATGGGTGGATATTGTGCAAATCACTCACCATATATCGTGTGTACCATAGGTATTAGAGACGGTGTGGGCCTATCTTTCTGGGGACCCCAATAAAGATGCCTCCTTTGTCAAACTTGTCTTCCCCGTGATCTTCTAGCGCCAGCCTTGCTAATTGCCATGCTGCTGCCGCCTCCCCAGTCCTCACCACTGAAAATAATGAACCTTCGAATATAATAATCACTTTTGACAAAAACAGAAGTTACAGGATTCAGCAACTAAAGCCAATGATATGCTGCCACAGGTTGCATTACATCCTTAACCGCCAGGGAAGTAGGGTCAGCCGACCTGGAGTGAAAGAGCACTTCTTTCCTGGATCATAATCTTGACAAGAGAAAGGAGCAGAGCACTAGCAGTCCCAGCAAAAGTAGGTCGTTACCAGAAAGTCCTCTTTCCTGGCTCAACTGCAAGTCCTACATGGAGAAGAACAGATGGTGACATTGATCTATGAGTTTAATTTTTTTTTCTGTTGAATTCAAACTGTATTAACAAATCTTTAGAAACAATATATAACAATCCCCTTCACAACAGACAATGCCAGCCTCCACAACGGATGAGATCCGTTGCATGGGGAATCAAAGGACAAAACTATCAGCTGGAAACTGTATTATAAAAATGATCAATCAAAGCATTTTGATTGGCAAAGCGTTTGTTTAATTGAGACGAGTGTCTCCTATCACATGGGCACAGAAGGATGCCATTACAATCCTAATCATGGAATCATGGATTAAACCTTCTTTTATCAGACAGGCAAAGATCCCAACAATAATACGTGCATTGACTAGCTCATTGTGAAAACTATAATCCAAAAATTTGTCTCCTCCAGCGGACCCATTCGGTACTCGAAATTCAGAAAACAAATTCGCAGGCACTGAATTTCCCACTGCAATGATCAGTGTCTCCATTGACGCTAGCGACAGTCAATCAGATCAGACAAATAATTATTTCTAGTACCTGAGCAATTATCTTTGCAATTATAGGAAGCCCAATTCTTAACCCAGTGCCTGCAACATGCTTCTTGTTTGAGTGGAGAAGTAAAGACTTCAGATTAGAATTGCTAGCTAGCTAGCTAGCTGCCCAAGATAAACAAAAGGAAGATGCTCTCTGTCCTGGAAAACGAACATCTGATGCCACCTCTTTTTCCCCAGGACCCCAACTGTGATGATTGACAAAGGCTTTTTCCTAGAGAGAAGTGATCCAGTGAGTTACCTGAAAAGCAGGAGGGAAAAAGGACAGCACTTAGGTCTGACACATAAAATCTTGCAGGTGGGAAGAAAATGAGGTGCACATGCACGCACGAACAGCAGCTAACAAAACGAGTTTTAATTAGCAACAGAAGAAAGGTGGACAACTATCCCAACTGTGCGCATTGCCCTGCATGGAGCACCCGTGATGCAGAAGTAGCTGCAGAAAAGAGGTTCTAGTAGCAGGGACGCACTGGCTGTTCTGGACCACAGTAATTCACCATGGGGTGAGAGCACGAGCATTGATCCATTTCCTAATTATGTAAACACAGACGGACCTGTTTCACTTTCACTGGCTTGTGCTCGAAGAAATATATCGGGCATGGGAATTGGGATGAAGAGAAACTGAGGAAGAAATAACAGTTATTGCATAGGTCGCGACAATTAAAATATCGGTGGAGGTGGCTACCCCACCGGTTTTGGCACCAGACATAGATTCTTAGGAGATGATGAGACAGACGCCCACGCATAGCCGGAAGCAACCATGGAGGGCTAAACCTCCCTTCGCACAACCACCACCACCACCTTTAAAAGAAGGTGCTAAAGGGGCTGTCCTGCAAAGAAAAGGAGAGGAGTGCCCCCCAACGTTTCCTTGCTTTCCACTGAAATCTCCTATCTGCAACCATACAGTTGCTCAATTCTCGTCCCAGCTGCAGCCCAATCATTCACCGGTATATAAGTCACTACACCCTCTGCATTTCCCACCCCTTCAGCCATCAATCCTTGAAGAAGATCTGTGCTACCGGAGAAGGTGTTTGCTGCGCACAATTGAAGGCTATATACATTCCATAAACCCACCAGCTCTGTGAATTTGGTGCTCCCAGGTTCCGCATTGCAGTGAGATGGGGAGGCACTCTTGCTGCTACAAGCAAAAGCTGAGAAAGGGGCTCTGGTCCCCTGAGGAAGATGAGAAACTCATGAATCACATAACAAAACATGGCCATGGCTGCTGGAGCTCTGTACCCAAACTAGCAGGTATGTGCATAGAAATCTTCAGCAATTGGTTCCTTTGGACTACTAACCCTCAATTCTTTCCTTTTCTTCTGCATTTTGTTCTTTACCATTAGCAGCCCCAATTCTTTCCTTTACTCTTGTCCCCAGATTTCTCAGTCAGTCTAGTTATCAATAATAACCATGATGAATTGTTGCAGGGCTTCAAAGGTGCGGAAAGAGCTGCAGGCTCAGGTGGATAAACTATCTGAGGCCGGACCTCAAGAGAGGGGCATTCTCTCAGGAGGAGGAGGACCTCATCATTGAGTTGCATGCCGTCCTTGGGAACAGGTAAGTTTAATCCTACTATCAGTAACGGAATTCAGGATCCAATAACTGCAAAGCAACACTTGGAATTCAACTAATGCAGCTCTTCCCTCTGCAATCTTCAGGTGGTCTCAAATTGCAGCACAGTTGCCTGGGAGGACTGACAACGAGATCAAGAATCTGTGGAACTCCTGCATCAAGAAAAAGCTGAGGCAGAAAGGCATTGACCCCAACACCCACAAGGCCCTTGCCGAGGTTGATCAAAGTAGAGCAGCTCCTACAATCAGCACAGAAAGGACCTCAGAATCCAGTGATGTCAACCCATCAAGCACTGGTGCTCTGGGAAACTTGAGCCACCTCCTCAGCGAGACGGCCCAATCATCAATGCTGCTGCCAGTGTATGACAAGAGTCGTGCTGAAACTCCAAACTTGGCACGCCCTAAGGTACCACCAAAGGAGCTGTTTCTGGAACAGCTCACTGCTGGCCATGATAGCCCATCAACCTGCCGCTCATCAGGCCCGACCCTGTATTTCCCTTTCCAACAGCCATTAGGCTACAGCAGTGAAAGTGGCAGTGGCGACGGTGCAAATATGAATTCACTGTGGTTCAACCAGAGTGATTTCAGCTGCAGCACAATTTCTACCGTTATGCCACCAGTTTCACCATCAGCCCTCTCAACATCAATGGGGCTGAATCTACCACCAGATAATCCTCGACAAGGGGCCACTGGCATTGGCAGTGCCTCAGTAGACTCATTCTACTGGGATGGTACTAATCCTAGCAGCAGTAGCAGTACTGGGAGCAGAGGAAGCAACAGTATGGGATTTGAGCCACAGAGCACGAGCTCACTTTTGGAGAACAGTGTGTTCCCATGGACAGATATTGGTCAAGAAAAGGATACTAGAGGTCACTTGGTAGAGGAACTCAAGTGGCCTGACTTGCTCCATGGAACCTTTGCTGAGACGACCACAGCCATGCAGAACCAAAGCCAATCACTCTATGATGACGTGATTAAGGCGGAGAGCCAATTCAACATGGAAGGGATATGTGCTTCTTGGTTTCAGAATCAGCAGCCCCAGCAACAGCTGCAGGTAGCACAAGACATGTATGACAAGGACTTGCATAGAATGCAATTGTCTTTTGAGAATATCTAGGCAGTATGTTCCACCATGGAACAGAGGAGACCAGCAGAAACCGAAATTGTAATTTTCACAGATTTGTGAACAGAACTGTGTGTTCGTGCAGAAATCAACCTCTGCAGCTGTTTCTCAGTTAAAGACGCTGCAATATCGTGGAAAGGACAGCCCAGGCCTTAGGAGTGGCAGCAGTGCATAGAAAAGTACGTTCTAGAGTCCCCCCTTTTCCCTTGAAAATTGCTGATTTCTTCTGTACACGACAACTCAACTTTTGGATACTTGGGTTTTTGTTCGCTCTGTTTATAAAATAAAAATAGGCAGGAATGGGCAAAATTGCATGTGTCGGTAGCTCTCACAAACCAAACAAGTAGTCCCAAACTTTTCAACCGGTGCCATGCACATGCACGTCGACGGAAATTAATCATTGCATGTTGTATTTTCATTTCTTTTGAGAAGTTGCCGACAAACGGCATTTGTATATTTGTTAAGGAAGAATATGGAATATTGACCTGAGCTATTTTTCTTCCCCTTTCCCTTTCCTGTTTCTTTCGTAAACTTTTCTGTGTGGAGAACTCATAGCTATTTGACGCTTTCTACTTGAATACAGGCACCGAAAAGGATTGATTGATTTGATAGGGTCCAAAGAGGCAATCATCCTCGAGGGAAAGTAAACACATTCAGGAAAGAAAAGAAGGCAACTATTTATGAATATCTACCTACCATGTACATAGGGTAATATATGAAGCCTCAATATACTCTCCACATGCTCAATACAATCTGCACTTAATTGCTTATGTGACAGCCACCATACGCTGTGTAAATTTATCCTTGCAAATTCTGGAATGTTTCGCGGTTTGGCTAAAGGTTACATTTCAGCTGCCATGGGACTGAAAACCATTTTACATGCTATCCCATGTTTCTGTGACGAGCTAGGACCAGTAAAGTATGATGGGGTAAACCCCCTCAAGCTAACTATGATTGAAGAAGGTCGATAGAGTATACATTGCGCATAGTGAGAGTTACCAGTTGCAGATTCAGCGAATGCCTTAAATCACGAGCCATTAGGCTTCCATAGGCTCGCAGCAGCTCCCTGACTACTCCCCCCCCCCCCCCCCCCCCCCCACCCCACCCCACCCCCCCTCTCTTAATATAGTTATTTGTGACTCAAATATTCCAGGATGCACCTTTGACAGTTTCATTTGCATCCTTATGGCAGAGTATATCTAAAATAATATAACCAAAATACTTTTAATTCTAAATTAATGACATGTTGTCATATGACTCATCTAAATAGTTCTAAGCCAATCCATTAGTTTAGAGAATCTAATCCACTTTGGTTCTAAGAAAAGAGATTACCTTTAGAACTTAGCTATAATCATTTTGTGCCGTACAAGCAATGGGCATAGCCATGTGCACAAACAATCTGGCATAAAGTGACTGGTCCTTGGATTTTTCACAAAACCAAAGGGACCAATAATGCTGATAAGGACTATTAGCACTAAAAAGCAATTAGAGATACCTAACAATATGAAATCAAACAGGCTTCTTACAAGGGAAAAAAAACTATTTTCTATCTCAAGATTCTGTAAGGAACTCTATATGTTACATTTGCAAAGAGCTTGATCACGTACCATGATGTTTCCACTTATGTAGCATAGGCACTTCAATTTTCCTTTGTTTATATCCTGTGCCAGCTCGGACGTATGAGTTGCAGTAGTGGACGTAACTGCATTTTCAAATATGAATAAATCAAGCACAAAGAAAGCAAAAGAAGAATTATGAAAGAAAAATAGAAATAGAAATAGCACAGCACAAAAAATAGCAACTGAGGAGCAATGGTGCTCTTCTACATGAAAAAAGGCATTTAATTTATATTTTGATATTCAATTTCAACATTGCAAACAGTAGTAAGTACACTGGTGTCCGCCAAACATCATCGTTAGCGAATGGAAGATATCAGGAGAGAAGGAACAATATCACAAAATAGTCGAGCCGCATGAAAAAAAAATGCGGTACAATTAGAGTCTGGGATATCATGCTTTTATGCCAATGGAATAAAGGATATCCAAAATCAATTTACTGATTCCATGTGCATTCAATAAATAATTGGTAATTACCAAATTTAATTAAAAAAGAAACAATAGCTCATACCGAAAAAAAAACCTACTTTGGGCAAAGAAGCCAGTTCAAACTCATAATAGATCCTTATTTAGAAGGAAATCAATTATTAAACAGCATTAGCAGGAAATCAGAAAAGACAAGACAAAGATACAAAACATATGAGCTGAAAGGTTCTTCCCACTATATGACATCAGCATGATGATAGACATATGAAAGCATACTGGGAACAAAGAAATCTGCTATAATATTAGGGCTGTCACTGTCACGTTAATTCAAGTTAAACATTATAAACAGTCAGCTTTAGTCCTTGACCTTTAGGGACAGGCCATATGCATGAACTGTGACCACAAATAGTTCCATCAACAATGCACCAGTGACCGTGCATATCATGGCAACAGATGTCAAAACTGGCAGACAGCTTCGTATTTTGTTAATCTTTGAACAATTATTACATGGAAGATCAGCAACCATGTAAGTAGGAGTCCACAAGAAGTAATTTGTAACCATGGTCACATGAATAAAGATGATGATCAGGTAGATAAAGAAACACTTGCAGAGCGAAGTCCAGGTTATTAAAAGTAGGTCCAGAAAATCAAAAGGAATGACCTAAAATCACAAGACAGAATTAAGGAGCAAAATCAAGGAGATAATACAGTAGGACGCACCCTCCATCAACGCTGAGTGCCAGCAAAATGCAAGATACAGGCACATGAAAAAAAAATGTCAATTCACAATGATTAACTGCGCATCTGTTGATGTATTCTAGTCCAACAAACCAAGTATAAGAACGTTTGCATTGTTTGTCCCAAACTGGAGTGCCAGATGAAAAAGGAGACTGCTTACATTATGGACCCGAGTGCCAAGTGAATTACCAAATCATGACTAGTGAGTGCATCCATAAATATGGAGTTTGTAGAGAGTATTTGATTTAGTGTTGCACCCTCTTTCATGTGTTTTAAGGCACATTACAGTCCATTCGACGTGTACTGAGATGAAAGCACACAGTTCGAACACAAACTAAACAACACATCCCACTTCTGCACTTCGAAGTCACAGTCCAACAGAAATACATAAAAAGAAACGTACTGTATGCAAATGATTGTGTTTGTATTTGTAGGTTACATCCTTTCTTACAGAGGTCGATTACAGAGAATGGTAGCAGCTTACAGTATTTGTCAAGGGTTTAGCAAGT